>QANY01004257.1:969517-1291254 GCA_003255025.1 Datisca glomerata | reverse complement strand
TATATATATATATATATATATATATATATAAGTTAATGTTAGAGAGAGATAGAAAGAGTGAGATTTATAAAGAGATTTTTATGAATATAAATATATATAGAGAAAAATGGGGATGATTATACATTTAAATTAAATAATAAAAGAATAAAAATAGGGAAAATTATTAAATGTAATGAAATTTACTACATTAATTGTTTGTTTAAAAAAATACTAATTAATGTTTTCCAAAAGTTGTGGACAAAATTAAATTAAAAATTAAAAATTTGTATAAATAGCCATTTCTATTATTAAAATCATTTAAAATTATAAAAATCCTAATAAATAGACCACTTAAATTGTGGTAAGATAATAATTGACCCAAAAAATAGTAGTAGGTAAATGGTCTTTTTTTATATTTGATTTATTTTAGAATTTTGACTAAATTCCCGTTATTTACTTATTATCCGAATGGTTTCAATTTTTTTTAATTGAATTACTGTAATCTGTTCAAAAACATGATTTTAGGAGATTTTTTCTTTTTAAGTTATAATTCAATGTATTATTCAAATTATCTCCTTTACATGAATCATTATCCAATCGAGATAAATTTGTTACTATTCTTTACTTTATGTTAAGTATATTAATTAATTGATAGCGTTATAATAACAAAATATTAATATTTTTTATCGACGTGTTAGTATATTAACACATTGTGAACATTTGTGTTAATAATATATAGTTAATTTTTGTCAACGTGTTAAAATGTTTACCCAATGTGACCACTTGTGTTTATTTTGTTAATATATATCTTTTACATTATTTAGTTAATAAATTAAGTAGTAATGACATCAATTGTCTCATATTCATAAGAGTAATAATAGATATTATGAATGATTTTATTTTTTAACTTAATCGTAAATTTTACTAGTTCAAATTTTTCTCAAACTTAGGTTCCATATCCCTTCCATCACATTATACCATTCATAATTGTATTAAATAAATTTTAATACAATATTAGAAGTAGTTACGATCATAAATAAACGTTAATATAATATTATTTGATGTTAATAATCTATTCATTCAATATTAAATCATTCTAGATAGTTGTTAATATCATATCATTTCATTATTAATGCATTTGTTAGTGTTTACATCATATCTTGAATAAACGTTAATATCATATTATACGTTAACACTCTAAATATTATATCATATACTAAATAAACGTTAATACAATCTGGTGTATTATCCTAAATAAATGTTAAGACATATTATGTGATCGTTAATATATTGCTTACATTTTATCATAATATATATATTATTTATAAATTTTTAATAACAAAACGTTCACTTGATATCAAATTTGTATTTAATTAAATAAAATTACCATAACCACTTATGTTTGAAGAAGTTACCATATTTAAATTTGAAAAAATAATTAAAAAATCGAAGTAGAAACATGAGATAAGAGTATTGTAAACAAATAATAAAATTTTAAAATTAAATTAAATAAAAATAATCATTTATTTACTTTAATTTTATTTAAGTCAATTATTAACTTATTATTATGAAAATGATCTGTCTAGTTATTTTCTCTAAAATTATTTGGAGGAATGTAAGTATTCAGAATTGTTAAGCCCACTGTCCAAGTAGCATGTCTAGTGCCAAGCCCACTGATAAAGCAACCCATCACAGTGACTTATCTGGTACCCCAAGCAGCCAACTGTGCAGGCTCAAGGCGAGCAGCACTGTCGAGCCTCTTGCCAGCAGCTCAACCTCTTCACTCAGCTAGCAGAGCACGGCCATGAGCATGACTTGCATTGCCCATCTCACCTTCCAACAGTGCAGCCCATGCACGTCATCAGTTACATCCTGGGGAAATCACAGGCTGATGATATTAAACAAAATCTGTGCTGTTTCAAGTTTGCAACATTAGTTAGGTTTGCAGAAACCACCCTAAAGTTTGATTAGGCTATTACAAACCATGGTCAGAACCTTGTCAGCGTAGAGCTGTCGAAATTTCTAAAGTACCCAACGATTTGTTGACACAATTGAAGATGAGAAATTTTTAAAAGTACCCAACTATTATTGTTGTAAGATGCCAGTATTAAAAGTTTAGATAATAGTATTTTAATATTATTCAGTGTTTGATAAGAAATATAGACCATATTAATTAAAACGGGTGCAACTAGATAGTGCTATACTCACCGTTTCCCTCCTATTACTGGACGGGACTTACAAGAAAAAGCCTGAAACATTTTCACAGCAACTTACATCTTGCATGAAAGTCATCCACATGCCAAGAGTCCTCCCGAGACCGCCAGAAACCTCTGACTTCGTCGCCGACGGTGAGCTCATCTTTTCCTTCCCTGGTTCTCTTCTTCTTCTGTGGTTTTGTTCTTCTTCGATCATGTTCTTCTTCTTCTTCGATTCCGTTCTTCTTCTTCTTCTTCTTCTTCTTTGATTATGTTCTTCTTCAATTCTATTCTTCTTCGATTCTATTCTTCTTCGATTTTATTTTCTTTGATCCTGTAACGTGGGTGGATATGAGAGCAAGGCACCGAATAGCAAGCGAGGTCAGACAAAAGGTTCAAGGAATAAGAAACGAAAACTCACAAATGATGCAAATCAGAAAGTGCCTTTGGAGGGAAATGACAATGGGTATGGGATATGTGTGGATAATGTGAAGAAACTAGATTCTGAGGCCATTGGCGGTGTTCAATGGATGAATGGCAAGCAAAAAAGATGAACCTTTTCTGAAAATTGGGTTAGGTGTAACTCTGATTAATTCTCACATCTTAGTTAATTGCCGAAATCATAGAACTAGTCTACCTAAATTATATTAATTTGGGCTGTGAGATTAGAAGCAAAATCGAAGGGGTTATGCTTTGTCCTTTGCAAAATAATCTACATGTGTAATGAAATTTTTACAATTTTAATTTCTAAATGAACAATGCAAAAGAACAAGAACGCTTCCACCTAGCCCAACCTACCTCCGACTGATCTGGGCAATATAGGAGCAGTAGATCCCAAATATATTATTGATTGTTGGCTGATAAATTGGCTGTATTTTATGTTGATTGTTGGCTGATGAATTGGTTGTATTTTATGTTGATTGTTGGCTGAAATTCAGGGTTTCAGATTGGTTTGAAGCGAAGCCAATGACTTTTATTTTTCAAAGCTTTTACAAAAAAAAAAGTGTTAGAAATCTAATGATAATTTTACGGAATTTTCTTTATTTTATTTCTGAATTTGTTCTTATATGTGGAGAAATATTAATGAGTTCTAAAGTTCAAATAATGACAAATTTTTCTATAATCCAAGTATTGTATCAAACAGTGGATAAGTAATATAATTTTTTAACTCATACAACACCAAACATTATGTAGTACTATTTAATATAGTAAGTTCAATCCGACAGATTTAATACAGTATTATCATGACTGTCAAACGATACCTAAAGAGCTTTAGACTTCCTTAGGCGAGTATATGTTAGGTTGTATACAAGAAAGTGTTTTACACAGAAATAGCTAAATTATATAAAGTTAATATAAAAATAGATAACAAATTTCATAAACATCAAATATAACAATGTTTAATTCACCCACCCAAATATAACCATGTTTAATTCACCCACCCACTAGAAGTACTTCTCTTCTTATTATACCATTCTACTACCATTTAATGATAATTCTTAAAAAAAATTGAAAACTCCCATAGACAACCCAAAGTCATCCCATTTAATACATGATATTTTTTAAAATCTTTTCTAAATCTCATAAACAACACAAATAGAAAAGAGATAGGTTGAAGGAAACCGAATGCATGGCGATTTTTAGGGGTCCAATTGAGATTTTTTTCTGAGAAATCTACTTCAAAATATGTAAGTATAATCTATAATCACTATATTATCTCCATATGCTACCTCTCAATTTCACCAAACGATCGATATTTGGATGTGCATTTTGATGTTAGCTCACCATTATTGAAGAAAGGGGGTTCCACCATTTTTAAACCTCATATCTCTGATTTATCCATCTTCAACCTCACCATCTCTGATTTTTTTTTTTTATATTATTGCTCATCTGGTCACCGTTGTTGAAGCAAAGGAGGGTTACTAAAAAGTGGGCAGCAAAAAATACAAAATGGTAGGTGAGTTTGAGATTAATGAGTTTGGATATAGTGAACACTCTGAGAATTATGTATAATTAAATTTATGATTCGACAATTTTTAATACATATATTATATATGTCACGCGCATCTCAAATATCTTCTATAATACTGCAGATGAAAATAAGTTTAAACACGGTTCCTACCTCGAGGTAAAACGTGTTTTGTTTATATACATTCATATCCCAAAAAGTGTGTATAGTGTTTATCTTTTAATGTTTTGGAATGTATGTATGTGTTCTCGAATGTATGTATCTAGAATCTTCTTGAATCTTTTAATAATGTTCTAAAACTCTGAATAAAAATCTAAAGGTGGAATCAATGTACTCTCAATGAAAATCTGAATCTGAGCTAGTATATAATGTTTCTTTTATATATTTATTTTACTGATTGTACTAAATCCTTCAACAAGACCTTCATCAAATGTTTTTATATAATGTTTATCTTTTATAGGATATAAGGGGTTTTTTTTTAAAGAATGAATGTGGCGTTTTCAATGTTCATGAACAGCTTTGAAACTTAACTACTTTAGCAAAGATGTAGTAAGCATGTATTAAATATCATGTATATAGTATACATACATGATCTAATTATTTACTATGAGAAGAAATCTTATACAATGAATATATTGTATTTGCATGATTTCTTCTATGTTTGGTTTTAAATCTTCAAAAATTATGTCTAGTTAGCTCGTACTAGCGTATATATTTTTACAGTCAGTAAAGAAGCAAAAAAAAAAGGGTCGGTGAAGGAAGTAGACAACCAATTAGTCCACTACCGAAAAGAAAAGGGTAGCCTCCCTCACAATATCAAACAATTTACACAGCTGAATTCAGATCTGATGAGGCTACAAACAAGAAAGATGATGAACAAGCATGTGTTCCTACAACTGATATCTCGAAATTTTGTTTGGGACTCACTCAGATGTATGCTGCTTGGGGAAATTGTGAAATAGAGTTCGCGTGTTTGCATGATGAAACATATTAATTTAGTAGTATTCTTATTGTTGCTATATTTGGAAATACTTTTAATATGTGGTAGTACTATTGCTTATTACTTTGATGCCTTATGGATGATTTTGTTTAGTATTTCCATGATACATTTTATGAATATGAAGGGCAATATAATCAATACTATATATTATATATATGAAATATATGATATTTGACATATACAGGTTACTAGAGTAGAAAAGATATTTGAAATATACATGATATTTAAAATATATATTGCATAAGTTGTTCAATTGACCATATAGGTCATTTTACAGCCTACAATTTACACGATCATGTCAAGAAAGAGTCGTGAAAAAATCAACTCATTCGAATTTCAAAAAAACTACTTGAGATGACATATATATACAGTTTTTGTTCTAAAAGAAGAAGTTGCGATAATAAAATATAGATCGTAAATCTACTCATGTAATTGATTCTATTATAAGTTTCTATGTATGAATAAATATAAATATCATAAACAATTCATAAAGTGCATATATAATATTACTTACATTCCAAAATAAATATTCTACAATGTTCACGGACGAGCCTTCTTTTTAGGTTCTTGCATATGTAAATCAATTTTACCATAATAAATAGATATGCATACACATAAGTTGTTATATATATGCGTTTATTCAAAAGTAACCGCACTGCTTTGATACCAATATAGGTGAAATAACGATTAAATAAAGATGATAGAGCAAATAACGATTAAAGTAAAGACATGTTTTCTGATGTGCATGATCATTTATTCAAAGGCAACCACATAACATACTTATCAAAATAATAAAATAGGTAAAGACATGATATAAAATTTAGAAGCCAAATATTTATTGAATGATCAATAATTTGAAAACTTAATTGAAAACTTTCAAGATTAAAAATATTTGTAACTATTAACTAGTACTACGGCTCATTAATTAATATTATAAAGAAAATAATTTCAAAAAAGAGGAGAGAGAGTACAGAGAACTTTATTTTTTAAAATAATTTTTTTTCTTAAAAATGAGTAATGAGTGAAAACTAAGTTATGAACTATAAATGGGAGAAGACATTTTATTTATAGCCAAATAAAATAAAATTCACAACTCAGCACTAACTTGCGCTATTCTTTCCTACTAAAATAAAAGACACTTTACATTGTAGCTTTTTGACCAAATTATGAGTAAAAGATAACTAGCTATATAATCCTTAGATGACTTGCAACTTACCTCTAATTCTTTTACAAAAGAAAATAAAACACAAATATTCTTGATAATTGTTATCTTGATCATTGCTTCAAGTTAGAGAGTTGTCATCTTAATATCTTGATAATTGCTTCAAATTGGAGAATTATTTTTCTTAATATCTTGATGATGTCTCTTCTTTGTGCCTTCCTCTTTCAAGGTTTTATTAATGGCATATAAGTATAATTATTATGAAGAATAAAGTAGAATTATTTAAAATTATATTATAAATCCAAATAATTCAAATACCAATTATATGATGAAATTTATCGTCAATTAAATCAATTTTTTAAATATCAGTCTAATATTATTAAATATTAATCTAACACTATTAAAACGTGTTAACAGTACTTATCACGATGTTTTAATATGAGTAAAAGGAGAAGTAATAAATGAAACAAATTAATTAATAATTTAATTCAAGAGTAAAATTAGAAATTGATTTTTATACTTATAAAATTTACTTTCACATTTCATCAAAACAAATAAATTAATTTAACATTCTCATTATGAAATCCTAACATTTTCAAGTATTAACAAATAAAGTAATCTTAACTTTCCGGACATATCAATTCCTAAAATCATATTCAACAATTTTATTTCAGAAATTATTTACTCATAATTTTATACCAAACGACTCCTTAATGGAACCATTTGAAACAAGTAGTGGGTCATTTTTCGGAAAACTAGTACATTTTAGTCCTAAGTTTAAAATTAAAATGATTTGAAAAGTCATTATTTTTAGAATGAAATTACCCTATCACCCCTCACCTCCCCCAACTTGTTTTGAGAAAAAAAAAACGGAAAAGTAGCATTGAGCTTCTGGTGAAGTTATTTTCCTCGAAAAGAGTACCTGATGTAGCAAAGATACCCATGTAGACTTGATTATTTCACCACAAAAAGTTAGTTATACGTTAGGGTGAGTACATCAAGTATATATAAAAAAATTTGGTTATGATAGGCAAAAATATCTAAGAGATTATCTTAGAACTAGAGACCAAAAAGAGCAGATAATCTACTCAGAAATAAAAAGCAGGCTTTGATAGGAAAAAGAATCTATACATGAACTAGATGCCTAGTTATATTGTAGGTGTGACGCCAACGCTTTTCGCCAACTGTAAGAGATAAAAACCAGTCGGGGAGAGGTCTAATGCCTAAGCACACCTCAAAGGCAAGACCCAAAAAGCCTCCACCAGAACAAATTAAGCCCACACTGAGCTAGATCTCGGGTAGCATACCAAGGTCTCAATTCTGAACTGAAGATTAAATGTACGAGAGGTCCCTACACTTCAATGGTACGAAGCCACCACAATGGCAGAAGTCATTAGCTCCATGACCTGGGCTACCACGACCGCCGAGACTTATTACTTTCATAATCAACACCGATATTATCAAGATGATCGAGGCTCATCACTTTTATGATCGAGACTCTCACGATGGTTGAGACTCATCTCCATCTGCCAAGCTAACAACGTATGACAACTCTCTATACATGGAGAGCATCGGCTAAGGAATCTTTCTCCAAGGTAGGTTCTAAAACATTAAGAGGAATTGAGCTAGGCAAAGAAGGCACTTCCACAATTATGAAAATTCTTTATGAATATTATTCATTTCTTATTAAAATAAGGAAGGGATGTATATTGAACATATACAACATAACATTTGAAATTCATATAAATAGATGGTGTTCGTCACTCATTAAACTATGCATTCTCTTAGTAATTCATTCTCCTAAAGCATTCAAATGATTTGATCGTGGGAGTGTATTAGGCTGGACACCACATCAATATCGAATTAATACTATCATAGGTCTTCCTTCTTATAGATTAAGAGTTTATCATTGTATGACACATGATTTAAATGTAGATTCTTCAAATCTACACTAACCATCATAAAAATAGTGTGAAGGATGAGTCTTTAATCTTTGATACGAGTCTACAAAAGCTCTATAATAAGAGTCTTTAATATGGCATATGAGTCAACATAAAACTCTATTTTTCTTTCCCCAAATAAGATAAATGAAAGAAATAAAAGACATTTAAGGAAAGAGCTATTTAGGTAAATGTTTGCCTATTTATTAAAGAAATATTACTGTTTGTTTGAATGAAAAAAAAACTTATGATAGTGTGACCCATACACTTGCACAGACGTGTGAAACTTGCTAATAATTATCGAAAGTTTTCAATTTGAGAAATTAGTTTACCCGAAATTTTTTTTTGTTTTTTAGACGGGAAAAAATAAGTCTTTTTTTTAAACACACTTTATTTAGTGCATGATATAGATTTATAAATTGCAAGGTACAGTTGGAGGTACGAATGTCAAACAACTTTATTTAGTAAGCTATTGCATAATTCCTGTACAGATTTAAAGTATTTATGCTTGAAAAAACACGACATTAATTAATAACACTGCCTTAACTCAAATGGTTGCTGCCAAAGTTAAGCAATAAGTGATAGAGACATACAAACTAAGAGTAATTAAATATTATTAATCGTAAAAAAAGAGAAAAAAAAATGAAGGAGTGGATATTGCCGTTCCAAGATGATATATTATATGAAATTGGACTTTTTAATTCCAAGAATATCAAAATTATCAATGTAACATTAGTTGGTAGGTTTCGAATTTGCTTGGGTTATGACGTGGGGATATTCACCACACAGTTTAAATCTAAATCTTTAGAAGAAAACTACTAGGTCTAGATTTATAAAACAAAAACATCATAGACGTAAATATAGATTGAAACTAACTTTTATAAGGAAAGAAGAAAAGAACATGAGAGAAGTGAAATCATACCGGAAAGGAGATCACATGGATCTCCCCTCGGGCAATGACTAATGGATTAAGCCTAAAGGCAAGAAGTCGTCTGAGTGAGGGAGAGAGCAGAGAGAGTGCAAAGTTTATTTAATACTCAAGCTCAACAATGTTATCGTGTATTGATATGATTGTAACAGAGTCAGTGTATACACGCCATAATTGAAATTCAACAATATTTACATGTTATGCATAATATGAAAACTATATGCACTACAAGAAAACCCCTCAATTACGACAGTAATACGACGACAGTAATTAATTATGACGGTAAAATATAATTAATTTCTCCTCTCCATTAATCATCTGCGGTAGGTTCCTTCTTCTCCATAATTTTCTTGATTTCTAGTATTCTTTTTATGATTTTTCATTTTTTTAGCTTTGCATTTTTATAATTCTCTTGATTTTTAGTATTCTTTTTAGGAGGATTGTATTTGTTTCCCTTACTAACAGATTAAGAGTTTGTGAAAAAATTTCTAGATGTTTGATAGAAAAAATTTCTAGATTTGAAAAATTATGGCTTTGGGTATTGGATAATGTTATGGCTTTGGGTATTGGGTATTGAAGCGTCCGTGTAATTAAGGAAAAAAATTATAACATAAGTTGTCCTCTTTTATTCAGTCCACAAATATTAGATGAGTTGCGGTAAGTTAGCTCAATTTAGTTATTGAAAGTTAGTTTGGTCAGTTTAGCATCTGTTATGAATTAATGTAATTCTTTTGATATTATATTTCATATAGGCTAATTTCACTAAAATCCCGCAGTATTAACCTTTTTTAATTACATCTCTCAACTTTAAACTCTCGTTCATTTTTTTCCTATTAACTCATTCATATGCACGCGATGTCATCAAGAAGGTTTGTTCGCTCAGTTAATTAGAATAATCATGAATATGAGCCTTTTTTTAGCATAGTAGGCTAAAAGGTGCAGCATTAGTTTTGATTATTCTCTTTGTTTGGTCTTCTTTAAGCTTTGAGAGTTACAATGGATAAGAGTTGGATGATAAAACCAAGATTTAGTAAGGCATATCAAGATGGAGTACATCAATTTTTGAACTTTACATTTGAGAGAGGATCGAGTGATGGATATATATCGTGTCCTTGTTACCGGTGTGTTCATTGTTATCGTAAGACTAGAGACGTCATCCATGAGCACCTAATATGTAATGGAATTATAAGTGGCTATAAATGTTGGTATTTTCACAAGGTGTTAGTGGTGACTACTTTATCCGGAATTGGTACGTTATCTGAAGTCATTGTTGATAATAGGGAACATGTAGAAACACCATTATCATGTCAAGAGGATGATAATGATATGCATGATTTATTGCATGATGCATTTGGTAATTTATTAAATAATGAACATGGTTCAGACTCTATTCCATCACAAAACCGGTTGATGATGTAGATGAAAGAATGAGGGAATTCGAAGATGATTCTGATGTTAAGGACTTTTACGATTTGGTTAAAGATAATAATCAACCACTATATCCTGAATGTGAAAAATTCTCAAAATTGTCATTTATTGTGAACCTATATAATATTAAATGTCTTGATGGATTGAGTGACAAATCATTTTCTTCTCTTCTTAAATGATTGAATAAAGCATTTTCTAAGTGGGTTCAACTTCTAAATACATTTTATGAAGCAGAGAAACTGATTCAGAAGTTAGGACTTGGGTATGATAAAATAGATGTGTGCCCCAATTATTGTATGTTGTATTGGAAAGAAAAAGAGAAAGATCAAGTATGTGATCGTTGTGGTATTTCAAGATGGGTTACCAATGAAAACAAATTGTATGTCTCAAAGAAAGAAGAAAGGGAAGAAAGTACCTGCCAAAGTATCGTGTTACTTTTCTCTAAAATACAGATTGTAAAGATTATACATGTCCTCTAAAACTGCTGAAAGTATGAGATGACACCATGAGGGACGCATTAATGATGATGTTTTGAGACATCATACTGACTCAGATGTTTGGAAGGTTTTTTTATGATAACTTCAAAGAATTTTCTTCGGAACCACATAATGTTAGGTTGGGGTTCGCTAGTGATAGCTTCAACGCATTCAGAAACATGAGTATGAGTTACAGTACTTGGCTTGTAATCTTGATTCCAACAATTTACCTCATTGGATGTGCATCAAGCAAAAAAATTTCATATTGTCTACGCTTATTCCTGGGCCTAAGATGACAGGTAATAATATTGATGTGTATTTGCAAATGTTGATTGAAGAGCTAAAAGAATTGTGGGAGGTTGGTGTAAATACATACGATGCATTGTAGAGGGAAATGTTTAAACTGCATGTGTCATTGTTGTGGACTATCAATGATTTTCCTGCGTATGGTAACTTGTCTGGATGGAATACACATTCACGTCATGCATGCCTTCATTGTACATTTGACACACATCATATACACTTGAAGCATAGTAATAAGTATTGTTTTATGGGTCATCGACGATATCTGAAGGTGATTACATATTTTACTTCGATATCCAAAATTTTGATGGTACTATTAAGGAGAGACTACCTCCCATTTCAGCATCGGAGTCTATAATTTATGAATAAGTGCGTCATATAAATGTCATATTTGGAAAGGAAGTGATTGAAAAAAAAAGAAAGGAAGCTGGTGTTCAATATTGGAAAAAGAAGAATATATTTTTTGAACTTTGTTGTTTGGAGTTTAATCTTATATGCCATACTCTTGATGTGATGCATGTAGAAAATGGTAGCCTTCGTAAGTCTCAAAATAATGGAGTCGTGGTAATATCAAAGATGGCAAGTTATACAAATGTAGAAAGATTGAGAGATGACTTATTATGGCATTCTTAAAGATACCATAGGATGAATTATTATGAGAAATTCAAAGTGATTTTATGCATATGAATATGGAAACAGAAGGTTCCACTCTTATTCAAGTTAATGAAGATAATAAAATAGTGTTTCATTTAATTATCATAATGTTATTCAATATTTTGTTAAATAGATCCATCTGTGAGGCGTACGCGAGGACGAACGCAGTTGACATTCTATATCAACACACGCCTCCAATACCTGTGACTTTCAATGCCCAAGGTCAGGTCATCAGTGCCAGTAAAGGAAAGTTTACAAGCTTTTGTGGTACCATTGCTAGACTACATAATATTTTCCCCATACAATATAATTGGAGGCGTGTGTTGCGGTATCATAAAGATCAAGCGTGGGAAATAGTGAAGGTATGGTTGCTTGTATGTTCATNTATATATATATATATATAATTACGTATTAATATTTTGTAGTCAAAATATGTCGTAGAAGAATGTCATAAAGCATATGTTTTGACAATGCTAAATGCAAGATGGAAGGATAAGAAGAGCTGAATAAAGAATGGATATATGATGATATATGAAACGGAGGAAGAGACATTAGAACATTAGAATGATACTATTCCAAAAGATAGTTTTGTTGCAATAATTCGTAGATGATACTCAGAAGAAGGAAATGTATGATTTCTTACTATACATCTATGATTAATTGTATGTGAAATAAATTAAATTTTTTTATCTTTCATAAATATAGAAGCAAGCTGAAACTAATAGAAGATCACAGAGGAAACTAATACACCCTCACACGTTGTGACGTACCAATATACCAACAAAAAGAGCAGAAATGATAAATTCTAAACTTTATAATTATTTTAATTAGTGTTATTTTAAGTATATTTAATCATAGGTTCTCATTTTATAGACATAGGAGCTTCAAAGAGAGCCCTCAAGAACGAATCTATTTGTAGCTTCACATGAACGGAAAGATGGAACTTATGTAAATGAAGAGACTGCAAATGTTGCAGTAAGTATAAGTTGTAATATTAATACTAAGTTTTTAAATAGTTATTACATGTTTACTCATACTAAGTCTTAATTTTATATTATAGGCGAAACTTAAAGAGCGCATGAGTTAACTTTCGGATGGTGATTATGATCAAATTTCACCAAGTATTGGGTTCAGAGTATCCTGGATGAGTGCGTTCATTAAGACTTGGGGTAACTCCATCTCAAGTGTTATCACATTATCGTGGAGAATCATCCACGCAAGATTCTACCCGTTTATCAATTGAACTAGAATCCCAACGTGCAAGAGTAGCTGAGTTGGAGGCTCAATGCGCACATGTGCCTCAGTTAGAGGTTGAATGTTCAGAGATGCGTGAGAAATATGATCAGGTGTAGGCTGAATGTTTAGATATACGCTCCCAGCTAAGCTTAATTATGAAGTTTATGCAAGACTCTCGTAAAGACTAGGGAAATCTTTTATTGTTTAATGTAAAGAATATGAAAACTATATGGTAATACCAGAAAAATATAAGCTACCAACAGGTAAAGTTGGGCTTCCTATTGCTAGCTTTGAGAATGGGTAAGCTTCTATTTCTGGTGTTAGTAATCTTTCACAAAAATTTGTGTACATATGATATGCTCTTTTGTATAGATGTAATTTGTCAGTTGTTAATATATTCTTATTTACAAAACAAAAAAAAACTAAAAAATATCAATTTTACCCTCAATTCTACGTTGCAGTTTTACCCTAGGCTTTGGCTAAAAAGAAAATTCCATAATCTTTGCAAATCGAGGATCTTCTCGCAGGGCTTCGCATTGCAAGGGCTTCTCGGCACGGGGATTCTTCACGCAAGCCAGGGGCTTGCCATCAGCCTCACGCGGAGGCTTCGCGACACGTGGATTCTTCATGCAGGGGCTTCGAAGCGAATGGCAACTACTCTTCTTTGCCTTTCTTGCATCGCAGAGGCAGGGCTCACGCAATCAGGCTTCGCGCAGGTATATCTCAATGGGGCTTTAATGGATTAAAAGCGGTGGGATTGGAGGAGGAGAACATAGCTTCAATAGAAGCTAGAATTGGACCACTTCGACGAAAATTAGATTATAGAGGGTTCTAGGTGAATCGTAGCTTAATGGGTTTAATGGAGTCAGTGGAGTTTTGAATGCCATAAGAAGCGTAAGCTCACTGCTGCTGCTGATTGGATGAATGGATTGGTCTTTTGTTGGACGGGATCGAATATTTTAACAGGACGGGATGAAGAAGGTTGTTTCTTTTGTGGTTCAAATTCGATCGAGGGCGAGGTTGCAGTAGAGGATGGCGGAGAAAATTAAAGGAAATGGATGATGAATGGGATTGCTCTTAGGACCGTTCGTGTAATTTAGAATGATCGTCGTAATTCAAATATTGATAATTTAATTACTTGTAAAATATTATTGTCATGTTTGATTATGAATGATAATTTATGATGTGATGAGCGATAATTAATAATTGTTATGTTTGGTACATGTTAAATTTTGTTATAAATTTATGTAAATAACATTAAGTTACTTTGACTTACAATTTTAACATTACTTTTTTCATTGATTTTAATTAATATTTAAATAAATTAATAATACTAAACTAAATATTAATAAAGTTAATTTTAATTAAATAATTAAAAGAGAGAGAAAGTGTGAGGAAAAATATTTCAATGAAGGTAGGAAAATAATTTTGTTTGATATTAGAATTACAATGATATTGTAAATTATGATTGTTTTCATTTTATTCTGCAATTCAATTCTCTCCAAATATAAATGCGCCTTTATTTAAGGATTACTCCGAACAAATATTATAATTCAATTATAAAATGAGTACAATAAGATTACAAATGAAAATAGCGTGAAACAACGAGGGCCTTAAGAAAACACAATACCTAAAATAAACTCAATTCTTAATTTTAGTTGATCTAAACTCTAAGCCCACCCTCCAACCATTTTTTTCCCAACTTTTGAAAATTCTTCCGCCTTTTACCTTTTTTTACAAAACCATCTAATCAAATGTCAATATTTTCTACTTCTAACAATCAACAGCAAATGCTTCAAGAGGACTTTAAGATAATCTCAAAGTCCACAAGAAGATCTTGAAGTCTAAGAGATTATATTGAAGCCTCTCGAAGTAATGTTGTGGACTTCAAGAGATCATCTTGAAGCCATCTTCTGGACTTCAAGACAGTTCAAGATCAGCTTGAAGCCATTTTGAAACAATCTTATAGATTTCAAAAGGGCTTCAAGATGATCTTGAATCCATCTTGAAGTTTACTAGATTGTTTTAAAATGTCTTCAAGATGATTTTGAAGTCATCTTGAAGTCTACAAGATGACTTCAAGATGATTTTAAAGTAATCTTGAAGTCTACAATATTGCTTCAATAGGGTTTCAAGATAATCTTGAAGTGGTCTTGAAATCTACAAGATTATTCTAAAAATTGATTTTGAAGATGATTGATTCAAAATGACTACAAGATTAATTCAAAATGGGTTTAAGATGAATTTTATGAAGCCGTATTGAAATATACAAGATTGTTTCAAGAGAGTTTCAAGCTGATCTTGAAGCCATCTTGAGTCTACAATATAGCTTCAAAATAGCTTTAAGATGATCTTGAAGCAATCATGAAATCTATAAGAGGGTTTCAAGATAATCTTGAAGTGATCTTGTAGACTTCAAGATAATCTTAAAATCTACAAAATTGTTTCAAGAGGGTTTCAAGATAATCTTATAGATTTCAAGATCATCTTGTAGATTTCAAGATCATCTTATGTATGTGTGTGAGAGAGAGAGAGAGAGTTGTTGTGCGCGGTCGTTAGCGTCATAGTGGCCGCTAGCTCTCTTCACTAAATCAGCGATGGCATCGCAGTGGTCGTCGAGGGTGGGTGTGAAATTAGAAATGAAAATTTAGGGACTTGAAAGATTTTATGGATTTTAGTTTAGGGGTTAAAAATAAAAATTAGTAACGCTAAAACTGAAAAGAAAATACTAAAACTTAAGTAATTTAATGGATTATAATTGAAAAGTCATTGGGTCAAAAATAAAAAATGTTAAAAAAATTCATACTAAAAATTGATAATTATTTTGGATAAAGGTTACTTGACCCTACCGTCACACACGTAGCTCCGCCTTTGTCCCAATCCATCTTATATGATGGACGTTTTGTAATTTCTTCGCTTATACGTATCCATAAAAAATCTTAGAGGGGTGACGATAATAGTTTAAATTTTTGTAAAGAATAAAAAAAAATGGGATGAATAATTATGTTTTTTTATTGGCGCACATAGGATATTGATATTACAAAGTTATGGTATTGATAACATTCTAAAAATTACAAACACAACAATTGCCCTCTTTTAATTTTTAAAATTATTATATTATATATTGCGCCTCTCTAAATTTGTGAAATATTTAATTGTATACTATGCCCTCTTCAGATTTATAAAAGAATTAAATTGTAAATTAATTACCCATTTAATTTCGTATAACTATCAGTTTGTATTTATCCGTCAGGCTTTCAACTTTTTAGAAATAAATTTCAATTATAAGCAATAAATGTAATATAGAGAATTTGTCCCCTTATTTGGCTTCACCAGTGTACAAAAATAATTTCATATAAATTAAAATATTTTTAGATGAAAATCAAGGACCATATTTTATTTTAACAATTGTTTTAGATAAGCATTGGATTTATTATAAAAAATATGTAAGTTCTGACATCATTGACTTAGTAGTGTATATTCTCTAACATTATGCGCAATAAATAAATAAATAAATAATAACTTTGTTAACAAAGTCATAGACGGTAGAGCTGTAATCCAATAAATCTAAAGCCACTTGTGTTGTCAAGTAATTACTATTGGACAATGTGTAATGTCCCAATGAACTTATTGGGTTCATAATTGGAGCAAATAAATCTCTTCCTACTGGGGTTCTTAATGTTAGCTGTTGTATCATGTGCATGCAGGTCATCATACTCACGTGATGCTTTCCTTCTTTACTCTAACTGTTGGCTTGGCATCTCTCTCTTTATTGAATAAATACTTCTATTATCATTTTGGTTCTAGTTAAAGAAAATAGTTGATGAATTCTTTTATTCGGTTGATCTCTTCTTACTCTCTCTCTCTCTTTCTTTTTCACCTTCTTTCTTCTTGCCTTTTTATAAACTTCATGGTATCAGAGCCTTGAACATGTGCTCCCCTATGGCTAACCCACATTTATCAATCTCCCTTCTCTCAAATATTTGCAATCTGATTTCCATCAGATTGGATTCTATGAATTATGTTCTTTGGAAGAATCAAATATCATCTATACTCAAAGCTCACGCCTTGTGTGAGTTCGTCGATGGCACGAATGTCTGCCCTCAAAAGTTCCTGGAAAATGACAAAGGGGAACTCACAGAAAAGATTGATCCTAAGTACCATGCCTGGATCGCCCAAGACTAGGCTCTGATGACTTTAATAAACGTGACCCTTTCCCAAGTTGCTCTATCCTACGTTGTTGGATGAAAATCATATCAAGAAGCATGGGCATCCCTAGAAAGACATTACTCCTCTCTCACTCGATCGAACATCTTGTAACTTAAGTTCGAGCTTCAATCCATCACCAAGAAAGGTAATGAGACCATGGACAGTTATGTACAAAGAATCAAAGAAGCTCGTGACAAGTTGGCTGTTGTTTCTGTACAAATTGAAGATGAAGACGTCCTTTTGTACACTCTCAATGGGCTAGCCTCTGAATACGGCCCCTTTAAAACCTTCATTCGCACCAGATTATAACCCTTTCATCTTGAAGAACTTCATGTTCTTCTCAAAGCAGAAGAACAATCTCTGCAAGATTAGTCCAAAAAACAAGAATCTCAGCTTCAAACTATGGCTATGGTTGCCAATCATTTTCGAGGAGGATCTTTAAACATAGGCAGAGATAATATGTTCAACTCTTTTCGAGGAGGCAGACGCAATAACTTCAGAGGACATAGCACTAATGGTTCGGGTATTCTTCCCAATCCTAATACTTCTCAATCTTAGTTTTACACTCAAACCTTCTATCCCAATCATTCTAATCAAAGACCTCAGTGTCAAATTTTTGGTAAATCTGGCCACACAGCCATTGATTGCTTCCATAGAATGATTTTTTCATTCCAAGGAAGACACCCCATGACAAACTTACAGCCATGGCTGCCACCTATTCTTCTCTCAATCTAGAAACACCTAAACCAACCACTTAGATATGTGATACTGGATGTAACACACACCACTTCAGATCTCTATAATCTTTCCACTTGAGAAGAATACAATGGTGAGGAGGCAATAACTATAGGTAATGGTCAATCTCTCGACATCTCTCACATTGGTTGTGGGAATCTTCTCACTAAAACTCATAAATTTGTTCTTAATAAGCTCTTATGTGTTCCTAATATCTCTACAAATTTACTATATGTCTATCAATTCTATTTGGACAATAACTGTTCATTTACTTTAGATGTTGATAAATTCTTCATTCAGGACAACTCAACAGGGAGAATACTCTTCATAGGACCCAATGAGAATGGTCTATATCCCCATTTCCAATGAAAACTCTTCTCAAGAAATGCTGTCAAGACCCCCTCTTGCATATCTTGGTAATAAGATCTCTAATCTTTTGTGGCATCATAAATTAGGTCATCCCATTGATAAAATTTTACTTTCTGTTTTGAATAAATGTAGTATATCTTACACTGTTAATAAGCCTTGTGTATGTTCTAGTTGCATTAAAGGAAAACTGTAAGAATTGCCTTTTCAACTCTATTCTTCTGTTACTTATCATCCTCTTGAATTCCTTCACAATTATATATGGGGTCCTGATCCAATTACATCATTTGAAGGATTCAAGTAATTTTTCTCCTTCATTGATAACACAAGTAAGTATACTTTGATATTTCCTCTTACCTTGAAGTCTGAAGTTTATACTGTATTTAAAACTTTTCTGCCTTACATCGAGAACTTATCTATAAACTTGAAAATTGTTAGGGAAGATGGTGGAGGAGAATTAAATATAGACTGTTAGCTCAATTTCTTGCCTTTACACCCCTGAACAAAATGGGGTAGTTGAACGTAAACATAGACACATCATTGAAACAATATCTTAGTCTAATGATACATGCATATGTTCATCCCATTGCTGGTTTCATGCCTTTAGTATTGTTGTCTATCTTATCAATCACATTCCTACTACTCAAATGCAATTTAAGAGCCCTTTTGAATGCTTATTTCACAATGTACCTAATTATACTGCTCTTAAATGCTTTGGTTATGCCTGTTATCCTTTACTAAAACCATATAACACTAACAAGCTTCAACCTAATTCCTCACAACATATTTTACTTGGTTATTCTATGCATTCTAAAGGCCACATTTGTTATAATCATGTCACTAACAACACTATCACAACTAGACATGCAATTTTTTATTAGGCTTGCTTTCCTTTTACTAAAAATAAACATGTTGTCACCTCACCTTTCCATCTCAAAATCACACTGATATATCTATGCCATACTTACCTTTCTTCACCAATTCTTCTACTGTGAATCAAGCTCCTAATACCATTACAACTATGGCACCCTGTAACACTACTCATCAAGGGAACTCAAATGATAATATAACAACTGAGTTTCCGCCTAATATGATATTTATCTCCTCTATCAGTATTGATCTTCCTCCCATCCAAAATGACCAAACTAATGCTTCAATTTCTGGTATATCCAATATTATTCCACATACCTCCATTGTTCCTTCTACTTCTTGTGATCAAATAGGTAATACTCACTCAATACAGACTCGATCCAACTTTGGGATGTTGGATCAAGTTTTAAAATTTGAGGAAAAATCAATGAACTACGAACGGTTCGTGGGAGAAAAATAAAAAAAATTCGCATCAATGAATTTAGTCATATTAAATACTAAAACCATACAAACGATTATGCATATTAAGTTAAACATATTCAAAAGAGGTAGAAATAATTTATGTCTTTCTTGTATCGGAGACTTTCTGAATTGGTGGAATCATAATTTAAGTTTCGTGTCCTTTTAATCTTCAAGAATCAAGAGCTTCAAATTATTTTCATATCAACAACCACTCGTAGATTTCTGAAATATATCTCTTGAGAATATCGATCACGAACTGAGAGGGAGCTCTCAAAAACACTGAGAAAAAAAATTATTTTCCTCCTCTATGGGTTTCGACGGCAACACAATAGGGAGGGGAGATACAACTTTTGCTCTGTATCCTTAGGGTTGTGTCAACACACATCTCTCTTATATAATAAATTTAAAATTTACACATATACCCTTATATGCCAAATTTCCAAAATTCAACCCCAATACTTATATAATTGCCGAAAATTTTATTTCCCCTTAAAAGTCAATATTGTGTCCAAATTTATCAATCTCAATTGATAAATTAAATTGATCTCCATCAATTAATTAATTAATATTTTTTATTTATTCATTATCTGATAATTAAAAAAATAATAAATTAATTAAAACATCAATTGATTGTTTATCACTAATTAAGTGACAAAACCCATCACATATGAGTTTAGAAAAAACAGCTTGGCCCCAAAACACATTTTGATCCAACTGATGTTGTTTCTTCTATCCATGTTCTCATGAAATATCCCTAAGAGTGAATTGACCCACATTGATAAAGCTACATGATTCAGATACCTTGCGAATTTATCTCTATAAATTTCTGATTTATTTAATCATGATATCGTACGATTCCACTATAAGTTCGATGTTGAATAACTCTCGATTTATGCACGTTACATTTTCTGTTGGTGCAAATAAACTCTTTTATTTTAGAGTCCACATAATATTTTAACACATCACCCTTCGTGAATATCAGTAATAAGAGTGATGTAAAATTATCATTTTACCCCTCTTATTATTATTTCCTTAACTCATTTATTGACGATGAATAAAAAAGACGTAACAATGAATTATCTCGTACATTTCACAAGTCTTATTCAATGACTCATTTCATCGAATACTTGACCAAGTTAATTTATTCACACACCCATCAATAAAAGCGTAGGTGATATTGTTGTTTTTACAATCTAACCACGAATTTTCATATACCTGTAAATCATGCAACTCCAACATAGTTGAATTACGATCCCAACAGCTGAGGTATTGTCTGGAAATTTGAACTCACTCCTTTGGCGTAAAGATTGCAAGTAACTAAGTCAAGCTTCATATTCACCGTTGGATAAATGTAATTATGAAAGTACCCTTAAAGTGTAACAATTAGATTATAGCTAAGTAAATGGTTTTGCTCTAAACTATTTTCTTACTGGTCTATTTAACATGTTTCGTAACATGTCTGGGTCAACCATCAAAGTCTCCACTTCCATGCCTTAAGATTGATATCATTTGGTTCAACCTAACAGTCATAAGCAGACTCGACTGCCCAGTTAATCCTAATACTATGAATATCGTTCTGAACTATTTTAGAAGAGTTTGTCTGGAAGACCTCTCTGTCTTTACTCTTTTTACGTTAACAGTAGTTCTAAGACTTGAGTAAATTATAAACACACTTTAATTAATAGAAAGACTTTCATTCATTCATTGAATTTAGTAATACAAAATGTCTTAAAAATAATTAAATACTCATAAATAGTTATTACACCCTACTTTATAGACATAATTTCAATATGAGATCAGCATGACAAGAGTTTATCTTGCTTCATCACAACCCATTGCACCAGATAATTCAGAGACAAAACCTACTTCTTACAGTCAAGCATCTAAGTCTACTCATTGGAGAAATGCAATAGTGGATGACTTCAATGCTTTCCAAAGACAAGGTACATGGTTTCTAACTCCTTTACCTGCAAATAAAAATTTGGTTGGCTGTAAATGGATTTACAGATTAAAGCACAATGCTGATGGAACCATAGCTAGATGCAAGCCTAGGTTGGTTGCCAATGGCTTCCACCAGCTACCAGGCCTTGGTTATGCTGAGACATTTAGTCCAGTTGTTAAATCAACCACTGTAAGACTTATTCTCTCCCTTACTACTCAATTTTCTTGGCTTTTGCATCAATTAGATGTGTAGAATACTTTTATCCATGGTAACCTACAATAAGAGGTATATATGAGTTAACCTCAAGGATTTTTAGACTATGAACACCCTGACTATGTTTGTAGGCTACATAAGTCATTATATGGGCTCAAATAGGCTCCTAGAGCCTGATTTGAGAGATTTACTTCTTATCTCACAGGTTTAGGCTTCATATCCTCTTCTGCTGACACATCTCTCTTCATATATAAATCTGCTACTTTTAATGTGTATTTGTTATTACATGTAGATGACATAATAATAACTGGAACTAGTTTAAAAGCTATCTCTAATCTTGTTACTAATATTAACACTGAATTTGAAATGATAGATCTTGAATCTGTTAAATATTTTATTGGCTTACAGGTTAACAGTTAACTACAGGAATCCATGTTCACCAGTAAAAAATGTTCTCAATCTTCTTGATAAAGCAGGGCTAACCGATGCCAAACTTTGTAGAACTCCCAGGTCTACTAAAGCTAATCTTCATGAAAAATTTGCTGCTCTTCTTACAGATCCTACAACTTATAGAATGCTTGTTGGAGGCCTGTAGTATCTCACATTTACTTGACCTGACATCACTTTTGCTGTAAACAAAGTGTTTCAGTACATGCACAATCCATCTTCTTTGCATCTAGCTGCTGGTAAACACATATTTAGGTATGTTAAGGGAACATATGATCATGGGATTTTGTTTAAGAAGGGAAATCTTTGCATCAATGCTTTTACTGACGTGGACTGGGCAGAAGATTCAAATGATAAACGCTCAACTTAATTTTTTCTCATATTTCTTGGCAACAATCCAATATCTTGGTCTGCCAAAAAGTAAAGCATTGTTGCTCGATCAACGACAGAAGTCGAGTATATGAGTCTTCCTAACACTATTGCAGAGGGCTCGTGGATAAGGCAACTTTTTAAGGATCTGTATATCCCTTAAAGTTTCCTCCTCAACTCTGGTGTGATAGCATCTCAGCTATATGCCTATCTTCGAACCATGTCTTTCATGCCCAAACCAAACACATCAAAATCAACTATCATTTCACTAGAGAGAAAGTTGTCAAGAAGGATTTGCTTGTTAGTTATATTAGCTCCCCAAGATCAATTAGCTGATATTTTAACTAAGGCTCTCCCTTTTGCTACTTTTAGGTCTATTAGATCCAAACTGTTGCTTCCATTGCACTTAGCATCAGTTTGAGGGGGCGTGTTAGCTGTTGTAATCGTGTGCATGCAGTTCATGCATACTCACGTGTTGCTTTCATTCCTTACTCTAACTGTTAATTAGTTAGCTTGGCATCTTTCTCTATTGTATAAATACTTCAGTTATTATTTTGGTTTTGGTTAATGAAAATAGTTTAGGAATTCTTTTATTTGATTTCTCTCTATCTTTTTCACCGTCGTCTTCCTTATTCTTGCATTTTTATCCTTGCCTTTATGTAAACTTTCACTCGATAGGAGGAGATTTATTATCGTAATCATTGTCGTCCATTTCAGAAAGACGGTCTGCCGCTACAAGGTTTTTACTTACAAAGTATACATGTTTTGTTTCATTTGCTCTTCTTTGATGAGTACTGCGCTGACTGCCCTCGTCGATACGACAACGCATAACAAAAGTTGTTCGTCGAGAATAGGTTTGGAGAGCAAATGGGAGGTAATCAGGTACAGTTTAATGTTTGTAAATGCTTCTTCACAGTCTTCATTACAATCGTTCGCAGAATTTTTCCGTAACCTTTCGAAAAAAGGTTTGCATCTATCCGTTGACCTGGAGATGAACCTATTTAGAGCGACCAATCTTCCCGTTAATGTCTGGATATCTTTGAGGTTCTGCAGGGACCCGATTTCCATAATTGCCTTTACCTGGTTCGGGTTTACCTTGATTCCCCCTTGTGTAATTAGATGTCCTAGGAACTTTCTCGCTGATACCCTAAAAGTGTATTTTTTTGGGTTTAGCTTCATGGAATTTTACCTTAAGATAGAGAAAGCTTCTTCGAGGTCTTGAATGTGGTGTTCTCGCTTCTTACTTTTAACTAGCATGTCATCAACGTAGACTTTCATATTCTTTCATATTCACTCGCGAAAAACTTTGTTCACCAACCGTTGATAAGTCGTGCTAAATTTTTTTTAGCCTAAAGGACATGTCTTTGTAGCAGTAGATGCCATACTCAGTAATGAAGGAAGTTTTTTCTTGATCAGATTGGAACATACTTACCTGATTATAACCTAAGTAAGCGTCCATGAAGCTGATGAGTTCGTGACCAAAAGTGGCGTCTACCATCTGATCTATCCTTGGCAACGAGTATTCATCTTTGGGGCATGCTTTGTTTAAGTCAGCGAAGTCGACACAGATTCTCCATTTTCTATTCTTTTTCCGCACCACTACTACGTTAGCAAACCATTTGGGGTAGTTAACCTCTCTGATGAAACATGCTATTAAGAGCTTCTCAACTTCTTCTTTAATCGCTTGATTTCTTTCGTGGGTGCTCTTTTTTGTTTCACATGTTTCATAGCGGTATTAGTGTTTGACCTATGACATATGATTTCTTCTAGGATACCGGGCATTTCCTACGCTGTTGCTGTGAACACATCTTTGTTTTCTACTAGGAATTCTATCAACTTATTTTTCTCATTTTCTTCGAGATGAGCACCGATGTTTGTTATCTTTTGGGTTCCTTCCTCTTAGCATAGGGGCTATGTTTCTTCTCCAGCTTTGTACCTTGGGTCGCCCTGCGGGTCTTTCGATCTTTTCTTCGTCTTTTTTCCTTGTAGATCCTAAAGTGATTATTGAGTTGATACGAGCCGCGACCTGTTCGCCTTTTATATTTTCACTCTTTTTAGGGACGGGTATTTCAACACTTGATAGAATGTTGACGGTACAACTTTCATTTTGTGAAGTCAAGTCCTCCCTAGGATTGCATTGTACGAGGAAGTTGTTCTCAGTACCACAAACTCACTCATATGGTTAAATAGATATGCGCTTACTGGGAGCGTTAGAGTTCTTTCTGAATGGCTAATGGTCTGTTGAACCAGATCAATTGTTGTGATGTTTCTTGTAATTTTTGATCGCCCATGGACATTTTCTCCATGGTTGCTTGATATAGAATGTTCACTGCACTTCCGTCGTCTACGAAGACTCTCCTTGAAAAACAGTTGCCAACCTGAATTGAAATAACGATGGCATCGTTGTGGTGCTCGTCGTTTTCTAGATCGAAGTCGCCAAACACAAGTGTCGAGTTCCTGATGCTAACTGAGTGCTTCAGCTGATGTCTTTCCAATCTTGGCAATTTGCAGTATATCTTCCTTTTTTTATCGTCCCTTCTTGCTCGGTTAGTGCTATAACCGTGTCGACGATGCGAATGGGCTGTTTTCCCTTATCCTTACTATCTCCTTCCAAGTTGTCTTTCTCAATCTCGCCTTTCTGATCCTTTCTTTTCAAAAATTGGATAAGGTACCCATCTTCGATTAGTTGTTCAATATACTCTTTGAGCTGAAAACAGTCTCGTGTGTAATGTCCGTTGCTCTTATGATAAGAGCAATATTTGTCTTTGTTTTTATGGCTAGATTCTTTAGTGAACAGGACTGGTCTTTTCATCCAATGTTTATATTTGATTGTCTCTAGTATTTAGTTGACTAGGTTGGTCAATGGTGTGTAGACCTTGTCTCTCAGGTAGATTCTGTCAAAATCTCATCTCCATTGGGAACTCTTGTTCTGTTGGGTTTTTTCCCACGCACTCTTTCTGTTTCGTCTTATCTCCTGCCTTCAAGTCTTGAGCTCCCTTCCCATTTCCGAGATTCTTCTTCCTTCCTTTCAACCGTTCTTCGCATACTCATTTTCTCTTCTTCCAGCGTAATATAAGCTTGCTCCCGTTGAAAAACCTCTGCCATGAAACGGGCTTTATTTTAAACATGTCCTAAAAGAAAGGCGATTCTAGGTTTAGACCCCGTCAGAAGGCCACTCTGGCAAACCGATCATCGCAGTTCTCTGCCTTGACCAATTCATTTTTGAAGCGGTGAGTGTACTCTCTTAGAGACTCCCCTTCCATGGTGGAGATTGTCATAAGATGTTCCGAGTCTTCCATGACGTTACGGTATGTTGAGTACTGTTCTATAAAAACTCAAGACATAGTAGCAAAGTTAGTGATTGAGTGCATTGGTAAGGAGTGGTACCATTTCAAAGTCGTCACGTCTAAACTAGTAAGGAACATTCTACACATCAATTTATTATCGTGTTGGTACAACGCCATGTCTTGTCTGAATCGTCAGAGATGGTTTATGGGATCAGACTTTCCTTCATAGCATTTGAACCTAGGTACGGTGAATTTCTTAGGTACGGGGGCTTCTTAAACTTCTGGACCTAACGGTGTCTTGATAAGAGACTCAAGGTCTCCTTATTTTTCATACTTCTGAGATTCCTTATCTCCATCATTTTTTGGTTGAACAGTTCGTCTATTACTTCTTTTAACATGATTCAGGGATGTCGAACCTCTTCTGTAGTTTCCTTCACAAGGTTTTACGATTGGAGCTCTTCTTCTCGTCGTATGTTCCTGTCATTCTCATGCCTTTCATTTGGTTTGTCACCCTCGGAGTGAGTTTCCTATTTGTCATCATTCGCCTGTTAGCTTACTTCTGCTTGTGTTTTCATGAGTTCTCGTTGTAGTGTGTTGATTTGCTCGTGTACGTTCTGTCATGCGTTATACATTGCTTCAATATTCCTTCTTTGCATCTCATGCATCCCGTTAAAGATCGTCTGCAGCATTTCTGTGGGTGCGGTTGGTTGACTCGTACGTTTGTCTTCATTTCTGGATATGTTGTTTTCATTCAAGGTTGTGTTAGACCTGGTTCTAGACATGTTTATGGTCTTGTAGGGTAGGTGTCTTAAGCCTTTTTTCTCAGTCTTTCGATGAAAGCACCAAAATATAAATGATCTTTCTTAGACTTTGAGAAAAATCAGAGAAAATATGTTAATATCGATCGAACTTGTATTATTCTTTGTGAAAAAGGCTTGATAATTCCAAAAATTCTCTGAGGTCCCCACCTTCTTTCTTTTGTTGAGTAGATTGGTCTTTTATAGACCTCTCATTACATGAGTTTAGCTAAAAATAGCCAAATAGTAACCAAAGTATTAGATGAAGTCAGGCCTAGGATCATATTCATTTGTGGGATCTCCTTTCTTCTTTATCTTTTATCTGTCATGCTCAATCGCCCTATCAACTTCTACCACATGGTAGTTCCCTATGTTTCTAAGACAATTCGTCAGAACCACTTGGTGACTTTACCAATCTGTCTTATTCGAGTGACACAGCTTACCTAGTCAATCACGACCAATTGACTGTCAATCTGAATCCTCATTTTCACTCTGATATCATGTCCTGTCCAGGAAGTAATGATTTCCCGTACTCGAGATCTCGATTCCCGTTCTAGACTTGATGGCCTCCCATTCTAGAGGCGATGGTTTCCCATTCTAGAGGCGATGGCCTCCCGTTCTTGAAACGTCGGTTTTCCATTCTAAAGACTTCGATTTCCTGTTTTGGAGGCGATGAGTTTCTTTTATTCCACGTGACAGTGAAGATTTTTCACCTGTTCACAAGACATAAGACTTATGTGGCAATAAGGTTAATTCCAAAATTTATGGAAGTGTGTAAGTACAAATTTGCTGAAAAATATAAAGAGTGTAAATTACAAAACAATAATGTATTTTTAGTGCATGGCGTTTTTAAACCTAAACTTAATTTTATAAAAAATTATAGAGATCAGTTTGCAATTAAAGGATAACAAGAAACTCATAATTTAATAACAAAATTTTAATTAAACCACCAATAAGCCAAAAAAGATCAAGCCACAGCCAAAATGAAGAAATTAAAAAGAGAATAAAAAAATGAGGAAGGCGTTGATATTGCCGTTTTATTATTGATATTTCCATGAAGTGAGAGCCTGTGGTTAACATGCCATTGGCACATGTTCATATTCATTAATCTTGATTATGGCATGCATGAGTAATTCTGCAATTACTGACATTTAAATCAAGTTTTGATTAAATAAATGATTTGTCAATTACTTTTACATTAATTTACATATAACTAATAAATCATTTTCATTAGTGAACATGTTAGTGATCTGATCATCGATCAATTAAATCTAAATTTAGTCAGTTTAAATTTATTCAACATGATTTTGTGATTGATAAAAACATTGGGCTATTAAGGTCAAAGTGTAAAACCATTCCAGTTGTTTTTGTTTCAATGTGAAACCATATTCGTATATAGTTTTTTTCTGCTTACTCTGCAATTTCAAATTTTGTAACTAAACTCGCTTTATTATTCAGAATTTGTTAGTTTGAAATCTCTCGAGTCTCAACCTAACACACGTTTAGTTATATTAAGAAACAATTAATACAAAATCCTTTCAGAAATAATTAATATAAAATCCTTTCAAAATTTTGAATTAGTAATTTCTAATTTGAAATTGAAAGAGTATAAGTTGCTTATTTATAGAAACCAAAACTTAATTTAGCAAACGCCATTCCATTTTTAGTACGTTAGACTCATTAGTTGAATGTCCAAAAGTTGAATACTAATCTTACTATATTAATGACACTGTAAGATGTTAAAATTGTGGGTTTTGTTTAATCACTAATCTTACTATATTAAAAGGGGTTCAAAAGGAAAAAATAATTATTCTCATTTTTACCATTCAAGTCCCCTCAAAATATAATACAATTAAGATTTTTCACATTTTTTCTCATTAATTTGATTCATATGATAAAATATTATTTTCTATTCGATCATAATTTGTTTATTTTTTTGGGTCAAAGGTAAATATATTTAACCAAAAGCTTACACTTTACAAGGGTCATATCCCAGGAAAATAACATGTAATATAGTGCAAGTATAGATCTAGATATGTAGAATTTACACACTACACTGCTATACAAAGAGCACACATGACAGACTAGCAAAAACACCATAATGAAGATACAATGCAGAAACCACACCAAGAAATTGCACAAAGCAAACTAAAGCTGAAAACTAAAACAAACCAGAAAACAACACAGACAACCCGTCTATCAGCCTACACTATCTATCCTAGCTAATCCCCTCAAGAATAAACCAATGTGCACTACGGAAACAACACTCGCAAGCCTAATTGCACACAACGAATAACTAAAATCAACAACAACACGACGACCAAAGACTTAGAATGACTAAACGAGTGACCTTACCAGGCAGTCTCGACAATGGAACCTGGGAGGTACAACCTCGTCTGTCACATGACAGGCAACCGATACAACGAGCAGCTCAGATCTGACCAATCTTCTCTCAGCAATCGGGCACGGACATCAAGTGACCTCACCAGTCAGCCTTGGCAATGGTAGAATCCGGGAGGCACAGTCTCGTTTGTCACGATAGTGTGAAAATCAGGACCTCAGGCATATCTAGGATAGGAAAAACCAGGGAGAAAATGCATGAAGAAAAGAGAGACATCGATCTTCAATTCGATGAGGGGTAGTTCCCAACACCGGTTTGGTGTTCAGTGGCCACCGTAGGTGGGGGAATTGGTGACCAGTCACGACCTAAGCAGAGAAGTCATTGTCACGAAGCCCTCAACACCAGTTTTTCCTCCGACGAAGAAAGTCACATATATTTAGAAATTTGACTAAGTAGGACCTCGACACCACAAAACACAACCCCTTTGGCTGAACAGAGACATCGACGACTAGGGTTTAAAAGGACAAACCTTGCCGAGACCCACCATAGAGAAACCTGAACAGGAACCAACGCCACACCCCTCCATCCCCTCACAGCCCTCGCCAGAAGCGGAAGAGAAACATAACCCCGCCCTGAGCTCGGCGGAGTCCAGGGCCGGGCTCAGAGTTTCTGTCAAAACCTGGTCGACGACTAGGTTAGGGATGGAGTTTCTAGATAATGGTGAGATCTTCCCTATCTAGAAACTTAAAAAAATCAATAATATACAATTTTTTATTAATACTTTGTAAAAATAAATATTTTTATAATATTATGTCACTAAAACAATATAAATATCCATAAAAATAAATTTTGATATTTTTAATTCAACACTGATGAATTCTTTAGAACTTATAAAACTAAATATTATATTTTGTTTATGCGAAATATGAAAATTCATATAAATGAATTGAGAGAAATATTTTTCGAATAAGACAAACTATCTCTTATTATAATAAAATATGACAAATTGATGAATATATATTTTTTCATATTATTTAAATAGCAAGGGTATATAGTATAATTTTAATAATATTATAAACAATCTATGGCATATATAACTACTATTTTACTTTTAGTTTAAATTTATAATTATTTTTAAAAATAATATACTTATTTAATATTAATTTTAATTATTTGACGCGTGGGAAGCATGTATGTAAGTTTTTACTAAAGTGACTAAACAATTGCTTTGGGATTACAATTTACCTTAATATATTATAATGAAGAATCTTCAAAACGTAAAAATTTATTGGTCATTGGAGTCTATATATAGGTAAAATCTGGGTTATAAGTTGTAACCAATAGGATCTTCAAGCTATACAGCATAGTGAGTAAGCTTTAATTACTTCAGTAAGAATCAAATCTTCAGAAAAGCTATCTATAGTACCGCAAAGTAACCACAACTAAATTTGTACTTGAGTTACTTTAAGCATTGCTGATGTGGATTTTTTTGGTGAGATGGCTTGTCTAGTATTGCTGACACGTAAATTAACACACATGTTAAGCATTATTTAAATTGAGAATTAGGACTCCGAAAATTAGGGGAAATGCACGATATCTTGAAAATTAGCATTTGTGCCTAAAGCTAAACTCAAGCTAACCTCAAATTTCCACATGCATTACGCACTCTCTTTCTTTATATTATCTAAATATATTTATTTCTAGTTAAAATGCTATATTTTATGTGCAATTTGGTACAGAAAAAATGGGATAAGAACTTGAAGAGTCAAATAAGTACTGATCCCTCAATTATATATTGTTTAATGACTAATTTTGGCATTAGTTTTTCGTTTATATATAATGCGAGGTAAAAAAATAGAAGTATATTCAATTTTACAATAAAAGTTACATTTTCATTTTACAACTCAAAAAAAATAAATAAATGTTTCATAGCATAATGGGGGAAAGCAAGAATATTACTCTTATATAATTTTTAATTGTCAATTCTCTAGTTTAAATTTTAAGTAACTAAAAGTTAAACCAGTATGGTTAAAAATTAAAAAAGCAATCCGTTTTAGTAACAAGGAATTGCACTCAATGAAACTCCAACCTTAAGAACAAATATGAGACACATGAAAATGTTTCATATCAGCATATTGTTTTCTATAAATTTATTAATTGATAATAATCGAATAACAAAAATGGTCAACGGTAGATAATCTTGTAATAAAATATAAGAGATTAGTATGTACTATCTAAGCAAGAATTTTAAAGCCTAAACATATTTTATTCATTTCCATAAGTCATCGCAACTGAAAATTCTGTTTATAAAAGCAATAACTTCCATGAAATTATGAACACACATCACAACCAATCTTACTAAAAGTGATTAAAAACACACAGAAAGAAAGAGTCAAAATGGCCAAACACTCACTTGAATCATTGTTGATCTTCTTCATCTTGTTTTCTCTCTTCACATCTATAGCCCTCTCACAATCCGATGAATGCGATGCCCAAACAGATTCATGTACCAACAAGGCGAAAGCATTGCCACTTAAGATCATAGCAATTGTTTCAATACTTGTGACAAGTATGATTGGTGTGTGTTTACCTCTTGTAACTCGTTCAATAAAAGCATTACATCCTGATAGAGACCTATTTGTTATACTCAAATGTTTTGCTGCTGGAATCATTCTTGCCACGGGATTCATGCATGTTCTTCCTGATTCTTTTGACATGTTGTGGTCTAGTTGTTTGAAGGAAAATCCATGGCATAAGTTCCCTTTTACTGGGTTTGTCGCCATGTTGTCTGCCATTGTAACTCTAATAGTCGATTCTATGGCTACGAGTCTATATGGAAGAAAGCATGGTGCTGGAATTACACCGGATATTGCCCCGGAGGGTCATGACCAAGAAATGCCTGCGGTAAGTGGAGGGCATTTCCATGGGCATCATCATGACGCTGGGAAGGAATTGAATGAAAATTCACAACTTCTGCGTTACCGCGTTGTTGCTATGGTAAATTTTATTACTCAACGATTTGGTTCCGGTTATTTAATTATCTAGCTTATTGTGATACTTATTCTACAAAAACAGTTATAGAAAATAAATAGGTATTGATTTTTTGAAAAATTGTGAAAATATATATAGGTGTTGGAATTGGGAATTGTGGTGCATTCAGTTGTAATTGGGCTTTCACTAGGAGCTTCGAACAACACTTGCACTATAAAAGGTCTGGTTGCTGCTCTTTGTTTTCATCAAATGTTTGAAGGAATGGGTCTTGGAGGTTGCATTCTTCAGGTAAACAAAATGCTATTCCACATTATATCTTATAATTTCTATATCATTATGTGTAGAGTTTAATTGGTCCAATTAAGTTTTGATCATAGTGATATTTATGCATTATATATTACATAGTTTTTACAAAATCCAATTAAGTTATTATGCTTTTAAATTTTTAAATTAAAAACTGTGTTCTGATTTGTATTTTCTTGGCCTTTGATTATGGGACATCTCTGTAGTGTTTACAAAGTCCAAAGAAGTTCTTTGTTTTTAATTCTTAAATGAATAAAAAAGTGCTCGTTCTGATGCTATTTGTTTCACCATTATTAATCGTGTCATTTTCGAAGAAATAAAAGAAATAGAACCAGACTAACGTATAAAGGAATAATAGTATAAGAAATCAAAGTCCTATGTACTTGTCTTTGGTACTTTTACATTTACTTTGTTGGTCTTTCAGACGGATTTCTTAAATCCAAATTTCCAAACATAGCTCAAGGGATTGGTCAAAGACCATGAAAAATTAATTACCTTCTTTATAAAATATCGATCATATGTGTATAATCAATTTTTATTGTTTTTTAATGAACAGGCAGAATACAAGTTTATGAAGAAAGCAATAATGGTGTTCTTCTTCTCAGTGACAACACCATTTGGGATAGCATTAGGAATAGCATTATCGAAAACATACAAAGAAAATAGTCCGAGTGCATTGATAACCGTGGGATTACTTAATGCATCATCAGCTGGGCTTTTAATCTACATGGCTTTGGTTGATCTTCTCGCTGCTGATTTCATGGGTCCTAAATTGCAATCAAGTATTAAACTTCAAATCAAATCTTATATTGCTGTTCTTTTGGGTGCTGGTGGTATGTCTCTCATGGCTAAATGGGCTTAGAAGATATTATTATGATACGATTTATGTACATGTACTTCTGTGTGGCATTTGTTTTATGCTTTCTGGCGGTTCTGGAGTTCAGAAATATAAATATGTTTGGGTTTTCTTTTTTCTTTGTCAAGGTGGGTAATGTAAAGATAAATGTTTGGGTTCTAACTCAAGACTTCTTTTTGCGTTGTAACCGTGACCATGAACCTAATGTTCAGTTTTTAATTACATTAAGCTCTTCCGTTTAAGTTCATGTGTGAAAACAAATAATTAAAAAAACATAACCGTCAATTATCATACTGAATTGTGAACTAATGAAACAAATACTATAGATTTTGTTTAGTCAAAGCTCTTGTACCATCACTAATTGAAATTAAAGAAAGAGGGAAGGAAGTGAAAATAGAAATGGATTTGCTCGAGAAGAAGCTTTTCAATAATTGTAGAATGGATACTCAGATTGCTATAAATATACAAGCTAATAACAGAAAGAATTGATAAAGAATTTGTGAGATAACAGAAGAATATTCACCTAGACTCTCATTGGCTAGACTCAGATTTTATTCTTCTAATCATTGAAGAATGATTGGAAAAACTGCCATGGCCAATGGACAAAGGACTCAGTGGGTTTATGATTAGAGCGTTTCTTAGACACTTGACTATAAGCATATTGGGAGTGGGAGGTACCAAGATCCAAGTCTTGTTATTGAGGAGAGCCTTGTACTCAGCTGACATAGTGCTTCCCAGTGACGACATGCAAGAGCTTCAGAGGAAGAACTGGGTTCCATGTTAGAGAGAGATACATTAAATAGCTTGGGTTTAAAAATGCATGCCTTAGACCAGGTGAGCATAGGATGAGTAGACCTAGTAGACAAGGGAATAGGTGCAATTGGTTGAGAAAGAAGAGGTGAAAGAGAAGATGTAGAGTGTGGTGATGTAGAGAAGGGAAGTGTGGGTGCAAAAGGGACAACTGATGTGGGGACAACATAATCAAGAGAAGAAGAAAGATGAGAAGATGTACCTGATGAAGGAGGGGACTCTCTGATTGGAGGAGAACAAAATATTGATGGAGCAGTTTGTGCCTCAATTGTGGTAGAAGTACTTACATCATTTCCCTGTATAATGAGATGAGGATAATGCACAAAGAGCATAACAGTGGGTGAATTGTTTTAGGTGAAGTTTTGGTGTCAAGCTGAGAGTAAGGAAACTCTAATTCATTAAATATGACACTTTGTGCAATGTAAATTCTGCCTGTAGAAGGATCAAGGTATTTGTATCTTTTGTAGGAGGGATTGTATCCAATAAAAACACATTTGGTAGAGTGAAAATCAAACTTATGTTTATGGTAAGGCCTTAAAAAAGGAAAACATGCGTATCCAAAGACCTTGAGCAATGAGTAATTTGAGGGTTTGTTGTGCAGCATTTCAAAGGGGGATTTGGAAGAGAGAACTTGGGTGGGTAACATGTTGATAAGATTGACAAAAGTACTTAAGGGCTCCCACCAAAACTGAAGAGGAAGCTTAGCATGGGCAAGGAGGGTTAATCCATTTTCAACTATGTCCCTGTGTTTCCTCTTAACCCTCTCATTTTGCTGGTGAGTATGGGGGCAGGGATGTCTAAAGATAATGCCTAAGTGTTTGAGAATAGGAAGCAAGGGCCTGAACTCCCCTCTCCAGTCAATTTGCACACACATTGTTTTATAATTAAAAGTTCTTTCAACATAGGCATTAAACTTAATAAAGACCTTTTTAACCTCAGATTTTAGTGTTAGAGGAAATATCTATGTAACATGTGTGAAGTCAATTACAAAAATGATGTAATATCTATAACCAGAGATAAAAAGATGAGGGAAGGGCAGTGAACCAATTCAAAATGTTTATTAGTTGTAGTTAAAAAGGATGGAAAAGATGCTTGGTGAGCTTTACCGAGAGAGCATGAATCATAGAACTCAAGTCTATTTTCAATTAAGGAAGACATACTTAGAAGCTAAACCTAAGATATGAGTTGAGGGGTGCCCCAATCTCTAGTTCCCACGACTACAATTTCACTTTTTTACGAAGGGCGTGAAAAAAGAAAACTACGGGAAAAGTATTAGTTGTTGTTTCTGATTACTTTTTTTTTGTTTACGACGGTGGGTAGACAAGCTGTCATGGTAAAATGATGGCATGACGGGTTGTCTAAGCCCCATGATGTTAGTAGGGTGCATAAAACGACGGGTCTTTGGAGCCCCATCATTTTATCCAGAATAAAATAATGAAACGACGGGACTTTGAAGCCCTATCGTGTTCAATTCGACTAACAAAATGACGGGGTGCAGCGACCTGTCATTTTGTCGTAAGTAGAATTATAAACACGATGGGGGTTTTGAAGCCCGTCATTTTCAACACCACTACAAAAATGATGGGGTTATATAGCCCGTCGCATCTTTGAATCAAAACGACGGGACCACGATGCCCTGTCATATTTTGCAAACAAAAGAACTTACTTTCACCCCTGAAAGAAGTACTTTCACTCCCGCTTTCTTTCCTATTTCATTCTCTCTTTCACCTGTGTATGTGCCCTAGCCCCTTTTATATCTCCAGCCTCACCGTGATTACCTGTCGACTCTCACCTTAAAGGTTGGCCTTCTCTCTTTTAGAAGCTCTCTATTTTCAGCCGTAAAACTCTCATTCTCATTTGCAATGCTTCTCCTCGGATTTGATTGCTTATGCACTCATTTTCTTATTCTCACTTAAGGTACGCATCTCTCTCTCCCCCCTCTCTGAGTTTTAATTTGGTGTTAGCGCTCGCGCGTCTGTAGTGAAAACCACAATCATGAAACTGAAATATCCCCTCTTCTTCTTTCCTCTTATAATTGAACCTCTCCATCTCCCAAACTGTTTTCATTTTGAGTAGTTACATCTTAAAGAGTCATAAATGAATCCATTTCCTTATTAATCTCATTGATCATTGAAGGTTCACATTCAATCGACAATTAGGGTTCCAAAAATGGAGGATTCTCAGAATGTGGGCTTACATTTTCCTATTTCTATTTCATTTCCTCTTTGTTCATATTGTTGTATTCTACTTTGTTTACTTTCTTCCATTGTCATTTTCTTAATTTGTATAATCGTTTAACTATTTTGGTCTCTGTAAGCTTTCACTTTCCATTGCTAAAAGATTAATCTTCAAAGAGGCTAATTGCTTTTACATCGGTGAGTAGGGTTTCAAAAATAGAAGAATCACAATATTGTGGTCAATTTACTTTCCCCCTTCTTTGTTTGATTTCCTCTTTTCTAATCATTAAATTCTACTTTATATTCCCCCATTCTAATTTGATTTCATTTTCAGGCTTAATCGTTCATCTCTCTCTCTCTCTCTCTCTCTCTCTCTCTCTCTCTCCCCCTCTCTCTGTTTAGGTACCTTACTAGCCCAACCTCATTCTCCCTCCTAGGGCTCGCCCAAATCATAGAAATGAGAAGGGATTTTGGTTTTCGATCTCATTCTTCCTTCATTTTGGATTGAATATGACGCATGTGTACACCAATTATATATCCCGTCTCTTTGTGCTTATTTGTAATTGATTTTTAAGGTTTCCGTCTATTTTACATAATTTCTTTCTAATTTTTAGGGTAGAGAGAAAGTTATTGAGTTTCTTTACATGTAAGATTTGACTGTCACAACTACTTTAATTTGTGTTGAGTAATTAGTGTACATTAAATAGTCTTACTCTGTTTTAATTGTCCCTCCATTTTATCTTAACACAATCTTCTTTGTTTCATATAGACAAGTGTAAATCTAACATAACAGAATAACAAAGTATTGAATTTGGATCAATGGAAATGAAATGTAAAAAGCTTGATCAATGAAAAAGTTGTTGCATACAAAACCCTACCCCGGGAAATGAAAAAGATGGATCAAATGGAAGATGTTACTTACATTGATTTCTCATTAGTAGTTGAAATGTAATTTTTTTCATGACCAATTGCGAACATGCTAGAAAAAACTAATCTCAGTGATGATTAACATGCTCTCAAAAAGTTAATTTTAGATAAATAGAAAGTCAATTATATCAACTAATGAATTGTTATATGCTATACAAACATTGGTTTTAGGCATATAATTTCATCTTTCTGAATTCTGATGGTGGATTCTCAAGTATCTATCATTTAACCAATTTTAGGAGTGGATTTGCTATTCTTTCTATATTTTCTCATTTCTATCTGAAGGAAATCATGAATGTTGTTAGCAGCCAAGGTAAGAACTTCAATGCTTCTAATTTTTAGCTAAACACCCGTTATTTAGATTTTATTAAATATATCTTGAAGGACCTTGTAAGAGAGAATTCTTGCTAAGCAACTTGAAGTCAAATACATCTCTACTGAAATTCAGAATGCTGATATCCTTACCAAGCCTTTAGCTCAAGACAGATTTCAAATTCTAATAGACAAGCTCAATGTTTATTCTTCACCCTTTTGCTTGAGGGGGAGTGTTAGAGATACTACCAGTGGAGCTGTTACTTAATGGATTTTCTATATTGAACTTTATTATGTTTGTACTGTGTATGTTTGCTTAACCTCTTTAGTTAAGCAAATTGTGTAACACTTAGTTGTTATGTCTGTTAGCTCAAGCTAACTAAGTCAGTTAGCTTGACTGTTAGTTTTTTAGTTTCTAGTTCTTGTCTATATGTTCTATGTAATATCTTATGTGTAAAGTTAATGCCTAAGTCAATGAAAAGCAAGTTTCTCAGTTCTTGTCTTTTAACACAGAGACCCCGATGCATCCTCTTTAAATGCTCGTACACCAGCCAATTTCAGTTTGCAAGTGCGTTGTCTTTATTTTCCGACAAGCTAAACGGTAGTTCAGTGGCTGAAATTTGGGAAGGATTGGTCTATTCTTTGAAGGAATCTAACATTACTGAGGCTCATAGTGTGTTATGGGTTATCTTTGGGCTTTGGAGGCTTTGGAAGTGCATGAATAATTTTTGTTTTAATGACACTTTTGTTAACCTTGCGGCTGCAGTTTAGACCACTAACAAGTATCTAAGTGATCATTTGGCATTATTTAATGTTTGTCCTTCTCAAAATCGGTTGATTCATCCTCATATTTCCTCCCCAATCTCAGTGCATATGTGGAGGTTGCAGGTGGATGTGGCTTGGTAGCCGTTTGATAATTCGGGTGGTCTTGGATGAACTCTTTAGAATTCCCTCAACAAACTAGTGGCTTGTGGATACTGCCCTTTTAACTCTACGGCTAGTGCTCTTACAGCTGAAGCTCAAGCGATGCTATGGTGTATTGAAGAGAGTTTGAAGTTTTATAAGGAGAAAATTCTGATTTTTTTTCTTCCTCCAGTTGATATTGTCACTTCCTCAAACTTCAATGATAGTGAGATTCCTCATTTGAATTTTGATATTTCTTCCTGTCGTCAGGAGTTTTCGAGTCTAAGGTATTTCATTGCTCGAAGTTGGCAAACTGCTTGGCTCATCTTTGTGCTCGTAAAAAGGAAGACTTAGTTCAGTTTGGCTACCCTTTTCCTGATTTTGTTTTGAGTGTCCTGTATGAACTTGTTGGTTCCTACTTTTTCTTTGACAAAAAAACTGTTGAATGTCCCAATCATGAGTCACGACAGTGGTTAAAATACTCTAATTGTGAAGGGTTTGATCATAGGGTTGAAAGTCTTAAAATAGTCAACATTTAAGGTTTGTTGTAGAGGTATGCATAGTCGGTTCGGTCAATTTTTGGCACAAAAATCAGATTGAACTAAAATTTACGGTCTTGTTAAAATGAGGACTGAACTGATCAATTATGTGTATATCTACCGAATTGACCACTAAGAATTATTTTTAAACTTTTTAAGAGGTCCATCAATGAATTTAATCATATTATTTAAAAAAAACAATCAAAGTTTTTTATGCATTATAATAAAAACTCACTATTTAAATCATAACATATAAACTAAACACTAAATAGAGATGAGAGAAATACAAAATGAGATAAAGATGAGAAATACGAAAGGAGAGGAATGTGAGAAAATGAATATATATATATATATATATATATATTCTCTGTAGGGGACCAATGACCATATTCTATTTTTAAGGAGAGCATTACATTCATCCAGCATTGAATGTTTCCATTTAGGGTGGTTAGAGGCTTCTTTGGTGGTGTGAGGTACTGTAATGGGGCAGGCAGGAGGTGGTGAGAAGGGCTTTACATTTGAAGATGCCTGTCTTGGACTGGGTAAGCATGGGATGAGTGGTAGGGATGACTATTTGACATAATGGTCATGGATGGGGAACATGTCTGTGATCAGGTGACAATGGTTGACTAGGTGTGACTGAGATTACATACCTACAGGGTCAGTATCATGGGTACGGTAAATAGAAGGAGAAATAGGTAAGGAGGGACTATATTAATTATTTGAGAGTCAACAGAGATGGTGTCATTTTGAGATTGATGTTTCTAAGCAGGCCGATAAGCATAAGAATAACATGACACAAGAGGTATAGGCCAAGATGGTGGTAAGGAGGTAACCGTGGGAGGTGCGAGTACCTGTCATGAAGTTATGTTTAAAGGAAAATAGTGTTTCATCAAAAACCACATTTATAATTGTGTAGATTTTTCCAATGGAGTCAAGACAGAGAAAGCCAAACTATGCAAACCATGCGCGTAGGGAAGGAGAGAAAATAAGACTGAGCTTCAACAAGAGAGACAAGCTTAGGTCTTATTCTTCTTCAGGTACCTACATCCTTAACAATAATCAACATAATCTAAGTTGAGCGCAGTCAGCTAAGGAGAAGTTGGCCTTGTCTTAGCCACAATACATAATCTAGGTTATTTGAGCCATCAGAGAGATGTTGTTCAGGTCTGGAAGAAGAATGGATGATGAAGTATAGAAGGTTATGCCCAATAATTTTTTGAACCACTTGGGATTTCTATAGGATATAATTATCCCTGTTGAGCTTAGTTAAATGGTGAAATACATGATATTTGCACAGGGATTAAGCTCAGCTCCTTGTCTCTATGAGCATTATGCATTCTCTCTATTTTGGTTCGAAAAAACAGAATTCTCCATTGCAAGCTTTGATACCAAATTAACTTTCTTAAAATTGGAGAAGACAATAATATATTACTTAAGCTCAACGAGTAGCACTACCACAAAAGTGGGCTACAATGACAACCATAATTTTTTTAATGATAGGTTTGTTAAAACTGTCAGGAAAAAAGACCCCTGGAGGAGGATAATTTACTTTTCAAAGTAATATGACAGTGTTTACAAACATTGTCATCAAATGTTTATCTATTATGACAGCTATTCTTTAAGATGTCATAAAATGTTTTTGCTTTTTTAAAGATGCAGTATGATAATGAATATCCTAGTTACATATATTCATATTTCCTTTTAATTACAAAAATGTCATCTATATAACGCTCAAGTTTCTCACAACCCTAGCATTCCCTCTCATCTCTCAAATAATTGAAACTTTCATCTCTCTCCCTCTCCCTCTCCCTCTCCCTATCCCTCTCCCTTTCTCTCTCCCTCTATCCTTCTTCACGATAGTTGAATCTCTGACTTAGGGTTTTGATTTTTTCCTTTCTTCTCATTTCCCTTTCCAGGACCTAAGGCTTCACGTTGATCATAACCAAAGCTAAGGGTTTGTGGTGGGTTTTGTCCCTCTGATGTTTGCTATTTTGAATTTCACATTAGTCAACCTAAGGTAAGGGTTTTGATTTTTGTTGCTTTTTATTAAGAGTCTCTTTGATTTTAGCTTTCAAGACATGAAGGAACTTGTTCGTCTGGTTGGGCTTGCTTAGATTCGACATTGCCAGAGATGTAAGTCAATCATGTATATAGTGTGTTTTTCTTATTTATTTCTTGAGATCAGTATTGAGATAGGGGAAAAAGATGCTTACCCATATCTGCACGACCTGACTTCCGAGATGCAGAAATGACTTAAGTATGTAAGTTTGTTCTAATTTTACTATTATAGAAATGGTGAGGGTAAAATCTTTCCTACATTAAAGATTTTAAAAGATCGCGTGTGTGGAGGACAATTAAAGATGAGAGTAAGAGTAAGATTGGTAATGTATCTGGTGCCTTATTGATTATCCATTGCACACCTGAGGGGCGCTCATGTCTTCTCTCTCCGGTGTATGATGTTAATACGACCTGATATCACTGTGTCATGACTGGTATATAAACATTGATGAGACCAGTTTTTAGTTAGGTAATTGATCAATTTTACACATTAATACCAATCTTGTTTATATGTACATATATACTTATAATATGTGTGTGTCTGTGTTTGCATATATATATATATAATTTCTCATTCTTTAAATGCTTTTCAATTTCACATTCCAAATTAATTTGAAGTCTTGTTGCAACAACATTCAGTTGCTCAACCAACTTGGACTTTTGTCACAATTGCATTCATATTCCCATCTTAGTTGATTCCCATCACACTCAAATGGAATATTCTAGTTCAATGATTAATGGAGTCTTTCTTTTTATATTGAGAAAAAAGAAAAAAAAACCTTCTTTTGTCTATAGTCAGTATGCAAAAGGAAATAAATAGTACATTGTTGTTACCTAATTTAACAACAATATGGTTATGTTGCCTGGTTACTAATTTTTGAGCTATCAAGTTAAGATGATGATGCTGAAAGTAGTTGCTAGAACCGTTGGGCTTCATCGATTGGTTTTGTTAAATTTTTACCCTTTCCTCCAGAAATATGTGCAGGTATGTCACTAATTAGTTAATTGGATTCTATCACTACAACAACAACAAAAAACCTACGATAACGGCCAAAAAATGCTATCATACAGTTTCGATAGCGTTTCTGTAAACGCGATGTATATCGACGTTATTAAAAGTCCGGTACCTATGATAGCGTTTTTAAATGCGATAAAAAAGCCTACGATAATGTTTCAAAATGCTATCAAAAGCTTTTTATAGCATTTTATAAACGCTATCAAATGATTTTCATAGCGTTTAAAAAACGCTATCAAAAGCCTTTCATAGCGTTTAAAAAATGCTATAAAAATCCTTACATAGCTTTATAAATGCTATCGTAGGTATTTCATAGCGTTTTATAAATGCTATCGTAGGTCTTTCATTGCCTTTTATAAATGTTGTCGTGGATCTTTCATAGCCTTTTATAAAAATGCTATCGTATATCTTTCATAGCATTTTTCCTTATTTTTTTGTTAATGTTATTAAGTACTTTTTATAACTTTTTTACTACTTATACTTACAATGGTACAAATATAAAAAATAAATAACTTTTCAAAAAATATCACGAAATAACTAAATCACAAATCATTTTATTTAATTAGTTACATACTAATTGTCTACTAGAAATCACATCTCAAAATAATAATTACCTATTGATTTTACATAGAGCATGCGAAAGCAATTTATCCAAAAAAACTAAAATATAGTATAAGTTCACATCTAAACAAATCCTACAACTCACTACATAAGTTTTGTGGATTTAGGGCCATTGGCCATAAGAGGAGATGAGTTGGCAGTCGTCTAGGTATTGAGTTGGTGGTTTTCCTTGGTGAGGAGGTGGTGGCGAAGGTAACTGCCTTGGTGATGCTTCAAGAACCGTTGTGTCATTGGCCGTAAGAGCACATTGTGGCTTGATTGCTAGAACTTCTGGAACTTTCTCTTGCTGGAACTTTCTGGAACTTTCTCTTGCTGCAACTGCCATTTTAGACAACAAACAACAATAAGAACTTGCTTGAAAATTTGGAACAAATTAAAGGAATGTTTTTTTAAATTAGAAAACCCAGAAACAAGAAATATCAAGAAAATAAACCAAAAGATTTTTACGTTTCACACATCATCCCCCAAACAAGAGAAATTAGCTATGAGAAATCATAAAAATTTGACTCAAACGCGATTGTCATGTGCTATCAAAGCACATAATTGTTGTAGTGTCATTTCCCCAACATCTTTTCGTGTTGTTTGATATAATTGTGCGATATGACAAAGTTTGCCAGTTATCTGCATTGATTATGAAGCAAACCTTGTTCTTAGTATCCTTAGCAGATCAATTACATATATTACAAAATTCAGATCACTGGCTAACATCTTTCCAGACTCCCCCTGCATGTAACAGATGTGGATCTTGAGACGTCGGTCATAAAGCAAAATAGCTGCCATATTCTTTATGATTGAAGAAGATATCTCGTAATTACCTCACTACTAATATTCACTAAAATGAAGTTCAAAAGGAGAATCATCATGGTCCACAAACACAAACATTATGAAAGGTTCAACAGGAGAATCATCATGGTCCACAAACGTAAACATTATGATACACGACAAAAGCTACAACTAAATCACAATTAAGTTCAATGTAATGGAACATAATAATTGCATCGGTTATTTAGGTTTCCACTAGCTATATCATGGAAAAACTTCCATTGTAAAAAATTATTCACAATTAGCAGATACCTCTCTTCTTCACATGAATTTGTAAAAATATAAATAATTGTTCGGTTTTAGCAGGAAAAAACAATAAGCTAAAATGCATATTCAGTAAATTATGATTGTAACTCGATGTAACTTATGGTATGATAGCAAGAGCAAAAGACAAAAAGCTCAGGCTCACAGGAATAAGTGAATTCCTAACTTAAGACATGACGGTTTGCTCTCTAGATAATTCACCTATGATAGACTGCTAGTTTTACGGACTCAATAATTCATCTTTAGAAAATTACTTCAATTTGAATCTAAAATTCTAAGTAAATGTAACTTCCAGGTCGTAGGACTGTTAAAATTCATGTCATACTTGATATTTGAGAAGCGGCTATGTTATCTGTGGATTTTCCAGGATCCCCTGTTCTTGACTGCACTTTGTTTTCATCTCTTGAAACTCTCAATGACCTCAACTTGGAGGACGACCTAATAGAATGAATGAGAGGTGCCTCTTCCTCATCTTCCTCGTCTTGTTTCCCCTTCTTCATCATGTGCATCTTCTTGTTCGGATGCATTAATTGAATCATCATCTTCACTTGAGTTTTTCTAATCAAAAAGTCTTTTTCCCTATACATTCCATGAATTTACGAGGTCGACTCCTTTCTCATTTGCAATCATTCCGTAGTTTATTGACCAAGATTAGAAGAAATCAAATTAGAAGGGACATGAATCAATGTAATCATTCGATCTAAAGGTTGCATTTTAGAAGTAACAACAAAAAGATAGTTCTTTAACTCATTCCATTACACAAAATCTAGAATTGCATAAGAATCCACTCCACCCAAAGCACCATGGAATCACCAACCCATTAAATATATAGCCAAAACCAATTTATTTGGACTCCTCACAATTGAGTAACAATTCAAGATAATTGACTCTAATGGATATAAAATACTCGGATAAAAAGATGAATATTGTAAGGCACAAATGCTATGAACGCATTTCATGGGGAGAAATACATAAATTAAGTTCAATGGGAAAAAATTAGTGACCACGAAACAACAAGTTATGCACCAACATACACAACTTTTAATTGTTTATATCATTAGCAATAAAAACAAATCTTAAAATTAAGTAAATAGAGGATACTAATTCAGTTCCAATCAATAAAACATTGGGTTTTTAATTCAAGGATTTAAATTAAGAACATGCAAATATACATATTATGAATTTTTCCTCTGTTAACCACAATGCTTGTACCAGCACACATGCAAAAGCGCCACTTTCACAACCTTCACTGCTAACCCAATTCGGTTATGTTTTCATACAGATTTTGAACAATCTAATGAATCATCTATTAAATCTAAATGTAAGATAAAACTGCACAAAAAATGCATTTCTGACTTCAGTAAAAAGTCTGAACAATTAAATACAACAAATTTTTTAACTAAGAGATATATTTGGAGGTGAGATATTTCAGCACTTCTGCGATTTTACATAAAATATTTTTCTCTTCATCCATAGATTCCATACTCACAAAATTCCTTTAAGAAATTCAAAAATGTGACCCTAATGAAGTGAAAAAAATGATTTGAACCTGTGATACATAATCCTCATGTGATTGAGAGTTCCTTCAAGGATAAACGCACCTTTATTTATTTTTATAGGAAATAAAGATAAATGCACCTTCATTATAAATAAATATTAATACAATCAATAGATCTTAGTCTTCATCTCAACAAATCATTCTTAAGAATAGAGCTGGGCCAAAAAGATTACTTATATCTTTAATGAAAATAAAGAAATTCAATTGTGAAAGTTTTTATATGAATGAGAATGCAGATCACCAAATCTGCAGGTTCCTGGTCAATAGATTCACAGGAACTTTGAAAGGCTGGTGGGACAATTGTCTCACTAAAAGTCAACGCCAAAAAATATCAAACTCCTTCAAATTTAATATTGACCTAATTACTAGTACCCATACAAGAACTGAAGATGCCTGTTATACCCTGGCACAATCCATTATCCACCATTTCCTTGGCCCAGGAATTGTCGATACTGATAGATATACATTTTCGTCCATGACTTATGAGTGATATACATCCAACAAGAGGTTAATTTCTCAAGTAATTTGTGTGTTCTTCTTGTCAACAAATGTCAATGAGAATGATTTGCTACTATTTCCAATGAGAATAGACACAAACTCTCACCAAATGTATACAAAGAAAGAGCAAGTGTAAGCCTGTGTGACATCGGAGAAAAAGAGTGACTGGTGTGTGTGTGTGTGTGTGTGTGTTCATGAGAGAGAAAGGGGAACACAAAGTGTAAAGTAGTAAAAAAGCTTAAGATTTTCTTCTCACTTTTCACGAACAATCATAATGAGTGATAAAAATGTACCTTACAAGCCTTCATTCTTCGCATATTTCTCACGCAAGTTGTCTACAAAGGTAAAATAGGGGCTCCAACCACTGGGATCTTCATCTGTATTCACATTTTCTGCTCGTTTTGGACATCTTTCATATTACCCACAAAACATTCGTCATCGATAGCAGCTAGAGATAGCAACTAAAAATGAAAAGGAAAAGAAATCAAAGAAAAGGAAAAAGAGAGCACAAGTTTAGAAGAGCAACAAACCATTAACAACTTCACCAAATTGAGAAAAGGCTTTATGGAGTTTCTCTTAGTTGTATGTTTACAAAGGCCTGCAAAAACATCAGTCATAGAATCAATTCAGCTTACTTATAGTGCCTCTTAATAGATTTCAATACTAATTCAACATATTAGTTGCAAAGAAAAAGATAGATAATTACATATGAGAAAATAATATGTATGACAATGATTAGGTACACATATTAGACATAAGATATCTGATAAGATTGTCGATCAAATTAAGATGACACAAAAAATAAGCAAGGAAAGAAGAATTTGCTAAATGAGTGAACCTTTATAAACATAGTCTGTAAAGAATTTGCTAAATGAGTGAACAAAATTCTTGAATAGGAGCTAGACACATTGTGGATGAGTAGAAAAAATAAATTTCAAGATTTCTATAGATACAATTAAATCCAAATCCAGGACTTCTACAGAAACTAGACAATTTCATAATTATATCAACAATTGCATAATAAAGCTGTGATAGAAGCAAAATTCAACTATTATCTCATAAAAAATTTCAGAATAAATCTATTTAGAGCTTTTAACTCAGAAAACGGTTATCTAATTAGAAAAAAGACTATGATTAAAACTCACCGTCAAATACCTTCTAGCCTTAGGTTTGACAAATGACTAGGAGAGCTCCGGTTGAAAGGGGTTCACCGAATGACCAAGCACGACGAGCTTAGGGCTGGCTCTACCAGCCCGAGTTGCCTATAGAGAGAGAGAGAGAGAGTAAAAGAGTGAGTTAAGAGGCACAGATGATATAGAGATAGGAGAGAGAGACAAAGAGAGATGATGCACCATAGTGAGAGAGACCATCGATCAATGTTAACCCAAAAGCTCATCTGCGTGCTTTGTCGTTGAGAGAGTTGTCTGTGAGCCTTCGTCGTAGTTGTGAACAATTTACTTGGTGCAGTAGTTCAAGCCTGCCCTGATATGGTATGTTGAGTGATCTTTTTCTTAATTGTATTTCTTTCCACTTCCATAATTTCCTATCATTGACTTAAGCAACAATGTTGGACTCAGGTACCCCTTGATGTAGTCGAACCTTTAATCAAGCAAATAGTAAATCAATTTGTACATGATCGATCATGTCCAGAGGTTTTGCTTAAGAGATCCGTTCGTTGTTCATTTTTTCTTCTTCCTACCTCTGATTATAACTTTCATTTTACTTTTTCCAGGCCATTGATGTTGGACTAAATGTAATAGGGGAGTTATGTTTACGAATGCCCTTGGTAAGTATCTGTATATTCAAGTTGCATTCAAATGTGGCATGTTATATTAAATTAACAATAAAGTTGTTCAATCTTCAATTTTTAAGAGTATTTATTTTATGCTATCTAGAAATTTCTTTATAAATTTTAAAACTAATAAGTTCGCTTCTTAGATCACGTGTTATATTTATGTTCCCCTTGTCCTTTGTAATATCAATTAAATTTTAAACCTTCTCCATTTTGTTCGGCTTTTCTTTATTTTCTGTACGGTTTTCTTTCTGAATCTGGTATGGGTATTCATTTTTATAAGCTAACCAGTGATTGTTACTCTCAAATCTTAACTCTTTATTCCACCAAACTGTACTCCTTTGATGTCTTCCATTTACTTTTAGACATTCACGATTTTATTTGTAAACTGTTGATACTGGTATTTTTTTCAGGAACAAGATAATGACGGAAGTTTGCTATAAGATCTTGCTTTATACAAGAAATCACATGAGAAGGCAATTTCAAAGGTACCATGTTCACTTATTGGATTATTTAGAGAGGTAATAAATGACGTACATCTTCCATGTTGATTTTCTTGTCTTTGAGTGGGTATAATTTGGAATGTCCTTGTCTTTTTCTACATCTGTCTATATGCTGCTGATAAATTTGGGTGGCTTGAACATTTCTTTGTATGTAGGTTTGTCCATTAGTATTGGTTAAGAAGGACCGGGGATGCCCTATGGATCCAAAGGAAAAACCAAAATCATATGGAGAAGTCAGTGTAGCCAGCGACATTCCTAGTGCTGAGTTATTACGAGATGAGAATGTTGAGTTGAACGAGGACAATACTGATGAGTCCACATTCAGTAGTGATGATGATAATGATGAGCTTGATGCAGCTGATGATAGGGAATATCAGATAGACAGTGACGATGGTAGCAGCGAAGATGATGATTTAGTAAATGACAACGTGGTAGCTGAAGATGAAGATGAAAGTTCTACTACTGGTGATGATGATGTCAGCAATATCAGTGATGACGATGAAGATGAATATGAAGAGGAGGAGATAGAAGATGATGAAAATGATGAGAAAGACTGGTAAAGCTGTTATCCTTCTAACTAAATTTTTAACAGATGAGATCGATTTGTGTTTCTATATGAGAATTATATTCCTTTTCCACTCGATGGTTGTGCCAATTATGAAATGTGTAGTATATTTTTGCAAATATCTTGCTTGGGTACATAAGAGATGAAGTGTGTTATATGTTAATGGTTAAGTTTTGTTGCGCAGCTGGAGTCCCAAATCTGGCCATATTTGAGGGTGTGGATAATGAGAATGTGAACATTAGTCCCATCTGATACCTCTTGTATTCGTTAGAGTAGACTATTCTACAGTTGGATACTTGTTGTCCTTGTCTGATGCTTTCCCTATTGAATGTCAGTGCTAAAATGTGATTTATGTGGTGCTTTACTTTTGTGAACTACATATTGCAAATAATCTTTATCTTGGGATTTCCAGCCTTGATAGGGAGCCTTTGAAAGTTTTAGTCCAAGTGAACACCAGTGGAGAACCATGTGAGTTGTTTAAAGATCAGTAATTAATAATTTTTTCTAGATTTTGAAGTTGTTTACATTGTACTATAGTTACGGGATAAAACGTGTTTTATGTTTTTCCTAGTTACGTTAATTAATCAATTTTTCGTTGCTTTAAAATCTTTTATCTCATTTCATAAAATTTTCTCCTAAGGTAAATTTTTAATGAAAACTATCATGGGAGGGTAGGTATTTGCCTTTCCATGACAATTTTTTTAAATGGTCCTTTATAGACTGGGATTCCCCGTCATTATAAGTGTTTTATGGCACCTATAATGATGGGAAAGGTGTTTTTACGGAACTTTTGATGACGGTTTTTAGGAAAATGAGTTTAGATGATAGCCAGATAGATGACAGTCACTTGCCCGTCATTAAAGGGTTTTGATAACAGGTTTTCACCATCATCTAAGCCCTTTTTGTTGTAGTGTCGAATTACAACTGAGTCAATATATATACTAGAATGCTAAACAAGATTAAGAGAAGATAAAACTAAGGAATCTCAATTAGTTGCAAAGCAATCAATGAGGCACGAGCTCCCTTTTCTTTCTTCTAGATGTTGAGACCTTCCTCTCTCCTACATATTGGGAAGAAAATCATTCCCTCTCATAAATGCATAACAAATCCTGATGGAGAGAGAATGGTAAAGTTGAGGTGGAAAGTAAAACCAAGTGAGGATGCTGCCATGTGATGATTGCTAAGGTGTAAAGCCAAACCATGTAGACCATACACGTAGGGAAGGGGAGAAGAAAAGACTGAACTTCAACATGAGAGACAAGCTGAGGTCTTTTTCTTCTTCAGGTACCCGCATCCACTACTACAAAACTATTTTTTAACCACGGGAACCCCCGTCGTTAAAAACCAAAGGCGACGGGTAAGACCTGTTGTCTTAAAATGTGTCATAAAAAATCACATATTTTTTTATGACGGGGCAAAAGACGACGACTATTCCAGACATCGTCATCTTCAAACCCATAGGAACGGCGTCTATTTTAGTTCTTCGACGATTGTTACCACACAAACCACCACTGTTGTTGAATTGTATTATATTGTTTTATTTAATTTCTAAAACCGTCATTTTTGTTATAGTTTTATCACGGTTTGTCTAAAAACCTTCGTCTGTGGTGATATTTTTTTAATTTATTTATCAAATAATTAAGCCAACGTATTAGAATTGAACAATAAATGAAAACAGAAAAATGACACAAATATCTCAATAGACAATATAACTCTTCATTGCATACAATATGATTATCTTCAAAATTTCTAACATTGTAGACAAAAAAAATAAATAACAAAATTAATTACAAAATCCTTGAAACTAATGAACTTTGAATACTTCTTTTAGTTGTTCTAGTAGCTCCTAATTTGTTATGCTTAGTTGTTGAACCTTACAAAAAATAAAGATTGGTTTAACCCATCAATTTATTACAAAGTAAAAGAAAAGAGTATTAAAAGTTTCCATACATACCTGTTTATTGATTTGATATTTACTACTCCATTTATCCACTCATCTATTACATTATAGGTTAGTTAGTTGAACCCAGAGTAAAAGATAAAACATACAAAGTTAAACAAATTATAAACGCACCAATATCATACTAACCACAAGACATAGTTACATGTAATACTTTCATAATCACAGTGTCTTCTCCATTTGACCGAATATAAGCAACCTCGTTTTCACCATCTATGTCAAATTTTTCAACGGAAGACATCTCTTTCGCAAAAAATAACAATCTAACAATGTATAACCTAAATCATCATCAATAATAATTTTATGATATTCTATTTGAGTGGAAGATAAGACAACCGACCATCTTGGATCTTTTGGATCATCGATATAAAAAACATGTTTTTCTTGAGAAGCCAAAATGAAAGGCTCATTTTTGTAACCTAATCTTATAAGATCAACTAATATAAATCTAAGATCGTCAACTTTGATCCCATTACTATTCTCAACCCACTCACATTTAAACAACAGAAGTCTAAATGTATGATAATTATGCTCCCAAATCTCTTGGATCACTTCATAAAAGGATAAGTCTAAATAAATAGGATTGTTATCCTTAGTACTTGCAATCTGCATTGTATGTCCCACTACACTAACTCCACTGTTCTGGAAACATTGCTATGATTTTTCTAGAGTGCAAGTGTACACTATCGTCGTCAGATAATAAAATTTATATGTAAAAAGAGTATCGTCCACAGGATTGATTGATATTAAAATATTGAAATTAAATATACATTAATTATAGTTGATATTGATAAAAAGTTGGGATTTTTGAATGAAAAATTGAACTAAAAATATTTAATACTTGATAAGGAGAAATAAGTCAAATTTGAATAGTTAAAAGCTTTAGGGTTTTTGATTTCACCAAACCAAACATGCTCTAAACTCTAAATTTCAATCAATCAATGTTTATCAAATTATTGACAGTGAATTTATCTAATATAATTATCAATCTTTCTCAAGCATCGATAACAATGAATCAAAATTACTAATCTTACATCTCTGTCAAGATTAAATAAATTGAAACTCATTAAGCACAAAAAATTATAATTGCTACACTAGATCCATAATTATCTCTAACATATAAAATTCTAATGGTCTTATAAATAAAGAGAAAATTTAATCATCACTTCTCAGTCTCAGAATTAAATCCAAAATCATGCAATAGTTGGCCAGACGATCACAGGCATTAAGAATGGATTACCACACTCAATAATACTGAATAAACATCGATTGAATTGAAAATCAAAATATATGAACAATTATGGTTTGACTATACTGTAGCCCTAGATAAGAAAATTAGATCATACTAGAATAAGAAAACATCCTAATAATGTCATAAACAAAGAGGAAACGAGAAGAAAAACTAGATTTGAGGATGAATTGAAGTTCAGATCTGTCTTCCGATTGGATCCGTCTTTATTTTCTCTCCCAAAAGCTTTCTCCTCTAGTTCTCACGTCCAAAAAAAAAGTCCTCTAAAAACCCTCAAAATATTCTATTTATATACTAGAGTTTGATAAGGATAAAATTGGAGTAAAAAACAGAAATAACAAAATTATTATCGTGCCAGCGTCACGGCGTTGAAAGCCAGCATCGCGACATTGACGTTCTGATTATCTTGATGCCGCGCCAACGGAACAGCGCTGGCTTTCTGTACAATTTTTTTAGCGTCCAGTGTCACGACTCTGACCCCTTCTATCCAAGATTGCTCTTTTCTCGATTTATCCGCAATTTTTCTTCCAATTCTTTGCAAATGCACTAGAATACTCGTATCCTACAAAGAAAAGGTAAAACATAAATAAACAAATATAACTCAAAGAACCAATAAAAATAAAGTTAAGATTATCTAAAATATGAGTGTGAAATATACTCATCATGTTAGAATTATGTCCATAAAGTATGGTATAATAACTATTTATGAGTATTTAGTTATTTCTCAGACATTTTGTATTACTGAATTTATTGAATAAATAAATATTTTTCTTTAATTAAACTATCTTTATAATTTACTCAAGTCCTGAAATTATTATCAACCTAAGAAGAGTAAAGTTAGAGTAGTCTTCTAGACAAACTCTTCTAAAATAGTTCAGAACGTTATTCGCAGTCTTATGATTGACTGGGCAATTGAATCTGATTATGACTGTTAGGTTGAACGAATGAATGCCAGTCTTGCGGCATGGGAGTGGAGACTCAAACTGTAAACCTAGACGTGTTATGGAATATGTTGAATAGACTGGTAACAAATTAGTTTAGAGCAAAATCCGTTTACCTAGTTTTAAATCTAATTGTTATATCTTAAGGGTATTTTCATAATTACCTTAATCCTGAGGTGCATACGTAGCTTGACTTAGTTACTTGCGATCTTTGATATGTCTAATGGGTGAGTTCGAATTGGCGGACAATATCTCGGCTGTTGAGATCGTAATTCAACTATATTGGAGTTACGTGATTCATAGATATGGAAATTCGTGGTTAGAATGTGAAGGTAAAAATATCACCTTATGATTTATTGATGGGTGTGTGAATAAATAGATAAGGCATGGTATTTCAATGAATTGAGTCACTGATCTTAACGTGTGAATTTTACGAGACAATTCACTATTATGTCTTTCTTATTCATAGTCAATAAAGGAGTTAAGCAAATAATATGAATATGGGTAAAATGGTAGTTTTATATCTCCACTCTTGTTATTGATATTCACGATGGGTAATATGTTAAAATATTTTGTAAACCATGAAATAAAAGAGTTTATTGCACCAATAGAAAATGTAGCTCGCATGAATCTAGAGTTGATTCGGCATTGAACCTATAGTGGAGTCGTACGATGTCAGGATTAAATAGTTCAAAAATTTATAAAGATAAATTTTCTGGGTATTTGAAATCTATAGCTTTGTTCATGTGAGTCCATTCGGTCACAGGAATAGCCCATAAGAACAGGAATAGAAGAAACGATATCAGTTGGACCAAAATATATTTTGGTACCAATGTGTATTTCCTACACTCATATATGATGAGTGTTGTCACTTAACTAGTTAAATGCGATTAATTGTATTGAAATTAATTAATTTATTATTTTTTAATTATTAGATAATTAGTAAATAAAAAGAAATTAATTAATTAATAGAAATCAATTAGATTTATCAATTGGATTGATAAATTTCGATACAACACAAATTCTAAGAGGATATATACAAAATTCAGCCATGGTGATTATTTTGGGGTTACTTTTTGGAAATTTAAAATTTAGGGGTATATTTACAAATTCCTAAAATTAATAACTACATATATTTGATAGCAATTTGATGCCGCAATGGAATTGTATTAGATATAACACAACTCTAGAACACAATAACTGATACTAATCAATACAGTTTGTAATTACACAGAGAGAAAAAAAGAGTTTTCTTCCCCCCTCACATGTTGCCACCGAATATCAATTGAAGGAAGAATTTTTTTGATTTTTTTATCCAATCGTTTTGAAAGCCCATACTCAGTTCCTTAAAAAATTTTCATAAGATATATTTCTCAAATTAACGAGTGGTTATTGGTGTGAAGAAAATTTTAGGAAATTGATTCTTGAATATCGTACTTGGATTTTGGTTCTTGAAGATCAAGCTTAAAAATTTAGATCTTGAAGTTTGAAGAACGTGAACAACAAATACAAGGATTCCATCAATTCAGAAAATCTTCGATACATCACAAAGGTGAAAATCGTTTCAACATTTCTCTATCGTTTCAATATCTAATATGCATGATCATTTGTTGTTTTGATTTTTAATTATTCAATTTGATTAAATAAGTTTTAGAATTTTTTTTTATATTTCGCCTACGAACCGTTCGTGGTTCAAACTTATTTTTTTTTAATTTTAAAACCACAGATCCAACACATCAAACATTGGTCGTTATTATGACATTTTGTATCAAATCTATAGCCATTTATGGCGTAACCAAAAAATCTGATTACCTCATAAGTGGGCTGTATGCTATCCACCTCAGTGTATTTGTTACACTTATAGAGACATAAATATCATTTACAACCTGTAAATAATAATCCATGATTAAATACTTTATAAATTTCACAAGTCTGAATATATATTGTTATCACTTAAATTACCTGATCACGTAGCAAATAAATAAATGTTCGGTTATGTTCATCTTGTAGTCATTTATGTCTCCTTGATTTGTTAGGATATTTATTCCTCAAGAAAGTCATATGTTACCTATATAGCAGCACAAAACGAATAGGGTGTGGAATAAAGAACCATTATAAAAAACAATTGGCATGTTAACAAATAAAAGATTCAAATTATTATACTTACTCGATATAGGGATATGAACTTCATTAGTATTTTCTAATACGTAACGATGTGTTTGCTTCCACTGTTCATGATCAATTCTTTCTACATGATCACTTGATAAAAGCTTACCATCTTTTAAATCATCATCTGAGCATGGAACTCGAACTGATTTAACTCTTAGATATTTGGTGCAAAACTCTACAACTTCTTAAGTAATATAACACTCACTAATGTAACCCTCTAGACGATTGTGATTTCTTACATAATCCTTTAACACTTTCATATATTGTTCAAATGGGTACATCCACCATAAGAAAACCAGTCCACATAGTCGTACCTATCTAACAAGGTGCATAATGAGATGAACCATGATGGTGAAGAAAGTGGGAGGAATTTTTTTTTCAAGAATACATAACGTCACAATATTTCTTTTTGTAGCACATCTAGTTGTCTGATATCTATAACCTTACTACAAATTGCATTAAAGACGAGGTCTTAGTGACCATCGTGTCTTTTTTTTAGCGCATGTCGTCGAAAAATGAAATTGTAGAGTGAATACGATACAAAAACACTTGTTAATGTTTCATGTAGGACGCTAAGATTGTAAATTTTGTATAATATGCAGCTTAATTGCTGAAGTTAGAAAAGTGCAGATTCATAGAGTAAATGCGTAGGACATACTTTTACAATATAACATATTCTCTATTAAATTAAAATGGATTTAAGGGAAAAAAAACTTTTGATTTCTCCTTTTAACCTTTAAGCCTCACTAAGTATAGTATAAGATTAATTTTTTTTGGTACTTAGTTCATTTACAATTCTATGCACTAATTATTCTTTTACTAATACTTTATAAAATTTAGTATTTTATATTATTATATTATTAGGAATGTGAAGAATCATGTGTGATATTTAGAGATTTTTACATCATAAACATTGTTTCAGTCAGGGGCGAGGCTAGAAGTTTAATAGGTGGGGGGTGGGGGGGGGGGGATTTTCTACAAACCCTACATTATTTCACATACTAAAAAATTAATAAAACCATCTTTATATACTTCTAATTTTAAAAATTTTAATGAGACAAATAATATATATTTCATTATTTTATTTTCTAAAGGTGACAAATCATATACAATTTGATAATTTTATAAGCTTGAATTGGCAAATAGCATACAATTTTATAATTTTATAAATTAGAAGGGGGAAATAGTAGAATAGTTAATAATTTTGTACATTTTATCTACATTATTATACATAAAATATGAGAAAAAAATCAAATAAAAAGGAGGGCAAGTGCCCCCCTCTTCCCTATAGGGAGGCATCACCCTTGATTTCAGTCAATAACAATAAGTTATTATTTGTATGTAAATTTTTTGTTTAATCGAAACTATTCGAGGCTTAGGATTTTTTTAGTTTTATAATAAATGTAATAATTTTTATTTCAATTATCCGTAGTAAAATAGTTTGTCATATTTAATTTTCTCTTCTTAAATAATTTTTTTAGTTTATTTTCATATTATCTTATGATATAAATTTGTTAGGATCGTGTGTTCTTTAATTAAAAAAATCTTATAATTTATCCTCTCAAGATCATGCATGGTTTATTCAAGTTTTCTTCTATTTTTAATAGTTTTATTTATTATAAATATATAATTTTCAGGTGATGTACATCCTATTCAAATTTCTTTTTATTTACAATAGATTAATTGTGAATATTTGAAAATTATCCTTATTATTTTTTAATTTTAGATTTAAAACATTTTGAAAGATAATGCATTTATTTCAACGTTAATAATAATTTTAAAATTTTTCAACACTGTACGAATCACTTGCTTTCGACTAGTATTTTAAAATCAAGAATCCTTCAAACCTAAACATTCATCGGTTAGTCCCCATTGAATCTTCAAGCTAGACAACAGAGTAAGTAAAAAGTCAGAGAGAAACGTATTAGGTATGTTCATGTCAAGCACTATTTGAATTGAGAAAAGACCTCCGTATATTTGTGGAATGCAATTTACAAGCTTAAGACATGCATATGCCTAAAACTAAACTCAAGCCAACCTCAATTCTCCGCAAGCACTTCACACTCTCTTTGTTTATATTATCGCAAGTCTATTTAGTTTTAGTTTACACTTCGAAGTTCTATATATTAGATGCAACTCTTTACTTCCCACAGAAAAAAATGAAGAACTTGATAGAGTCAAAACAAGCATCAAAACCTTCTCCACTATATATTACTTTAATGACTAGTTTGCCATTAATTGTTTGCTTATAAAATGCAAGGAATCACAGATCGAAAAATAAAAGAAAAAATATGGTAGGTGTGAGAATGGAAATGACATCAATTTATGTGGTGTCAAAACATGTAAATAATACTTGTAAATTCGGTTGCGGATCAATAAAAAATAATTTTCAAGGATAAAATTATGAGTAAATAACCGTACATGTTGTCATGTCAATAGTATTTTCTTTTATTTTTGTAAAACTCATTTTCATTTTACACCTATAAGAAGAATAAATATTTTATTGCCTAATGGGGAGAGCGAAGAATATCGTTGTTATTAAAATAGTTAGTAGTCAATTTTATAATTTAAAAGTTCAACCGACTGGTAGTGTTGGAGTAAACTAATAACGATTCTATTTCGGTAACAATGATTTTCCTGAAATGTTAAAGCATTTGGGCTTAATCATATTTAAGAAATTGTTTATAAGTTGAGGGTTGCCCAAATTTTATATTCTTAATCAAGATATGTTCTCGGCTGATGTGAGATAAATTTTTTTAACCCTCCACGTTGCAAGCCTATCTCTTAAGTCTTACCTATTCTTTGTCACGTAGAAAAATAGTATGTGCCCACTAGTACTTAAGGCCTAATTGATCATTGCCAAATCTGTCTTATAAGTTGAGCATTGTTGAGAAAGTAATCTAACATTGGCTGAGAATGTCTTCAGCTCCAAGAATGTAATCTTAGGATGACCCCCGACTCATAAATTAGCTTTTGAGTATGAGTTAACTCTTAAAACTTTAACATAATATCAGAGTTAATTCAAATATGAGTGGGCATATACTACCTTTCACGTCTCAAGGATCATGCAAAAGACGGGCCAGAAAGTGACGGGAAGTGTTAAAGAAATAATCTTTCACACATCGGTTGTGAATATGTACCCTCACACATAAGCTAGATTTTGAGTATGAGTTAGACTTTCCCAAAACTTTAACATGTTCAAACTTATCCTATTAACCCAAGATATATTCTCAGTCGATATAAGATAATTGTTTCCTCAACACCAAATTATAACCTTCTCCATTTCTACATGCTCAGACAAAGCATGTAGAAATGCATTTTTAACATCGAGTTGTCTTAGTGACCAATTAAATTGAGCAGCAAGAGTAAGTATAATTATAACAGTAGGCTTTTTAACTACAGGACTAAAAGTTTCATGATAATCAACACCAGGTTCTTGATGGAACCCTTTAGCAATGAGCCTAGCATTGTGTCTAGCTATAGATCCATCAAGATTATACTTAAGCCTATACACCCATTTACATCAACAATATTTTTGTTCAGAGAGGGAGGTACTAAGGACCAAGTTCCCTATTTTAAAAGAGCTGAAAATTCATCTTTCATGGCTGAAATTCATTCGGGCAGTTTAGCAGCAGAAGAAAAGGATTGTGGTTCAGTATGTGATACTTGATGAGTTGAGAGAAAAGCACATTTTTTGGAAGTTCCAGATTTAGATCTAGTCTCCATAGGATGAATTTTAGTAGTAGTGTGAGTGTTATGCACATTAGCAGGCTGATTAGTTATATTAGCAGGCAAAGCATCATGTGAAGAAGGACCAAGAGTAACATCAGGAACAGAGACAGATGAAACAGAAGGAACATAATCATTTACAGTAGACACAATAGCAGGTAAGACATTATCCTTAATAGGTAAGATAGAATCATGGAAAGGAACAGAATTATTTAAAACAGAATGAACAGATTGCACAGAATTATAATTGAAATCCAAAGTAGTTTGCATAGGCTTAACAACTTGTAAATCATTATTATGATGCATAGAAGTAGAAGAAACAATAACACTAGGGACAGAGATGGTGTTAGGTGTATGGGATTGAACATTAAGATGGGAATTAGAAAAGGCAAGTCTATGAAGTAAAGCATCAGGAGAAGTAGAAACAGAATGACCCCGAGTAGTTTCAGAATGCACAGAGACAGGATTAGAGCTAATGGAAGCATATGGAAAAAATAGTTTCATCAAAAAATTACATGTCGGGAGGTATATGTTTTGCCACTATAAGCATCATAACATAAATAGCCCTTAAAATCAAGTTGATAACCTAAAAATATGCATTGAGTTATTTTAGGTTCCAGTTTATGAGAAGCATAAGGTTTAAGAGAGGGATAACAAACACATCCAAAAATTCTTAAAGTAGTATAATCAGGAAATTTACTAAAAAGTAATTCAAAAGGAGATTTGTTGTTCAGACTAGAAGAAGGCATTCTATTAATTAAGAAAATAGCAGTGCATAAAGCTTCATACCAGAATTGAAGAGGCAATGATACAGTATGAAGGAGAGCGAGGGCAATCTCCACAATGTTCCTGTGTTTTGTTTTAGCCGTGCCATTCTTCTCAGGTGTGTAAGAGCATGACTTTTGATGAGCAATGCCTTGTGATTGTAGGGAAGACTGAAATGAAAGACTTGTATACTCACCTCCCTACTGTCCTTAAGGAATTAACAGTAGAATCAAAATACTTTTCAATGAAAGATTTAAACAGTTTAATGATTGATAGAACCTCAGATTTCTGTGTCATAGGAAAAATCCAAATGTATCTAGTGAGATCATCAATAAATGAAATATAATATATGTAACCTTTAATAAAAGTAATAAGGCATGGACCCCAACACATCACTATGAAGAAGTTGGAAAGGTAAATCAGAACAAGAATGTGAGACAGGATAGGAAGCTTGGACATTTTACTATATAAGCAACCTTTACAAATACAAGATTCAGAGAAATTGGAAGTAGTACAAGGTAAGCATGCAGTATTGTGTCTAATAACATTGTTTGATGCATGACCTAATCTATCATGCCAAATTTTATTTATAATCCTAGAACCAATTAAAGCAACAAAACCAAGTAGAAGAGGTAGAATTAGGAAAAAAATAGGTAATGAACTAGGGATGGGATATAGGCCATTGTTACTAAATCCTTTGTACAGAACTTGACCCGAGGCCTTGTCTTGAAGGAAGTAAAAAGCATCAAAGAAAAACACAATTATTATCTTTGCAACACTTGTAAACAGAGAAGAGATTAGCACAAAGATTAGGAACACATAGTAGATTTGACAATTTAAAGCAATGAGAAGAGGTGGAAAGCAAACCGGCACAAGAGTGAGTAACTGGCAGTTCTTGACCATTTCCTTTAGCCACAGTGTCAGAGCCAATATAGTCAGAAGGGGAAAATAAGTTGCTAAGCTCAGGAGTGAGGTGTGTATTACACCATGTGTCTGTAAATCGGATTTGAGAGTCAGAAGAGGGTTGGGGAGATTGCATAGTAGCCATGGCAGCAAGTGCGGCAGGCGGTTCTTTCCTTGAAAGGCATAGTTCATTCTGTGATAACAATCAACAGCAGAATGACCATGTTTTTGACAAATTTGACAAAGGATATGAGTTCCTTGGTTGGAGAAAGAGTTAGAGGAACTAAAAGGTGTGGGTCCTCTGAGAGAAGGCTGAGAAATGAGGGAAATAGGAGGAGAGCCAAGGATAGAAGAACCTTGATTAATGAAAGATCTACCTCCTTGACCAGGGTTACCTCTGCCATTGTTAAAACAACCACCCCCGCAAAAGGACTTGAAGTTCTTGCCACGATTATTGCCACGGAAGAAGTCTGTGGGTTGATGGCAACCAGAGTAGTTGTGGGAAACAATTTTTCATGCTACTTTTGTTGATTTTTCAGAAATTATTCTTCTGATTTCAAAAGAACATGAAGCTCTTCTAAGGACATTGATTTTGTACGGGTCCGAATAGAAGTTCACACAACATTATACTCGGGTGGAAGCCTATTTAATGTATAAATGAGAAGGTCCTCATCCTCGACACCAATGGAAACATCTACAAGTTTGTCTTTAAGCTCTTTGATGCATTGAATGTATGAATCAAGACTTTCATTAGGTTTCTTGGAGACAGATTGGAGGTTCGGTTTAAGCTGGATGATGTTGGATTTGGAGGTTGATGGAAAACGTTTCTCAATGGAAACCCAAACTTCTCTTAATGTTTGACAGCCAACAACGTAGGATAAGGCCATGTATGAAAGAGTTGCGTTGATGAGGGTGACCAAGGCATGATCTTCGGTGATCCAATGATCATGGAGAGGATTAGAAAACAACTCACCATTTACATGTGAAAGAAATTTGGTCAGACACGGTTTGGAGCCATCGACATACCCAAAGATGGAATGGGCTTTGAGAATAGAAGATATTTGGTATTTCCAGAGAATAAAGTTGGACGATTCAAGCCGAATGGAAATCAGAATGCATATATTGGAGAGTAAGAAAATTGGAGAATGAAGGGAAGGATCACCATTAGAGGAAGCAAGAGTTTGAGAAATGATATGCGTTTGGGGAGCTCTGTGTTGCGCTAATGTTTCGAAAGAGTTAGGAGCAGTGTTTTCAGAGGTGGGTGAAGATTCAGAGGCCATTGACGCGAGTCTTTATGGTTCTGAAGAAAAGTTGAAAGAAAGATTGAAGAAGAAGAAGGAAACAGGTCTTCGCAGAAAGTAAAGAACAGAGAAAGAAGGAGCAGGAAGATAATATCTGAATATATTACTCATTTAGCCAAAAAACAAAAGGAAGGTACATGTGGCTTAAATAAAAGCCACAAAAGCGGTACTTAATACCAATACAGAATACACCCCAAAGAATAACCCTAAGAGCCATCTAACTTAGTTATCAATGTTATCACATTTTACTGGGTTCGTTGCCATGTTATCGGCCATTGTAACCCTAATAGTCGATTCTATGGCTATGAGTCTATATGGAAGAAAGCGTGATGCTGGAATTGCACCAGATACTACAATAGAGAGTCATGACCAAGAAATGCATGTGGTAAGTGGAGGGCATTTCCATGGGCATCATGGAGAGAAGGAATTGAGCGGAAATTCACAGCGTCTGCATTATCGTGTTCTCGCTACCGTATGCTTTATTTTGACTTTTTGATTCTGAATATCTTATTGTGGTGTTTTGTTTAAGGGTTATTTGTTTAAAAACGTCAATTGGTATTGATTTTGATTTGAAAATTTGTGAATATAGGTATTGGAATTGGGAATTGTAGTGCATTCAGTTGTGATAGGGCTTTCACTTGGAGCTTCAAACAACACTTGCACTATTAAAGGTTTGGTTGCTGCGGTTTGTTTTCATCAAATGTTTGAAGGAATGGGTCTCGGAGGTTGCATTCTTCAGGTAAACAATATCATTCCACATTATATCTTATTTCTATATAATCATATATAGAGTTTAATATTTTAGGTTCTGATCTTCTTAAACTTTGTTGATATTTACACCCTTACATAAAGTTCAATAAAGTTAAGATAATTCTAAATTTTTAAAAGAATTAAAACTGTGTACGGATTTGTATTTTCTTGACCCTTAGTATCGCATATGTCTAGTTTTTATAAAGTCCAATTAAAGTTGTTTTGTTCTTAAAATTCTATATCGATAACAAAATGTGTTCTGATTTAATTGGCCGACCTTTAATTATTAGTTATGGGGTTTTAATTATCGATTATGTGATTTGTGAAATGAAAGAAATATATTAAATCAAAGTCACGTATAGTAGATATTATCCCTGAATCAGGAAATATATTATTTTATTTGCTTATGACTAAATTTTAGTTATAAAGAAACCATAGTAAAATATGAAGTTTTACCTTCTACTTGTCTTTTTTAATTATTACATTTACTCTATTAGTCTCTTTAGATGGATTTTATAAATCCAAACATAGCTTAATGGATCGATCAAGACTACGAAGATCAATTACCTTATATGGATCGATCAAGACTATGAAGATCAATTACCTTATATAGTATACCGATCGTAAGCAAATAAACTTTTATTGGGTTATTGTTTTAGGCAGAAAACAAGTTTATGAAGAAAGCAATAATGGTATTCTCTTCTTCTCAGTGGCAACACCATTTGGGATAGCTTTAGGAATAGCATTATCAAAAACATATAAAGAAAATAGTCCAAGTGCGTTAATAACCCTTGGATTACTTAATGCATCATCAGCTGGGCTTTTGATCTACATGGCTTTGGTTGATCTTCTCGCTGCTGATTTCATGGGTCCCAAATAGCAACCAAGTATTAAACTTCAAATAAAATCTTACATTGCTGTTCTTTTGGGTGCTGGTGGTATGTCTCTCATGGCTAAATGGGCTTAGAAAGACATTACTATGGTTTAAGGGTAATTATATTTAAAATTTCTTTTCTTCTTTCTGGTGGTTTCGGAGTTCTTAAAATATAAATGTTTGAGTTTATTGTTGAAGTGGGGAATATAAATATAATGTATTCAGGTTTGAACTCATGACATCTTTTGATGAGAGATGTAATTATTATTTTTATTGTAACCTTGGCCGTGAAGGCAATGTTCAGTTTGTGGTGTTATTTCTTTAAATTATTTTTTATTTCATTCAGTTCTTCTTTCTGTAAATATTTCTGGAACCAAACAATGATAATAAAACATATCCAAAGAGAAAATGTAAATATTTCTGGAACCAAACAATGATAATAAAACATATCCAAAGAGAAAATATATAAAAGCATATGGGGAGAAAAAATTATAGAGATAATATTACCGAGTCATTAGTCATAATTGATGAAGCGGGAGTCTCAACAAAACCCTAACAATATCAAAAACTGTTGAATCAATTATGATTTTTAATAATCAATTTTTTAAAACTTGTTGAATCCTAAGATTATCAGGATTTAAGCAATAAATTCGTTGATTCGCGAGAATACCAAAAATTAAAAATAAAAAGAGAACATTTCTCATTAAAATATCAAAACTATCTAAAATAATCCAATAAGATGAGTTTATACCGAGTCATAAGAGGCATAACTGATAACCAAATGAACTGCGTTAATGAAATAAGTACTGTTTTTATTTAGTCAAAGCGCTTAATCCTTGGTCAATACTTTGGCTTTTGAAACTTCCTCCCCACTTACAAGGAACGACGCTATTGGTGATATGCTTATGTTTTAGTCCCTAATGTTTGCTTCGTCCAGTAGTTGCCAACCTGAACCTTTTAGGCTAGGGTTTCTGAGTGAGGAGCTAATTTAGTACTGTTTACGGTTTCCACTTTCAGATCAGGACTGGTTTGAGGTGAGGTGTTCTAACTGGCATGAAATCTACCTCGTGTAGTTTCAAGTATGGGCTATGGACCTTGTCAGTGAGAGTGTGCCTTTATTACGTCAGCTAACAATTACTTCACAAAATGGGATGAAGGTGAGCTAATGATAGACGTCGGCTATTAACTAACTGGTCGCAGGTTCATGTGTTAGTGCTCAATGGCTTTAACGCAGCTCAATCCCTTGCTTTTGTTCTATAGTAAGGAGTACATGAGGCCGGTTGGAGTGTGTAAAGGATAGGGGAAGGTGTCTATTTAAGGTAAGCTTGTGAATGCGGTGTTGGAGACTAGGAGTAAAGGATGAGCACTTCATTCAGCCAAAATATGGAGGTGACAAACACCTAGATAAGCTCTTCAATGGAGGCAGAGAGCAGAGGTGGTAATGGTGGTAGGTCTGAATCCCCATTGAATGACTTCTTTATATAGAAGTATTTTTTAGAGAATGATGGAGCAACCCTTTTCAAGACGATGATGACACGCCAATAGAGGCATGCGCATAAGGTACAAGTTTGTTTAGAGACAAGGACTGTGCACAAGTATATATAAATCAACCCATGCACACAGCCGCTACCTAAAGAGCACTAACCCATGTATCACTAGGGTAGCTCACATGTGGAAAGGGTGTGCCAAATGAAAAGATTTATGAACTTTGAAGAAAGATGTTCAAGAAGCAAGACTAAGTAATAGAAAGAAAAGAAAGAAGAGGGAAGAGAGAAGGACAGAGAGGGGAAGAAAGAGACATTAAAGAATACTTTGACTCTGTGTTGATTTATTCGAACTTTTTCAGCCTCAAATATTACATGTACATTGAGCGTCAAATATAATTTTCTAAGATATTTGAGGCTTCTCCAAGACTTTATAATTTGCATATTTATCCTTGAGCTACTAAGTCATTATAAAACATGTGTTAATCCTATATGCATTAAAAAAATAGAGTGCAGTTATAGTTTAAAGTGACATAAAACTAATACAGTTTCTTTATGAATAATACAGTTTCTTGGGACTTTGAGAGCAATACAGTTTATTTTACCATTGATCAGAAGGAAAAGGAACTAAAAAAAAATAAATGACTTACAAGAAAGGTTAGACATGCTGCTTGTAAAAGTCAATGGACCTAGCTTCAAGATTAAATACGAGTAGCCTCCCAAAGATGCAAGAGGACTAGGTAAACCCATCACTTCTGGAGGTGGCGTTCTTAGAAGAGATGTTGGAAATTATGCAAGAAGTTTCTCATTTTAGCATATTGCTTAATTATTCTAAATAAGAATAGTTAGCCACATGTATTTCTAAGCCAGAAGCTTGAATTGATAACTAGGACAAATAAATATGCGATTCAGCTAAAAATAGACTAGTAATTATAATGCCAAAGCTAAGCATACTATATACATATCTTTTGGGAGAATCCATATTGAGAGAAGAGCCAACTATATCACTAATCCAACACGAATTATTATATTTGACCTTGTTGGTAAAACAACAAGAGCCAAAACCCATACACGCACATCTAAGGAAAATATTAACCAAAATATGTGTGATATCTTTTATCAGCAAGAATGCTCAATAACATTTATAGCATATATCTACCACTGTATTATAATCCAAGTGTGAGTACAGTAAAAAGCTATTAGAATCAGATTTATAAGGTACTGAAAGTTCGAAGAACCTATAACACGTTATCATTTTCAGATCATATGTAAATGCATTATAAGACAAGACCTTTTGCTAAAGATAATCATACAATAATGGGCATAATGATCTGCAAATCAATTATGATACACACTTGGACTCTCCCCTATAGCAAGTTAACATTTTCAGGTCATATGTAAATGTATTATAAGACAAGGCTTTTTGCTAAAGATAATCCTACAATAATGGGCATAATGATCTGCAAATCAATTATGATACACACTTAGACTCTCCCCTATAATGAGTTATCATTTTCAGATCATATGTACATGCATTATAAGGCAAGACCTTTTGCTAAATATAATCATACAATAATGTGCATAATGATATGCAAATCAAGTATGATACACGCTTGGACTCTCCTCTATAACGAGTATCATTTTTAGATCATATGTAAATGCATTATAAGACAAGACCTTTTGCTAAATATAATCCTACAATAATGATCTGCAAATCAATTATGATATACAGTTGGACTCTCCCCTACTTTTGCGTTGGATATTCAATTGATAGTTATAACTTCTAATCATTTACCATGTTATCAGGACCATATACACTTACTTGTTAGCCTTATGGGGTGGGGTAGGGGCATGAGATAGAGCATGACTGCCACAAAATAAGAAAATGAGGTTGTAACTTGCATCTGAGCTAATAGCTACATCATTTAGCTCAATAATAAGCGCTTGATTTTAACATTATTCACCTTTGATTCACTCTTTAGGAACCCCATAACCACTCACTCAGCAAGGCTCTACTAATAAAAATCATCGATCACTAAACTTCAATAAAGAAATCTCAAATAATATATATATATAGATATACAATTACTAAGCAACCTTAACATTATATAAATGAAATATATTTACTAGCTCTTGTTCGCCAAAATAAGACTCCGCTCTGTTTTTCTAAGAATTCTAGCGCTTCTCCTCCTATAAACCTCTCGAATTTGCCTTATATATGAAGATGTTGCCAATGCCTAGCTTGACCTTTCAACATGAGGGTTTTAAGTTCTTCGTGTGAAAACTCACTTGATACTAATCAAACACCATTCATGCTAAATTCCATATAGACCATGGCAAAATTTAAATTAACACATCGGGAATAAAGCTGCAATAGAACTCCTAAGTCCTGACATCCAAATTCCAGGACAGTGCTTTTGTAAGTTTCAACACGATACTAATAATCCTATCTAAGCCTACTCCAAGGACCAAGGCTACCCTTGTGATATTCCAGACTTCAAAGAAACCATAATTCTCACTTAATTTCTCTTCGTTTGTTAATCTGAAAATAGGTGCATTTTTCAATTTTCACATTCTATGGTTCAACCAAAACTCAAAACTAAAACTATATCAACAAATCTATCAGCTTAAAGATGAAAGTAAAAGAAAACAGATATTCGAAACACATCTATCCTAACCACACACACACAAAGTCCAAAACTACAAAGCACCTAGAAAGTTAAAATTACCAAGTTGATTCTAGGATCCACAGAGTGAAGAAATGTGGTGGGCGACGAGATAAACTGTATCAAAGATAACAGAAGTAACATACTTATACATCCCGATACCTTACAGGCATGATAACCCTAAGAAAATGTACTTTCTTATAGGCAGGAAACATAACCCTGAGGAGATGTACTTGTGATAAGGTATAGAAAAAAAAGTTTGTGATTTTGTGAAGCCATATTTTTTGAAGGGAAGGGTTAATATCAACTCTTAAATATAAAAAGAGAGTGAAATTTTACCAATGCTTCTTTTGTTGTGAGTCTTTCTTGGTGATCATAACGTAGTAATTTTTCAACAAAGTCAATGGCCTTCAAAATGCTAAGTGTTAAAGATAAACACTGAAGCTTAAAGAAACTAGACTACTAATCACTAGGGATGACAAGATGTTTTACCTCAGGGACTGCTAAATGCTGATTCTCAACACTGATAAACTTCGTCCATGATTTTCGGCTATGCCTTCATCAAGTAAATAATAACTTCTCAGTTTTTTATATTTATTTTAGAGAAAAATGGCTTCTTAGTTCAAACAACTAACAATTAGTGCAAAATTATACAAAGAAACAAAAAAAAATCAAACATTGGGTCTGCACCAACCTCCCAACAAGAGTTGCAAGATGCAGGTCTAATTCAATCCTGTATTTATTGAGATAGGCACTAAGTTCATCTGTCCCAAGCACATGTTGAGCAAAAACCATTAACTTTGAGTTAACTTCGATGTCTCTGATCACTCAATTCTCTATAAATCAGGTACAAAACCATTTGGTCAGAAGAGTTCTTAACCATTCATAATCAAATTAAAACCAAAAGAAAAGGTCCTTGTAAAGTATTTGGTAAATCATTCTATATACCTTGGCTATTTTAACTAGGTGATCATAATTATCATGCTCATAAAAGAAAGGCTCCTTACGAAATATATGTAAAGCAGAACCTTCAATAGTCAGAATCTCATATGTGGTAATTGGTATAGAATGTTGAAACCCTCACCATCTGCTAAGATATTAGCAGTGACATAAATAAAATACCAGGAACATCACATTCATTCGTGAAGAGATCACCCTCAAATGGCACTAAGATCAAAACATCAGGGCTAATTTTTGGGCCGCCTAGGAGAAAAGGCCCTTCTAGAGTTAACTAATAAACCATACTGGTAATTGAGAATTATAGTGTAAACGCCTAAATTCATATCCATAGAAAATTTAGAAAATCAGTTTGAAATAATGAAAGTGAAGAGTCTCAATCCAGATCCAAAACAAAAATTACATATTTTATAGTGATGGAGAAAGAAAATCTTCACTGTCAAAGAAGAAATTACAGAAATGGAGGGAGAAGACGCGCAAAGGGAGAAGACCTTTTTCTAATCGCTAGCTCAGAGTTCAGGACGAAAACCTTGCTCGACCCGCAGTGGAAGCTTGTCGTGGAAGACACCGTAAAACTTCACCATCGAAACTCGCCGAGAAGCTCGCCTAGTACTCGCCATGAAGCTCGACTGACGCGCGGTCTGGAAAAGGAAGAGTCAATCGCCACTGCCCTGTCCAAAGAAAAATAAAAACACAGTAAAATTAAAATTAGGGTTAGATTGGTTATATAGGATGGTATTTTCGTACATAAAATTATCTTTAAGATGATTCAAAAAAATTTTACACCATAAAGCAATGACAAGTTGTTTTTCATTATCATTATAAGAAGTTATAATGATAGAACTGTCATCTTACCCAAATTACCCCATCATTCACCATTTTTCTTTGACAGATTTTAGAAGGTTGTCAATGTATCACAGATATGCCTATCATTAAAGCCCATATTTGTAGTAGTGCACTACAATAAAATTAGAAAAGTTCACAAGAAAGGCATACCATACTCTCTGGACAATGTAATATACCTTTTCCTTTTTGTAATTATTCTCTAAAGATGTCATTTTGTTGGCCGGTAAAAGTGGACCTTTACCAACCACTTTTTTATTTGGTCAGTAAAAAAAGGCTATAAATTGAAGTAAAGGAGACAATTAAAATGATCATTGATGTGTATTTGTTGCCTGCGAACAACCTAAATCATGTTTGTTAGTGTTTGTGATGTAAAACTTTGATGTCGTAGAGAATTCCTCTAGATTTAGGATAAAAAGTTTCTGAATTTTTCAGGTTTTATTTATTGATAAATTTCTTATTTGATTGGTGGTTCGTCAGCAAAAGCCTAAAATAATTTGGTGTGCGTCCTCTTTTTTTCAGGTGAAACATCGGGTCTTTTACGACCAAGTAAAATGTTGATCGCTAAAGTAGGCTTTTAGCCATGAATTTAACTTCGTGGCTAAAAGTTCGGTTGCTAAAGATATATTTTATTGTAGTGTATTATGGTTCAGTTAATGATCTGGCCATAGTTGTTTGTTTCTTAGCACTCTAAGAAATAGGATTGGAACCTAAGAGCACAACAAATCCAGAAGACGACCTCATATCTGATGTGTCACTTATACCCAGTTTGTATCTGTAAAAGAATGTAATTGTAGATGACCAGACTTAAACCAGAGATGTCATGATCCAGAGTTCCGATAATGTATATGAGAATCCTCTTAACGGTAGAGAATTGAGTTATTATTGGAGAATGCATGAATTGACATATATATTACTAACAACAAAGGTAATGCCAGGTCGTGTGAAGGTAAGATACTGAAGAGTGCCTACAAACTTTTATAAGCAATTATAATCATATAGTGTTGATCTAGAGCAAGATGTTGGGTATAATTTAGTTGAATAAGTAGAGATACAAGGTTTGGCTTCTAACATTCCAGCTTTCTTAAGAAGATTTTTGCATATTTTAGCTGATTGACAAAGATACATTTTGAGGACTGGTGAATTTCTAATCCCAATAAGTATTGAAGATGATAAAGATCAGCATCTCAAATTCTTATTGCAAAGTTATGAGAAGTTGTTCAATATGGAAAGAATTTGGTCTAGTAATGATTATGACAATCACATATAATAAGAGATATATGAGGGTTTTTCCAACTGATCTAACAAAGAGTGAAGTGTCAATTTGAGAGGTAGTAAAGCTCAAAGTCTGAAAATGAGTGATAAATTTTTCAAACCAGGCTCTTAAAATCTATTTTAAACCATAAAGAGACTTGTTAAGTTTCCAAATATACTGAGGGTGAGATGTATTGAAAAAAACAATTGGTTGAGACATTAATTTCTTCCTTTAGACAATCATGCAAGAATGTATTTTTACATCTAAGTTCTTGAAAGAATAACAAATTGTGTTACACGGGATAAGATAATTCTTACTGCTAGTTCCTTTACAACAAGACTGAAGGTTCCTCATTGTTAAGATCGACTTCTTGATGCAAACCCTTTGCAACTGAGCCAAGCTTCATACCTTGCAATTGAGCCATTAGAATCGTACTCAAGTCTATAAACCCATTTATAACCAACTAAGTTCTTTCCATGAGGTAATGAGTACGAGAGGCCAAGTTTGTTGTGATTGTAAGGCTTTAAACTCTTCTTTCATATATAGCCTTGGTCCAGTTACGATTTTTTGAAAAGATTGTGGGTTCATAAGGACTAAAATCCTTAATACTAGGATCTATATAAACGTTCATTTTGATTATTCCTGCCTTAGACCTAGTTTTTATAGGATGAGTGTTTATAACATGTTGTGTATCATCTGATGAAATGAGAAAAATTGATGAATTTAAAGCATGAATATTGAGATTTAATTCTCTATATTATATTATTGTCTTTATTTTTTATTGTAGGAGAGACTTTGTATTAGAGTTATCTCATATGGTATGTGCATTCAACTCATTAGTTGGGTTGATTGGACACCTTATAAAAGTTTTATCTTCAGTTTTATTAATTAGGCTGATGACAAAGTATATCTCATTGTCAAATTCTCAATCTTCTAAAAAAAAGTTACAGATACATTGAAAAGAATAAAAAACTAACTCAAGAGTAGAAGATGAAAAACAATAAATAAATACTTCTATTTTAGTTTATTTTTGAAAAGAATAAAATTTCCTGGCATGATGAACAAATACTTCTATTTTTCTCTAATTTCTCTCTCTTTCTTCTTCTCTCTTTCTCTTTCTCTTTTCTCTTTTTCTCTTTTCTTTCTTTGGCTTTTTTCTATTTCTTTCTTTCTCTCTTCTTTTTTCTCTCTCTTCCAACTTCTCTCCTTTTTCCAAAATAAAATCTCCTCTCTTACGAAATTCTTTATTCAATCTATTTTATTGGTAAAACTAGGGTTTCATCTTGAGTTTTGAGTATTGTCTTGAGCTAGCATATTAGGGGCTATCAAACAAAGTAGCTAACACAAGTGGCGCATTTGACTATTTCCTAAAGTTAAGGTATCTCAGCATAAAATCTTGAAATTGGGAGGGGTCTATTTAAAGACACTCACTTTGGCTTGTCCAATATCACTCATTTTGAGAAGCAATTGATAGCTACCAAAATAAAGACGCTCTCTTGGTCGAAGGAGGACATATCTTAATGATTATGTTCATAATCCATCCCCAAAATGGTATGAGACATATTTCATGCCCCTTAAAAACCAATCGCATTTTGAAAGCGAAAACGGCAAACAAGACCAAAGCTCCTCAGTTAGAAACTCATCCTAAAAGGAGACGGGCAAATCACTAGACGCGTGAGAATTGAGCAATAGCGCTAAAACTAATCCTAGCTATCACTAGCTGCGTGCTGATCGGTAGAGAGGAGCATCTCAAAGTCGGAATCAAGTGCTTTAATTTGGCGAAAGAAAATCCAAAAAAAGTGTGTATAACGTACGGTTTTATTAGTTTAGTTTGTTTCAAGTTGATATTTGAATATTACTTATACTCTTTATCTCGATTTTATTTTCTCATATTTTTTTTCACAAGCATTTATGAAATTTAAAACTTGAAGGAGACGTCTTCTCATTAAAAACTGAACACATTTAGATTCATGGTCAAGAATACAACTCAATAGTTAACCACACTTTTATCACAGGAGGTTTCAAGTTCGAAAGACCTCCCTTCCTTACTTTGACAAAGAAAAGAACAACAAGAAAAAATATACTTCCAGAACTCCAAAAACAACCCGAAAACAGAAACGACATTTTACATACAAATCACACATACTCTTAATCGTAACGTCTTTCTAAGCCCATTTAGCCATGAGAGACATACCACCAGCACCCAAAAGAACAGCAATGTAACATTTGATTTGAAGTTTAATACTTGATTGCAATTTAGGACCCATGAAATCAGCAGCGAGAAGATCAACCAAAGCCATGTAGATTAAAAGCCCAGCTGATGATGCATTAAGTAATCCAACGGTTATTAATGCACTTGGACTGTTTTCTTTATATGTTTTTGATAACGCCATTCCTAAAGCTATTCCAAATGGTGTTGTCACTGAGAAGAAGAATGCCATTATTGCTTTCTTCATGAACTTGTATTCTGCCTGTTCATTTAAAATAACCACCCAAAAAATTTAATTATTTACTATCAATATTCTTTAAGGTAACTAATTAATTATTCACCGACTTCATCGATTTCTTAAACCATGTTTTGGATTTAAAGAATAAGAGAGGAAATGTAAAGTATAAAAGAAGAGTAGTAAATCTTCGGTTTTTCTCTATTATCTATTTAAAACAGAAATCAAGGTATAAAGAAAATTATCAGAATTAAGATGTTATAATTTTCTCTATATATGACTTTTGTTCTATAATTCTTTTCTTTCACAAACTGCATAATTAAAATCAAAGTACAATTTTTAATTCTATTTGGAAACATAATAACTTAATTGGACTTTATAAAAACTATGTATGTGTCGTATGTGTATATAGATATATATTATCAAATTTTGAAAAACATATAGACTTAAGTGGACTTACAAAGAATTCAAAAAAAAAGTGGACTTACAAAAGCTATACATGTATATATATCTAAATTATAATGTAGAATAGTATCGTTTACCTGAAGAATGGAGCCTCCAAGACCCATTCCTTCAAACATTTGATGAAAACAAAGAGCAGCAACCAAACCTTTTATTGTGCAAGTGTTGTTTGAAGCACCAACTGACAACCCAATTACAACTGAGTGCACCACAATTCCCAGTTCCAACACCTATATATATATTCACATTAAATTTTTTAACCAAAAGTCAATACCATTTATTGTACCTTTTAACATGTTGTTTATAAATTAAAGATCTAAGAGGATTGAATAATTCGAATTAATTTGTTGAAATAAAATTTACCATAGCGACGACACGATAACGCAAAAGTTGTGAATTTACACTCAATTCCTTCCCTCCGTGATGATGCCCATGGAAATGCCCTCCACTTACTGCAGGCATTTCTTGGTCACAACCCTCGGGGGCAATATCCGGTGTAATTCCAGCGTTATGCTTTCGTCCATATAGACTCGTAGCCATAGAATCGACTATTAGAGTTACAATGGCAGACAACATGGCGACAAACCCAGTAAAAGGGAACTTATGCCATGGATTTTCCTTCAAACAACTAGACCACAACATGTCAAAAGAATCAGGAAGAACATGCATAAATCCCGTGGCAAGAATGATTCCAGCAGCAAACGATTTGAGTACAACAAATAGGTTCCTATCAGGATGTAATGCTTTGATTGAACGAGTTACAAGAGGTAAACACACACCAATCATGCTTGTTACAAGAATTGAAACAATGGCTATGATCTTAAGTGGCAATGCTTTCGCCTTATTGGTACAAGAGTCCGTTTCGGTTTCGCATTCGTCAGATTGCGAAAGGGCTATGGGTGTGAACAATGAAAATAAGATGAAGAAGACTGAGATTAGCTTGAGATCTAGTGAGTGCTTAGCCATTTTGACTCTTTCTTTTTGTTTTTTATCACTTTGTGTAAGATTTGTTGTGATGTGTTCATAATTTCTTGCAGATTATTGCTTTTTATACACAGAGTTGGAGTACTATATATGACTTATAGTAAAGAATAAACTATGTTTTATCTCTAATTCTTGATTAGATCATACAATGATCTTTTATATTTCATACAATATATGTATATATATATATAGTTGACCCCTCTTTTTTGTTTGATTAAAAAATTCATTAATAAAAACTAAATATGGATTTTGGAAACATTTTCATGTATGTCATTTTATTTTGGTGTTACTCCGTGACAATTCTTGTCACCGTAATGGAATGGCTTTTTCTTTTGTCTTTTATAGCTGGTTAAAACAAATTTACGCATTTATCTATGACTAGATAAATTTTATAATTTGAACATTTAAATTAGAAAATGCAACCCTACTTTTCGTCGATTTCTTTGAGCTTTTATTCGTTGAAGGTGAAAGCACAATAATATTCTCTTATTTTTGCTGCCAAACCAACATATAAAAAGTACAATATTCTTTACTCAATTGAATGATATAACATGTATACATGTCTGCTTGTTGTCATATGAAAGAGTTCTACTGCAGAAATGACATTTAAAAATCTTCTTCAAAATCTCAAATATTCATTCCTCCCATTTTCTATAAAAAAAGATTAATAATATTATGTTTACTGAAAAAGAAATCATAGAATGATTGCTGCTTTGATTTGACTTTATCAAGCTCTTCTCTCCACTTGTTATGAACAAAAAAAGATAATATAAAGAAAGAGAGAACGTGTAATGCATAGGGAAAATTGGGTTTAGCTTGAGTATAGCTAGCTTTAGACATATGCATGTCCGAAGGATGTAAATTTACATCCAAAATTATATGAGCCGTAATTCAAATAGCTAACTTATTTGTTCTTTTTTTTCAAGTAAATAGCTAACTTATTTGTTCGTTCAATAGATATTTGAAACTGACCTAGTTGGCTCAAAAACCCTTTGACTTGTCGTATGGTTAAAACTGTGAAGCTTTGGCAAACTCTTGACAGACTTAGTCTTAAACTCAGTAAAGGGAAAGAATGAAGAATGAAGAGAGAAGAGAGAATCTTGGACAAGTCTTGGAAATCCAACTTACTTCAATGATAATCAAGAAGAAGGGGTTATGTATTTAACCAAAAAGGAGAGTGAAACACACTGCCAATTAAGCCAAGAAGCTACGAAAATAATAAACCAGTACACTAACAGAAAATAACAGAAACTGATTTAAACCACTAGAACTAACCACACTAACTAGGCATAGTTAGATACACACATGACTCATTAAAAACTAACTTCTTGGGGGTTGATACATATAATTTGAATTTGTCTATAAAGCTAAATGGCCAGAAGAGTTTTAGGGTTGGAGATTTAATTTTCTTTTGATAAATTCATATTTGAGAATTTAAACTTCAGTACTATTCTGGGAGAAGTGTAGTTATCGATTGTGTTATTAGCCATGCCAGTTTGAAGGCTAAAAGAATATGAGCATGTGCCAATAGCATGTAAGCAACGTAGGATTTAACCTACCAACTAAGAACTAATTCTAAAGAATTTTCATTTTGATAAAATAAGGATGATAACAAGGCAACTTCCATGCCTTTGTCATTTCTTCCTTCTTTTTGTTGCCAATTTTCTTTTTTATATTTATCCCAATTGCCTTTTGGATTATTCTATTCGCCAGCTTAATGGTGGTTTTATTAAAACTTATTTACTCTATAAGTTTATAGTTCAAAAATAATATGCATTAATCAATCAATTAATACCCTTGCACAATTAGTCAACATATTTTAGATGTAATTTACAAATCTGTCCTTTTTGAAAAGAAATTCTATACAGCTTGTGTTAGCACAAATTTCCTAATGTTATTTCTATCTCTTATAACTACAAAATATATAGGAACTTGTGTTTCACGTGTTCTACATCACTATAAATATGACCTAATAATATTTCTTTATAATATGTGTTGAAGCAAAATTTGTATATGTCTCATTTTTGTAATTGACTGGCAAAAAATTTTTTGTAATTGACATTTTTCGTAAATAAAACTTTGTAAAAGTTAGAGTCATTATCCTCTTAATCTATTGCTTACGCAAAACTTGAGAAGGCACTTGCTTAACACATTAAGGTACTCATTATTAAAAGATTTTTTTAGTATGTTTGAAGGTTAAGCAAAAAGAGTATTTTTTTCATGTTGTGTGTTGTTCCAGTCGATCACTGATAAGTGACGATTGAGATTGACTCACTTTTAAAATGATATATTCTGACTTCCATTGGTCGACCACTCTATGTATATAGTGATCAATCGCTGAACTCAAATTTAGAACAAATATGCATTCTGACCTCTAGAGATCAATCAACATTTCTAGCGATCAATCACCGCTTAAAAACTATGTTTAATATTTTCAGATTTTTAATTTTGAAGATATTTTCAAATTCATTTTTTTGTGGTTATCCCTCTAGTATTTCTACCTAATCTTCCCTTTATATATTTCTCCTTATTTTATGAAGATTAAGTGTGAGAGTCAGCAAATTGCTCTTTACAATTTCTTAAATTCTAGGTTTCCTTATTTCAAGATTCAAATGAATATTTTCATGATATTTTCCTATTTATAAGGAACTCTCTTGACCTAGCTTGCTCACAGATCTTCCCTAGCCTATATATACACACTATTCTCCTAGGGAAGTAAATATAGAGAGAAAATAGTGTTTTGAGTTGTTCTCTATTTTACCCTTTTTTATTCTGAATTTTCTCTATTTATTTTATAATAGTCTTTCAAGCTTCAAGTTAATTTTTTATATTTAGACTTTTAGTTTTAATGCTAATATAGATTTGTTCTTGAAGCTTTTAAGCACTAAAACGATATTGTCACTACAAGAAATATGACATTTTACAAGAGGCAGAAAATCCTGTGAAAAGTAGTTCACATGGTTCTCGCGATGCCTGTGACAACCCTTCATATTAAAAGTCCACATTTTTCACAAGGCGCAATGCTTCTTGTGAAGAATCCTGTGGTCTCTCACTTTTTACAAAGTTTTTTTTACTCATGTAGAACGTTGTTTGATAGGGTTTCCAAACCCATGTTGAATGTATTCAACATGTTCACATGTGTTTTTTATCAATAAAATGAGATATCATAAGATTCATTTCTATGGTCAATTATTTATATTATATGCGTTCAAAATGATAATGTTAAATAGCATAAAGAACACAAATATAATACTTAACAATATTAGGTTTATATCATTTCAACAAAGTGCTACATTATTCATTTGATCAACTTACAAATAAATCTAATTTGAAAACTAACTTATCCTTAAATTATACAAGTAATAATTGTCCTTGAAATATACAAGCAACACTTGTTCTAGTCTCGTCCATAATAATTATATACCATGAACCCGTTTATGTTTGCCTCAAGCATCATTTTCCCCTGCTGTTGCATATCCATCATCTCCAAGGCATGTCACCAAATTGAAATTCAATAAATTGTACTAAGGAAAGGAATAACATATGACTCCCTGCACAAAAAGTTGTGACAATTTTGTTCTCCATCCCTATCATAGGCAAGGCTTTTTCTGTATTGAGAAAATAAAAATGAAAAGCTTGTGAATATAAGCATACATAGTTTCTATTAAACTGAAAAGTTTCTACATATCAAGTAAATCTGGAGCAACAATTTATATGATAATCCCAAAAAATATGATCAATATTTATGATATATTTGGCAAATCAACGCTCTAGGTGAAATCAAAATTATCTTGGGAGCCCCAAAATAATTAAACAAGGTATCTGGACCAAGAATAAAGTCATCACTTCCCCAAAGAATAATTAGGATAACAATAGAGAAAAATGTGGTGCCAATTTGCAAGCTTTTACTGAAAAACAGAGGAGTGATAATTAGACTAAAAATTTCATGAGCATATAAAGTCTGTGAAAATGACAGAACCAATCAGGTTTCAGAAAATCAGAACATTAATAAATATGTCCTCTAAGTGTAGTTTACCTAGAAAAAATGGGTGAAGAAATGCAGATGGTGCTATGCGTTGGGTGCAATTCAAAATTTGAATAACTGTGTCAGGGTAATTATTAAACTACCTCGACAGAGCTTGGAAAATATATGAAGAAATTTTTTTAGCTCTTCTATCACTCCACTAAATGGATAAAATGTGGTTTTGTTTCGCCCATCAAAACTATAAAATGAAACTTACAATAATATTATGAAATATCATAAGAATATATTGAATTATAGAAAATCATGAAAACTCAATACATCCATAATATCTAGTCTAAATATAACGAAGTGCTCCTAATTATGTGGAATGTAGATACATGAGAAAAGGTTATTGCCCTTATACATGAAAAACTAAAGCATAAAAAACAGCCACATTATATGTGCCTTCCTCTTAAGTATATTTTGTCAAGTACGTGAGAATGTTGTTTTATTAGTGCCTTCCTCTTAAGCATATTCTGTCAAAAAATTTCAAGCTCTTAGGAACTCAATGTACATATAAGTCACTTACCATGGTGCAAAAATCTCATATATTTTTGTTTTCAAGCCTTAGACTGGTACCATAACACATCTATTCAAGAATCTGAGTGTAACATGCAGTTTACTCATTCAGCTGAGGTGAATTAACATAACAAAGAAATAAGTTTTATTGTAGTATTACATATAGAGCTATACATCAGCAACCCACAATACATATATACTCAAAACACAAATAGAAAAAAGAGATCTGATACATAGATGATAATAGTAAATCCTTAAAACTAGTGAAAATAAACTACAAGAGAATGGATTGTCAGTGTATTAAGGATCGACCATCAACCTGTGCCATTGGGTGATTTAATCAACTATAACATAGATTTATGTAGCTATGTTTGTTACTTATGTCGATCTACATATTCACAGAAAGAACAAAAGTATTGCAGTTGCTACAACTTCTAATTCATAAAGTAAATAAAACCATAATTAAAAGTGAGTCCAACCTCAACCATTTTTCTTCTAGCCTTCATTAACAGACAAAGCACAAATACATGGTAAGAAACAAAAACTTGACCAAAATTAAAATTTGGTCTAGAATTTAAGGAAAAAGGATAAGCCATATCGTTTTTTCCCAAAATCATGATCCTTTATAATACCTTCAAAAACTTAACTTCAAAATCCTTGTGGTTATTAGGCTAGGTAATGTCGCACGGCCATTTCTAACTTCAGGACCCTGGATCTCTTTCTTAGAACAAAACAGAAAGAGAGAAGCTAAGGTATTATAATACAATAACACAAAGAATTTATACATGAAAGATATAAGAGAGAAGAGGGAGAGGTACATTGGGGTTCCTTGGTAAATACACAAATCATGACTAAAAGTACATGAGTGAAGAGGGTAAGGTTTAGGTTTGTAATTGAGAGAGGTCTCGAGGTATGTAGGATGGCAGATCTCTCTCGAGAAGAAATCAAGAGAGAAGACTGAAGAGGGAAGAGTTTCGACGTGTAATCGAGAGCCTCTCTTCAATAAAACTCACTCCTACATTTTTTAAAGTCCCGCTTCCCTTAAAATTCATCCCGCTTAGTTTTTTAACTTTTAACAGGAATTTTTTATGGGGTTCATAAAGACTTTTGCTGTTTCGAGTTTTTTATGGGAGGATACTATAAACTTTGTATTTAAATCTTGCAGAATGTCATATTTGTTGTAGTGTGTTTTCTAAAGAAAATCATTTTTACATTGAGTGATTTTGAAAGGTTTTTCTAAAAAATAAATTGTAGATATTGTATTTTGTCCGGTTCAATACTTTAAAAATATAAATTTTACTTTTTTGGCACATATACTAGTCTAAGACGATATGTATGATTTGAAAAATAGCTTAAATACTAAAATAAGAAAAATTGTCCAATGACTAAAAAAAGAGCAAAATGATTAAAAACTAAAAGTGAAGCCCTAAGTTTGCCTATAAATAGAGGGGAAGCCTTCACTTGAAAAGAGGGTGGGAGAAAGAGATGTGATTTTAGAGAGAGAAAGAGAGGTCTTAAGAAAATAGGAGAGACTTTTTAAAATAGAGAGAAATGGAGTTTTCATTTCTATTCATCTTTCATCTTTTCCTATTTTTTTATTAAGGTAGTTAAATTTCTTGCATTTTAGTTTACAATATATCTTATTCATTATTCTTCATCATCTATCTTCTTCATACTCATGTAGTTGATATTTTTTATTTCATTTTCCATAAATAAGTTGTTTGTTCCTTTTTTATCATTTCTCCTATTCTTAATCTTAAGTTTTATAATGAGACGTTTTTGTCATGAACTCAATCAATGAGGATGGGGATAAAGCTTTTTTTGAGGGGTGTACGAAATTAACTCAATGTGAATCAACCATTTTAATGGGTTGAAAATGTACATTTGATGCAAAGATCCCCTATGATAATTTATTATACATAAAAATACATAAAATAGAAAGTAGAACCTTCATACAAGATTATGCAAATATTTAAGCTTTAATTTTTTTTATGTTCTTACAAGTCTTTTTTCATCACTTTTGTGACACTTGTTTGAACTAGTTACAATTCATGATCATTCCTAGCAATGAAAGAAGAAAAATGATAAGTAATGGACTAAGTATGTCAAAAATTAAAGAGTATATTTATATCCCAAAATAATATTCTATTTTTATTTTTGTTTATCATTTTTGTGATAGTTGTTGAACTAATTACCATCCACGATCATTCCTAGCAATGAAGGAAGAAATGAAATAATGGTACTTATTGAACTAAGTCGTCTAAAATAAAAATGGTATATTTATATCCCAAAAAAATAATAATATTCTATTTTAAAAATTTATNTTAATATTATAATTATATTAAAAAAAATTAAGGTGTTCCCTCTATTGAAAAATAGAACACGCCATCTACTTTCAACAGAGGGGTACACCCTCTGTTGGGGGTACACCCTCTCTTGGGGGTATACCTCCCACCTCTTTTTGTTTTGCTTTTATTTTTTTTTATTTTTTTCATTTTCATTTTATTTTAATATCTTTTTTATCTAATTTTGTATACTTATTTTAATATTCTTTTAATTTACATTTCTTTTTTACATGTTTTACATATTCATCTTCTACCTTATATTTTCTCCACTTTACCATCATACAACTACATGTAATTCTAACATTTTTTTATATATTTATTTCTTTTGCCCTTTATAGTTATTAATATAACATTTTTTTAGATCTTTATTTATGTAACTCTCTTATATTATCATGCTTATGCTTCATTAATCATTCACTTTTGATTATACAACATGTATATGTTTGTGTCACAAAATTACACGTAAATTGAAATTTTATCATCTTTATCAATGTTTTTTACTAGAATTCCTATGATGGAATTTTAGTTTTTTTCGATACCAAATTTCTCGAACTACTGAGGTGACGGGTTGTATTTGAGATATCAAGAATAATTTCAATAATGCTTTAATTTAAAAAAATAAAAAACTAAAACATATTTTTCATTGGTCTTTGTACCATCCATTAAAGGTCATTTACTTTAATTCATTTTATGATACAAAAACGTACCTAATGAGACATTCAAAAATTAATTTCTTTCACTTTTATTTATTTCTTTCTTTAACATTAATTCAAAATATAATTTTGATAGCATTTGATTAAATTTGGTAACCATTTTTTCAATGGGTGTTATGGGGTGCTAATACCTTCCCAACGACCAATGCACAAATATCTCCGGAACCAACTTTGAATTTTCGTAGGCCAAAATTTTTGTTTTAAAAATTGGGTGACCAATTACACTCTAAAATGATTTGTGGCGACTCAAAATTTATTTTGTTCAAAAATGATTTTTCAATCGTCGCTTCACATCATGTGCACGTTGCGACAGCTTGGCGACCCCACTGGGGATGCAATTGGTCTAACTATATTTAGATCGATAGAGAGTTAAGTCAAAATTTTATCATACGCTATTCTTTTTGTGTGGCTCTTTGTTGGTTTATTTGATTCATTATTTTTCTTATTAATGCTCATAGTTGTATGTAGTTTGTTTTTATGATGTATATTTCTTTACATAATTTCTAATTTCACACACATACACTAACCCTATACCCAGGCTTTCCCTTTAGGATTAACAAGAATGAGTAGTGGAATGCCTTCGTGGAATTGCAGTTCCTTTGTAGGCTCATGAAAGCTCTCACTCAGGTTGACCCTTTCGAGATACCGTTTGAGAGTTCATGTTACTCTATTTGGATAACAGTGTAGACAACCTGAGAGCCTATTAAGATATTTGAAAGCCCAACCATACATGCATTTTTTTCTTAGAGCCCATCTCATGACCAATGTTTGATAGAAATAGAGATTCTGCTTAAATATGGTATCATGAGTAATTGTGTTCATCTATATATATATATATATGTACTACGCTCTTTAAACATTTCTTTTCTTCCTCATTGTTTTACTTTTGACTTTGTCTTTCTTTTTTTCATACATACATCATGCTACGTAATAGGGATTGTAAAAAAAGTATTCAATTCATTCATATTTTAAAGACCATGACTTCCACTCTGAGTATGATAGAAGATCAAGTTACAGTAACTCAATGGTCAAAGGAAACGTATAAACGGAAAGGAGATTGTCTGAAAAATGAGGATGTTGTTCCTCTACCATCAATCACTAAGATAGAGTTTTCACATACTGACTTGGAGAGGTTGAAGAAGATATGGGAGGATTTCTCACCGGAGTATAAAAATTTATTTGTCGGCAAATATGTTCACATTGCTTATCTTCTTTATATTGTAGTGAACGCTCCCATTCTTGAGGATTTAATGTATTTTTGGGACCCTTTATATTGATGTTTCACCTTTGGAAGAATTGATCTTACTTCTACAATTGAATAATATCAAGCCTTACTGAACGTCCCACCGTAAAACACGGATAGTTTATAATTACGACAAAAAGCTCACATTAAAGAGAGCTTTATCCAAGCTCTTGGGTAATGTCCATGCATCTGAGATTGAGAAAAGGTTGAAAGTTAAAGGGGGAATGAATGTGTGCTGCTGAATTACCTCCTAGATCTCACCCAAAATGTCTTGAAGGAAGATTAGGGTATGTCTCTTCATGCTCTGTGTATTTATGGCACATTGTTGTTTCCAAATATTCAAAGTTATGTGGATGATAAAGTGATAAAAATTTTCTTGCAAGTTGAACATGGTGGCTAACCCTGTTATCTCAATTCTCGCTGAGACTTTTAGTTCCTTAAATCACATTTGAGTGTTTGGAAAAGGGAAGTCCAACGACTCTCCATCTCTTTTGTGTATTTGAATTCTTAGCCATCTAAGATGTCCACTAGATTTCACATGTCAACAAGTTAAGTTTTCAAGTCCATGGATGAAGACGAGAATTCTCATAGCAGAATTCGGAATGACCAAATGGAATCCACAATTTCCCATAAAAGGGGTGTGGTTCTCATACCTATCAAAGTTGAAAGATGAAGATGTTATCCGAAAAGCCCATTGGATGCCGTCGACAACGATGATCTATAGATGCGGTGACTTTCAACAGGTCCCACGCCCAGAACCATGGGATTGTACTAGTTATACTCCACTAATGGTGCTCCGTCAATTATACATGAGACAGTTTATCCTTGCCACACACGCATTGAAGGATATTGAGATCAGTTATGATTCTCAAGATATTGAACAAATATTGTAACAGCTAATTGGAGCTTGGAAAATAACGAGAAGGGTGAAAATGAGAAGAACCGCATGAACAAATGAGTATGAAGCGTGACTTGAGAATAGAGGCAAAGTAACTATTGCCTTACCAGTTAATGATTTACAATCATACAAGTTACCAGAAGCTCATCAGGAGATTGTTAAAAATGACTACATCTCGCAGGTATATCCAATTGGATAACCAACATATTCAGAGGTGAAAAGATTTAGTTGATGCTTTCCTAAGACAATACAAGGATGACATAGATATCGTCTAGATCTACAAAGGATGGAGAAAAAAGCCTACTTAAGATTTTAAAGAATCAACACCTTAAGATTTCCATTCTATGATAGGATGATTGGAAACGTTTCAAATAACTTCTTCTAAATTATAGTGATCGGTGAAAGGATTGAATATAGGGTCCAAGAATTGAAGAATTTTAGAAGTTGTATCAGATACATCATCAGCAAAAAAGGGGGCCGCAGTTTAAGCGAAAAGAATGGGATGTATAGATGATCAATTTTGGGTGCCCGTTTCAAGTTATGAACCCGGGGCCAGGATATTCAAAGTATAGTGATGGGCCCAAATCTACGACATCATACGTGGCAAATACCTTACAAATTATGTACAATTATCACTCTCAATAATTAACATTTCAAAACAACCCAAGACCCAATTTGAGACCACAGACTCACCAACAGAATGTTGGTCAGGCTGATTAGCCTCAGAAGGGAAATAGAAATAATCAACATTTTGTCCAATATGATCCAATCTCTATGTCATATATAGAACTCCTACCAAGATTGATATGAAATAATCAATTGGTGTCGATTCTTTATGAACCTCTTCAGCCACCATAGCCAAGGTGGTATGATCCGACTACTCGTTGTGATTATCATGTTAGGGCATAGACATTCGACTGAGAATTGCATGGCATTAAAAGGTAGAGTACATGCATTGATCAAGGCGGGATAGTTGAATTTCAAAAAGACTAATGGGAACCGAGATATCAATTCTAACCCTCCACCAAATCATGGGAATCCTACTGTAAACACAATTGAGGAATATTTTCATATGGAAAGAAGGATGTGGTAGATATGAGCATGTCAATGGAAATACCTTTTGATATTCTTTCTAAAGTATGGTACATCTACCTAGCACACTCAGAGGATGAGGCATTTTTAGGAAGCATATGCATGACTTTGATTTTTTATTTCATAAGAATGTGACGGGGCATACAATTGAGGAATGTGTTGATTTTAAAATGGAAGTGCAAAAGTTGTTGGATGCAAAGATACTTATAATAAGTCATAAAAGAGAAATGTTATACCAGAAAGATGACTCTTTGATCCTCATGATAACTAAAGAATCATCTGAAGTCAATGTTGAAGTGTCGTCCTATATCTCAAAACCTCTCACAATACATTATGAGTAAAGTCAACGCGCACCACTACGTATTATGTTATGATGCCCATCACCATCCAAGTACCAGGTGCATTCGCTTACAAGGATTCAAGACTAGTACATTGGAGGTACATATATGAGGTTATTACAAGCAGTAATTATAAAACTCAAGCGCTAAATCCATCATACATCGATCTCCCCATAACTAATATTTCAGGAGTAGGTGGGATGACGAGGAGTGGCAGATGCTACACAACATAAGTTTTAAAAATTGATAAAAGTGACGAGTTTGAAAGGTAAAGGAAAGGGAAAGCCAAATAAAGCGACAATGGTCATGAGTTCCAAGAAGAAATACATGGCGTCCAAGTGATAGACCCAGGCATAATGAAAGAAATAGAGAAATAAAAACCAGTGTCTGAATAAGAAGCATGTGAATTTTTAAAGCTTATCAAGCAAAGTGAGTATAAGGTGATAGAGAAACTTAATCGCTTACCTGCTCGCATATCCTTACTATCACTTTTTCTTAATTCTGAACCACATCTCAAGCATTATTGAAGGTTTTGAATCAAGCGTACGTCTATCATGACATTACGGTGGAGAAGTTGAGTGGAATTATGGGAAATATTACCGCACCAAATTTTATCACTTTCACATATGATGAAATCCTTGTCGATGTTACTGGACACACTAGAGCTATATATATATATATATATATATCCATGAAATATAGGGATATATTGTTACAAAAGTATTGATTGATAACAGTTTGTCTCTAAATGTAATGCAAAGATCCACACTAGTAAAGCTCCATGTGGACACGGCAAATATGCGGCCGAACATGATGATAGTAAGAACATTCGACGGTACCCGAAAAGAAGTAGTCGGAGACATAGAGATACAAATTCGAATTGGGCCATACCTGTTCAATATTATTTTTCAAGTGATGGACATAAATTCAGCATACATTTTTCTTTTAGGTCGACCATGGGTTCACACTGCTGGGGCAGTGCCATCTTCCTTACATCAGAAACTGAAATTTATAATGGATCATAAACTCATTTATATATATGGGGAAGAATATTTACTAGTATCTAAGTCGGCCACCATGCCATATGTAGAGGTGGCAGAAGAAGTATTGGAGTGCTCATTTCGATCATCTGAGATTGTGAACACCACATTTATTGCTTGTGGGAAACTGGCCCCAACGCCAAGCCTATCAAAAACATCTCAGATGGTGAAAAATTGATGATAAAATGGGGGATACAAGCCAGGAAAAGGACTCGAGAGTGAGCATCAAGGCATAAATAAGTTAATCGATTGGGACAAGAATGAGCAAAGGTTTGGGCTTGGATATAGACCAACCAAGGTTGATATAGGGAGAGTGGACCCATTCTTAGCGTAGAGTCAGATGAAAGTGACGAGGATAATTTTGAACCATCTCCAGAAATGTTAAGAATGGTAGAAGAGGATGATAAAATAACTCAACTTTATTAAGAGTTAACGGAGGTGATAAATTTGGGTTGGGATGGAGAGAAAAGAAATCCAAATCGACATTTCTATGACAAGCGAAAGTCACTGACAACTAATTGACTTACTCAAGGAATATATTGACGTCTTTGCATGGTCTTACCAAGATATGCCGGGTCTAGACACTGATATCGTAGTTCATCATTTGCCGTTTATGCCTGAAAATAAACCAATGCGACAGAAGTTACAGAAAATGAAACCAGGCATGCAGGTACAGATCAAAGAATAAGTTAAAAAATTTGTAGATGGATGTTTTCTAGAAGTGGAAAAATTTCCTGAATGGGTTGCTAACATAGTCTTAGTACTGAAGAAAAATGGGAAGGTAAGGATGTGCGTCGATTATAGAGACTTAAATCAGGCTAGCCTCAAGGATAATTTTCCATTACCTCATATCGATGTCTTAGTGGATAACATTACAGGACATTCAACATTCTCTATCATGGATGGTTTTTAAGGGTATAACCAAATCAAATGGCTCCTGAAGACCATGAAAAGACCACTTTTATAAATTTGTGGGGTACATTTTTGTTATAAGATTATGCTATTTGGTCTAAAGAATGCAGGGGTGACTTACCAACGGGCAATGGTAACATTGTTTCATGATATGATGTATAAAGAAATTGAAGTGTACGTTGATGATATGATTGCCAAATTTCATCAAGGGGAAGATCACATCGTCACTCCACGGAAACTATTTGAACGGTTGAGAAAGTTCCAACTGAAGCTTAACCCAACAAAGTGTACATTCACAGCATCTTCAAGGAAACTACTTGGTTTTGTTATGAGCAAGGAAGGAATAAAAGTTGACCCTAACAAGGTTCGAGCCATCATTGATATGCCACCACCTTAAACTCAAAATGAAGTTAGAGATTTCTTAGGGAGATTAAATTGCATAGCACGGTTCATCTCACAGCTAACTACAACTTGTGAACATATCTTTAAACTTCTCCGTAAAAGTGATTTTGAGAAGATCAAGCAATACCTGCAAAACCACATATACTTGTTCCTCCAACTCCAAGGCATCCACTCATTTTGTATCTTATAGTAACAAAAAAATCCATAGGTTGCATACTTAGTCAGCATGACACCTATAGAATGAAATAACAAGCAATATACTATTTTAAGCAAAACATTCACAAACTATGAGGCTGGTTATTCCATGTTGGAGAAAACGTGTTGTGCATTAGCCTGGATTGCTTATCGGCTTAGGCAGTACATGTTATACCACACCACTTGGTTAATTTCAAAGATGGACTCAATCAAGTATATCTTTGAAAAGCCATCACTTTCTACGCGAATTGCTAAATGGAAAATGTTACTCACGGAATATTATATTGTCTATGTCACGAGAAAGTCAATAAAAGAAAGTGTACTTGCTGATTATCTGACAGATCAACCAGTGCAAGATTATGAGCCTATGAAGTTTGATTTTCCTGATGAGAATGTATCAGTCATATTAAAAAATGAAGGAGAACCTATAGATCTAGAATTATGGACAATATTATTTGATGGCGAATCTAATGATGTAGGACATGAAATTGGGGCCATCCTCATATCTCCCGAGGGAAAAAATTTCTCATTCACGGCAAAACTATACTTTGATATATAAACTATGTGGTAGAGTATGAGGCATGTTTCATGGGAATTCAAGCAGCTTGTAATATGAAGATAAGTTAGCTTCGAGTGTATGGAGATTCATTATTGGTGATACGACAACTAAACGAGGAATAGGAAGCTAGAGACTTCAAGTTGCTACCTTATAACAAACATGTAACTAAGTTAAGTTGAAATTTTGAAGTGAACTCATTTAACCATAGACCTAGAGAGAATAATCAAATCGTAGATGCACTAGCAACTCTAGCGCCCATGTTTACCGCAGACTTTAAGGAAGAAGTTCAACCCATAAAATCGTAGATGCCCCTGCTCACTGTATGAGCATTGAAGAAGATCCAGACACAAGACCATAGTATTACGACATCAAGAAGTATATAAAGAAAGGGGAATATCCATCTAAAACTTCCGAGAATGATAAACGCACTATTAGAATATTATCCATGGGTTTCTTCTTGAATGGTGAAATACTCTACAAAAGAAACCATGATATGGTGCTTTTAAGATGTGTTGATGCAAATTAAGTGAATCAGATCATAGAGGAAGTTCATGAAGGAATTTGTGGTGTTCATGCTAACAGACTTATGATGGCCAAACAAATCTTGAGAGCAGCATATTATTGGTTAACTTTAGAATCTGACTACATCAAGTATGCCAAGAAATGTCATAAATGTCAAATTTATGTAGATAAAATTCACGTACCCGCATCTCCTTTACATCATGGCCGCGCCTTGGCCGTTCTCTATGTGTTTCATGGACGTCATTGGCCCATCACACCAAAAGTCTCTAACGGACATCGTTTCATTTTGGTCTCTATAGATTATTTTACCAAATGGGTGGAAGCGAGTTCTTATTTCAGTGTAACCAGAAGTACAGTTGTTAAGTTCATTAAAAATGAAATAACTTGCCAATATGGTCTATCTGGAAGGATCATCACAGATAATGGGACAAATTTAAACAACAAGATGATGAGAGAATTATGTGAGCAGTTCAAAATTAAGCCTCATAATTCATCTCCTTATTGTCCGAAGATGAACAGAGCAGTGGAAGCAACCAATAGGAACATAAAAAAGATTATAGAGAAGATGACAGAGGTTTATAAGGATTGGTATAAGATGCTCCATTTCGCACTATATAGATACTGCACATCAGTATGAACATCAACTGGGGCAACGCCGTTCGCTTTGGTATATGGAATGGAAGCGGTCCTTCCAATCGAGATGGAAATTCCCTCTTTTAGAGTTTTAATGGAGGAGAAATTAGACAAAGCAGAGTGGGTACAAACACGCTATGAGCAATTGAATTTCATCGAGGAAAAAAGATTGACTGAATTATGTAGAGGGCAATTATTTCCGAGAAGGAGATATGGTATTGGAAAAGATACTCCCATATCAAAAGGATTATCGTGGGAAGTGGACCCTAAATTATGATGGACCTTTCATTGTCAAAAAGGCCTTCTCTAGAAGAGCTTTCATGCTAACAAACATGGATGGGGACGATTTACAGGATACAGTTAATTCTGATGTAATCAAGAAGTACTTCACTTGACCGCTCTAAGTATGGGAAAAGTAAAGTTGGGAAAAAAATGTTTTCAAAAGAGTTGTCTCGAATACTGGAGAAATTCTTATTTCATAATTTTTTCCAAATCCTTGTTTGTAAACATTGTTAACCATCAATGAAGAGCTTTTTTTTAGTAGACAAATATATACTTCATCTTCTCGTTATTTCCATATTTCTTATTCCTCTCAATTCTAAGATATCATTAATTACTCTTGAAATAACTCATAAGCATAAACTTGGTTAGGTGAAAGCTAATTGAAAAAAAAAAGAACAAAGAAAAGAAAAGAATAGGAACTAAGAAAGACAGTATGAGTGCGAGGTGAAATCTAAAAAGTCACCATGCGAAAAGTCGGTATGAACATGACGAAGGTCAAAACACGATTGGAGGATTATAATTAAAGTACAGAAAATAAGCAAAATATGGAGAAATTATTCATTTTTCTTCATCATCAACGTGAAGCCGAATACTGGGGCATAAACCAATTAATAAGGATGCATCATTTTTTTGAAAGTATGATCGATACTTCATTGCAACTCCATGACCCTAGGCCAAGTGATTCTTTAAAGGGAAGAAGGATATGGCTACATTAGTTAATGAAGCTTGACTAGCTCTGGCTACCATGAAGCTTCAATAAATCATATCAAACACTTCATTTTTCCTGGTTAAATCGAATCCGACTTTGTCGCGGTCAAAGTCCGATGTTAGCTCCTGGTCCATTTCAATTAATATGGTTAAATCGAACCCGTATTGAGTCAAGGTTGAAGCTTGCGTCTATCCAGGTTCACATCATTTCTTTATCTTTGATTAAATCGAATCTGACTTTGTCGCTGTCAAAGTAAGGTGAATATATAGTTCATAAATTATAACAGGTCAAAATTATTGTTCTACCATTCTAATTATCTCTTGATCCTTAAGTAACATTAATTCACTAGTGAATGATTAATTTATAATTTTATTATAAATCTGAGCTCAATAACCATTAAGTTTATGAATTAACACTTAGAGGAACATATATATGATCCGTTAGGAAAGCTTGGATTCCAAATCTTGTAAGATCATGTTCTCAGCCATCTGTGTCACTGAATCTCCAAAACAAAAGTCACTAGTCTGTTTTACAAACAAATCTTGACCAGTGAATCAAAAGATCCAGTAGACATGTATAGGAGTTCATGACTACTCAGGATTCAGACTGATCTACATATGATCATCGAATCGATGTGTATTAAATCTTTATTATAACGACATGTTGATAAAGATATTAATTCGCATCGATCCAGTCATATATAATCTCATTACATAACATTTAGTAATATGTATATCCACATCAATGATCCGAATCTAGATCACACGCACTCATAATGTTTAGTGAACCGTACTAGCAACCACGCATTAAAGATTTTATACTTTAATATGCTACTGACAATTTTATTCATTATCGATGATTTTAATCCTCTCGTACTAATACAAGATCATAGTCTCATTAATAAATATGAAATTCTCAGATATTTATATAAATTATTTGACGATAATTTAAAAAACAACTATAAGAAAAATGTAATTCTCATTAAATTTCATATCAAAATGTCAATACACATGATTTGTGAGAACAACCCCCAATAATCTTCCACTCACCCTAAAGCAAATGTGGCATCTCTCTTAATCACATGTTACACACATGACCCTCAAATGACTTCGCAGGAAGTGTCTTTGTAAAAGGATCAGTTAGGTTATAATCCGACGATATCTTCATAATAGTCACATCCCCTAGCTGCACGATATTTCTTACAAGATAATATTTCCTCTCTATGTGTTTGCCCCTCTTGTGACTCCTTGGGTCCTTAGAATTCGCTACTGCCCCACTGTTATCACAGTACATGATCAGTGGATTGTCCGTATCTGGAACTAGTTCCAGATCACTGTAGAACTTTCTGAGTCATATCACTTCTTTCGCAGCTTCACAAGCCGCTATATATTCACCTTCCATAGTGGAATCTACAATGCTAGATTGTTTAATACTTCTCTAGACTAATGCTCATCCACTTAGGGTGAATACTAATTCAGACGTTGACATTTGACTATCTCTATCTAATTGAGAATTAGAATCAGTGTATCTAGTGGGCTTCAGGTCTTCACCTGAATAAACAAGTATATAGTTTCCCGTTCTCCAAATATACTTGAAAATGTGCTTTACTACAATCCAATGTTATAAATCTGGATTCGATTGATAACAACTGACAATTCTCACTACATAACATATGTCTGGTCTCGTACACAACATGGCATACATGAGACTTCCGACTACTGAAGCATAGGGAACCTTTCTTATATCCTCTTCCTCCAAGTTTGTTCGGTAGTTTAACTTTCTTGGCATTCTAAATAGAGAATATCTCCAGCGTTTATCAATATAAGATACCTGAGAAAGTGTCAATAGCTTATTCTTTCTATCCTTTAGGATTTGGATGCTTAGAATATAGCTCACATCTCCCAGATCTTTCATTTAAAATTTCTCAGCTAACCACTTTTTTTACCTACACTCCAAAACAGCTTACACAAGATCTAAGGAAAAATTAAAAAACAAAGCCTAATCCAATAATCATCATACAATTAATGATCAACTGTTTTTCATACATTCAAAAAACATAAACATCCATTCATTTATACATATCTCATATTATATGAATAATGTAAGAAAATCCACACAGCATTTAACATATAAATATATGTAGACCTTTTTATACCAATTATTGGAAAATGTGGTGCAGGCACAACAAAGGCGTTAAAAAAAATCAATAAAAACAAAAAAAAAATTGATAAAAAGAAAAACAAGTGCGACTGATGAAAACACTTTTCTATCAGGATCCATTATATATTTATATATTAAATCTACAACATATAAGGCTAGAAATCATATACCTCTTGTAGTCTTAATCAAGCAGCCTTGTAAAACCGATCGATCATTCATTCCACGAAAGCGTTCCAACGATCAGTAGACTCTGAGATCCACACCAAGATCTTTTAAATAAAATTTAAACACACTAGGACGTGTGTGGGCACGTAGAATATTATATAAAAAAATTTCTGTCTTTAGATGTTCTCAACATATGAAAGAGATTTAGAGAGAATGACTTTTGTGAGATGATTCTCTAAAAGAACGTGATGATTATTCTTTTTGGAGATTCGATTAACTATTAATCATAGAAAAAATCACTCTAAGTAATTATATTCACAACTCAATTCTCTGATTGATTAACTCATTCATCAACTGATACCACTCAAATAAAATATGTATCTTATTATAGATAATGACGTATCAGATTTTTAGGGATAATTAAAATCAATATTTAATTTCAAATTGCCAATACAGTGAGACTCACTATATAATGCTGCAAAACTGTAGTGTTGTGTGGCACTGCACTGTTACACGTCTACTGTTGTAGTGCCACCTGGCACTACAAATGTCCATGATGATCTATGATTCTCAATCATTGATTGACACATGACAATTATGTAAATTAAATATTTATTTTAATCAAAAAATATCTAGATATTAGTTAATTCAAAATTAACATATCTGATTATCCCTATCAACTAAATTATATGTTATTTCATTAATAACAGATTTAATTGATCCAAATTATTATCTAATAATAATTTAATTATATAATTTCACAAATTAGATATGTTATCTCGCTTATCGATAATAGAAAAAATAATCAATAATTATTTTATATATATATATATATATATATAATTTAATTAATTAATTTTTAATTAATTAATCACACATATTTATCTCAAAATATGTACTTACTCGAGAATAAAAATTTATTTATAAGTCAGTCATTTTCTCATGTCCTGAAATATTCACATCCTATACTGCATAGTATAGAGGTGACTAGGGAACCATCGACCTATAATTCTAATCTCCATTGAACCAGATTATTAAATCTTGTTTATTAATTTCATTATTACTTCACTATAAATATGAAATTGCACTCTTAGAGATTATAGATTATATTTACAGAGTACTCTCATATAGTTTACTGATATAATCATTTCATATAGTTCTGCCCTCCAATTATTGGTTCGTAGAACTAGTCAAAATTATCATTTTACCCATTATAATTACCTCTCCACCTTAAGTACCATTAACTCACTAGTGAATGGTTAGTTTATAATATTATTATAAATTTGAGCTCAATAACCATTCAGTTTCAAAACTAACACTTAAGGGAATCAATATATGATCCGTTAGGAAAGCTTGGATTCCAAATCTTGTAAGATCATGTTCCCAGTCATCTATATCACTGAATCTCTAAAATAAAAGTCACTAACCTGTTTTACAAACAAACCTAAACGAGCGAATCAAAAGATCCAGTAGTCATGTATAGGAGTTCATGACTACTCAAGATTCAGACTAATCTACATATGATCATCGAATCGATGTATATTAAATATTTATTATAAACGGCACGTTGATAAAAATATTAATTCACATGGGTCCAGTCATATTTAATTTCATTACATAAAGTACTTTCACTAAGATGTTTATCCACATCAATGATCCGGATCTATATCACACGTATTCATAATGCTTAATGAATCATACTAGAAACCATTCATTTAAGATTTCAAATATTAATATGTTGCTGAAAATTTTATTCATTATCTATGATCATAATCATCCCGTACTAATACACGATCATAGTCTTATTAATGAATAAATAATTTTAAAATATTTATATAAATTAGTAACAATAATTTATAAGAACAGTTATAAGAAAAATATAATTCTCATTAAATTTCATATCAAAATGTCAATACACATGTTTTGAGGGCATGACCCCAACTACTTACTCACTAAAAATTTTGAAATATGTTGAAATATGAGAAGAAAATTTCTACAAATAATGAGTTTGGAAATAAAAAGAAAGATTTTAAGAAAGTAAATGATGGCAAGAGAGATCATGTCACATGTGTTCAATGCTATAAATGTGAAGGGTATAGTCATGTTTCTCGTGAATGCCCAAACAAAAGGTAAAAGAAAGATAAAAGGAGAAAGGGTAAAAGATTTGTCATGAATTCAATTTTGAGTGATTATGAGTCTAGTAAGTCTAGTGATTTATCTGAAAAGGAAAAAGAATTTCACTGCTTTTATGGCTTTTGTAAAAGAGAATGGGGATATTTACTTAATTGAAAATATAGAAGAAGAGGATAATGAATACATGTCAGATAATGTCTACTCTAGTGAGAATCATAAAGAAAATCTTGATGGTATTCATGATGTTTATGGAGAGATGTACATCAAGTTTCTTAAACTAAGTAAAAGAATGAGAAGTTGATCAATATAATTAGTTTGATGGAAAAGAAAAAGAAATTTTTGTGACTGAAGTGCAAAAGCTCAAAGATGAAAAATAATTTCATTTGGATAAAATTAAATTTCTTCTTATTTGTGTGCACAAAAAGATGAATCAATTGAGTTTATGAAAGCAAGAAAGTTATACCTTGAAAGAAATTTGATCAAGTATAATAAGAAAATCAAGAAATTGACCCTAGGCACTAAGAGGTTCAATGCTTTGCTTAGCATAGGAAAATGTTTAGGGGATAGGAAAGGTCTTTACTACATTGATAAAGCTCATACCCCTTCCAGCTCTAAGACTACTTTTGTGAAAGCTAATCTGTCTACTAAAACTAAGTCTCATATTCCCAAGTCTGAAGTCACGCATATGATCAAGTCTAAGAATGTTTTTCATTCTTTAAATTTTAAATATGACTTATCAACACAAAGAGCTATACACATATATCACCACTGCGGTATAAAATGTCACGTTAGACTTATGTGTTGGAGATTTAATAGGAACACACATGATTTTTGTTAAATCACATAGATGGCATTTCATTCCTATAAGCCATTTTTGTGGTGTTAGAGGTCACATTTGACCGAATTGCAATACTCTTAGGGGTTCGTTCTAGAATATCATTAGTACATATAATTTTATATCTACTTATCACTCATATAGATCATTGCATGAGACTTTCTTACATTCATCTCAAGTGAATCATGTTAGTCATTCTGGAAAGATAGTGAAAGTTAGACAAATGTGGATTAGGAAAGAGGATTTGCATGACTTCAAGTGAGTGCATTCATTTGTAGTGTCTCTATCTATATATTCATAAATATTTATGTTTAATTAGGCACTGGCATGCACTTTTTTTTACCTTTTGACATAATTTAAATTAAAAAAATCAAAAATACTTTTCATTTAGATCATGCATCTGCTTCATGAAATTACAAAAAAAAAATTGATTTTTTCATACATTTGTATGCTTCATATCTTGACAAAATAAAATAATACATTTTATAAAGCTTTGTCATTTAAAATAATTTGTCTAGATAAACTTTTCTCTATTGAGACTTGAAAGATGTTATGACATTCATTGATATATTTGATTTAGACACACTTTCTTAATCGAATTTAGGATAATTTATTTCTCATTCTTCTATGTTGTGAGCTCATTGATCAATTTACATATTCTCCTAGAAAATTTTTGAGTTTACTTGTTGAATTGGCCACTCTAGGAATAAATTTTCAACTCTATAAGATTGACCAATAACTTGAATTCTTAATTATTTTTTACATCAATGAAAAAGAAGTATAGAAAAGGGTACCTTATGAAGTCTGAGTAAAAGCCTCTTTTAATGCAATGAACAATTAATTGAATATATTTATTTGCTTATAGGGCATGGCCACCTTTTCTATACTCAACAAAATTTAGACTATATTTTAATTGATTATGTGATATGTCTACATTCACATATTAATTTTCATATCATTTTAACGAGTGATAAAATCTTAACAAATAGTTTGTTGGCACATCACTTGATCAATTAAAACTTGATTTGTTCAGCTTAAAAATAATCTGATATAAGTTATATTTTATAAAAGTAGTTCACGAAATATGTGATAAACTAAATAATAAAATTCAATTAGTATCTCAAAAGGTGAAAATGTACTAAACATACAATAGAAATAGTGATGTACATGGAAATAACTCTTGAAATGATGTCAATTTAAAATTAAAAATATGCCAATATTATAACTTTTCAAGTAGATCAAAAACAGAAATAACTTTGAATTCAAAATTTTCCAACTGGCTATTTTTTGTTTTACTTGTTCACATGCACGTCCGAAGCACGGGATTTGAACAACTTTTGAACGAATATGTTAACTATGAAATAATATACATATTGAGATAACATTTTTTCACTTAATATTTTCTAAGAGGCGTGTTACATGTTATAAACTAAATAATAAAAAATTTATTAATGTAAAAATATGAAAAAGTACTAATGTGAAAAAAAAAATTGTATAGAGTTTTGTTGTTTGTAGAGTTTATATATAGTTACTTCAAGTGTACTGTTTTTTATTTTATGTTTTAACTAATAAATTTATATTTGATTTTTTTTATATTTCTTAGTGTGTGTTATTTTCATTTCATAGATGTTAACGGACTTGAAGTTATACAATTGATAATAATTAATTTGATAATAAATTCTTAATATTTATGAAGAACAATAAATAGGGGTGGTTCCGATTCGGTTCGGTATCATTTTCGAATCGTTCGTGGAAAAGAAACCGAACTTATAGTAATAAAAAATAAAATTTTCAAGCTATTTCTAAAGGATATTATTAAAAAAATAATATAAAATCAAAGTTTTGTTTCGGTTCAATTCAATTTTATATGAAATTATATAAAAAATAAAAATAATAGAGAATTAAAGTTTCAGTTTTATTCAAAAACTGTCAAAATTTGAAACCGAACTGGTCATTTCGGTTCGGTTCAGTACTAAAATTGTCATCCCTAAGCAATTCTACGGGGTAGTGCAGGCGATTTTTCTCCAAAAATATTCCTCACCTACAAGCCTATTTATATAAGGGGAACTACAAAAATGATCATTTTCTTGCTCAAACTGCAAAAAAGTCAGAATAATGTAAATAAGTTATTTACATCGGTGTGATTTTTGTAAATAAATTATCTACTTTGGCCATTTTTACAACAACAAAAATTCTAGTCATTTTTGCAATTTAAGCTAGAAAGTTTATTTTTCTTGGCATTTCTATTTATATATAGAGTAAACTATAATTTTGCCCCTAGAGTTTATGGTAGTTTTCATTTTAAATCCTATATTTTAAAAACTTACAAAGTAGACCCTATAGTTATATTTTGCATTCACGTTAGACATTCCGTAAACCCTCCGTTTAAAAATATTAACGGTCCGTCACGAAAGTTCTACGTGGAAAATATTTTAACGCCACATTACTCGATTTTCTACCTCAACAACCACGTCATTTTAAAAAAAAAACCATTATTTTTCTTTTCTTCTTTTTCCTTCCCCTTCTTCACGAATGGCCATTGTTGCAGACTTTCAAGTACAACATATTCCGTGATTTTCATCCTTCTTCCTCCAGTGATTTGCTTCCCCCTACTCCGTTCATATCCACAAGTAAATTAAGTCGGTTACCCTTTGAAGGAAAATATTCCTTTTTTTTTCTTTTTCTTTAATTCTTCCTTAATGAGAATTATACGCAAAAGCATAACTTTAATTGCATAATTTAGAGGTGATTTATTATCATTATTGGGCGATTTGTGATGTGGGCTTTCTTTCTCTAGGCCATTTTCGGTGTCTTGGGTTTGATCTTAAATGGGTTTTCTTTCTTTTGATCATCGAGATTTGATTTTGGTGGGGATGAAATAAAATTCATCTAATTTTTGGTATTTTGAGGTTAATTTTCAAGTGGGTTACTTTAGATCTTGATAGATAAGCAAGTAACAACAATAAAATTTGTAAAGAGAGATTGAAGGATTAAAGGCCAAAAGGCTTTTACCAAAAGCGAGAGTAAGAGCTTAAAATTGCCAAGCCAAGCAAGGAAAAAAGCTGTGGTGCCTCACACATGAACAGAGGAAAGAGTAAAGTCTGCAACAATGGTCATTTGTGATTAGGGTTTTATTGAGGAGGAAGAAGGAAGAAGAATGGAAAGATTGGGGGAAATAATTAAGGGTATTTTGAGAATTTCATCTCACGTGGCAGTTGGACAAATTAAAAAGTTAATGTGGCGTTAAACTACTTGTCACGTAATGCCGCGTAGGACTTTCAAGGAGAGGGTTTTTATTTTAAGCAGAGGGTTTACAGAAGGTTTAACATGAATATAAAATGTAGTTATAGAGTCTATTTTATAAATTTTTAAAGTATAGAATCTAAAATAAAAACTATCACAAACTGTAGGAGTATAACTATAGTTTGTCCTTTTATAAATAATACTATAAATTTTGCATTAGATAAGGATTTTTCTAGGCTCATTTAGAGAAATAGTACATTTTTTAAAAATAAGTAAAATAATGATATAAAAAATTATATTTGTAAGAATGATTGATTTTTTTAATTGTAATATATATTTATATATCATAATATATTTTAATATACTATCAATATAACATAATATATTTTTAATATATAAATATACCGTCCATGATATATTTTGATATATTTATATATCAAAATTTATTTTCACATATCATAAATATAGACAAAGCATATATTTAATAAATTTTTATATATTAACTATAAAAACCACAGACCATACTAATATCTTACCTCTTATCACACACTCAAATCAAAGAAAATCAAGCTAATTTCCTCTTTCTTCTTCACCTCTCTCGCTAATTTCCTAGTTCTCCACGGAGCTTCCATCTCTCCCAAATCAAAGAAATTCAAGCAAAACAGAAAACAGCTTCCATTTACTCAAAATCAAGAAAATCAGAGCACACTAAACTAAAAACCCACAAAAGAAAACAGCTTCCACTTGCTCCAGATACTTTCACCTCAGCTCCAATGACGGACCGTGTCTACCCCATCGACATCACCAACCCCAGCCCAATTTCTCCGGAACTAGAAAACCCAGCCCCTTCACCTGGAACTTATGTCATCCAGCATCCCAAGGACTAAGTCATTTCTTCCTTCCGCCGGAAAATGAACGTCCTTATCAGCAGTACACTCACCGGAAGCACCGCCGAAGTTGCTACTGTTGCTGCTTCTGCTGGATGATCAGCCTCCTAACATGCCTCTTTGTATCCTCCGCCACATCTTCCGTCGTCTTCTACCTCGTTGTCCGGCCTGAATCGCCAGAATACTCTATTGACGCCATCGCCATCAGGGGGCTCAACCTGTTTACAAAGGATTTTGTTTCCCCTTTAAAACCTAAGCGGGTGAACTGCAAAAATAGTCGTTTCCTAAAGCAATTGCAAAAATTTCTAAAAAAAATTATTGTAAAAATGATCTGATAAATAATTTATTTATTATTGTATAATTTTAGTAAATAAATTATTTATTATGATCATATTTCAGTTATTTTTATAAATAAAAAAAAATCAGTCATTTTTATAAATCTACCTTCCAATCTCTTTTCCTGTTATTTTCAGCTAAGTTTTAGCTCGGGTCCAAAAATCGGCCAAAATCCAAAAAAATTCGGTCAACTAACAAAATCACAAAAGAAAACAGCCCATTTATTATGATTTACGTCAAAGTTAAAGTGGTTTATTGAATTGGGTTAAGACTTTGGGCTTATATGGGCTTAAAAGTTACATTAGCTTTGGGTTCATGAAAACTTTCATAAGTACATATACAACATGTACATATTCTATTACATTTTTATCAACTTTTTTAATTATTAAAAATTTCTGTCAATTTTATATTTTTAATTAAAGCCCCATTTAAATTGAACATATTTACTCCTAGTTTGGAGATCATTTTTTTTTAATTTTTATTTATTCTAACTAAAGGACAAGTAATTTTTAAGGTTTTTTGTAATTTTTATATATTCATAGAAACACGTAATTACAAAAAGATAAAGTTTACATATTTCTAAAATACAATTCTTGTAAATACACATTGACATTGAATTTTGTCATGTCAATTAAATATAGTTAATTATTTACATGTAAATATAGGGGTGAAAAATTTGGTATCGAACCGAACCGAAAATAATTGGTTCGATCGGTTATTTAACATACCTCGGTTTGGCTTGGTTCGACATTTCTGTCGAAACCAAACTTTCGCTTCGATTCGAAGAAATATGTATTTTTGAACCGAACCGAACCGAACCCTTATGTAAAACGACGTATGTTTTATACCCTAGTGTTATTTATCTCATATACTCATCAATACGGCGTCGTTTTAAGTCTTTAACCTCATATAAAAGGTGACTTTTTTGGGTTTTGCTCATTTTCACTTACACGCCTACCTCCGTCCCTCTCCCAGTCTCCCCCCTTCTCATCTTCGTTCTCTCTCCTTCCATCTCTTTCTCTTCGTAAAAAACTACAAAGCCTAAGCTTCTCCTCAACCGCTCCACCCTCAGCACAGTAGTCATTTCTCCTCGTCACAGCCATCCCCCCCTGCAGCCATCCCCCCCTCTTGCAGCCATCCTCTCTTCAGCTCGCAACCATCTTCTTTGGTCTGGTCTTCCCTCTGGCTCTCATTCTTCCTTCTCTCTACTCGCAATGCCCCTCCATCTCATAATGGAGCTGAGTCTCTCCCTCTCTCACAGGTATTAAGATCTACTCAAATCTGAAGATCTGAACTCAATCTCTCTTTCTCTCGCGGTGGATGGGATCTGAGCTTAGATCTTATCAGACTAAGTAGATCTGATTTTTTTAGTTTTGGAGATTATAATTATAGGGTGCTTATTTTACAGTAAAAATTTTACTGATTTTATTTTGGCGAATCCGTAACCATAATGTTTTAGGTTAAGGTTCGTAGTTAATTTGATTTGTTTACAGTTTATATCTATTCAATGTAGATTTTGGTGAATTTGTAGTTTTACTAGGAGAATTTGTAGTTTTACTGAGAATTTGTAGTCGATGAATTGTAGAAATTGGTTCTGTGCAATTTGCTTGTCTACAAAATATTAAGTTATATGAATTTTTTCCAACATTGCTGAACCATAAAGCCTAAATGAACTTAACTGAAACTTTCAGTTTGATTCGGTTTGGTTCATATGTCATTCACGGTTCGGTTCGGTTCGGTTCGTAAAGTGAGTTAACCGAAACTTTCAGTTTGATTTGATGTTACCTCAAATAACTGATCGAATTGAACGGTGAACACCTATTTATAAATAGAACTAATTTATAGAGAATCACATTTATTTACACATCCTTTGAACAAAAAAGTAATCATTTCAACATAAATATTTACAGAGAATGAATCAGTCTACAAAGAATATAACTATGGAACAATATTATTTACACATGTGCATAAATGTTTGCATAGAGTCCAATTGGTGCCCCTTTTCAGATTGCCAGATTCACAGATTCATGTGTAGACCCTTCCATCAGTTTCTATTTCTCCTTTAACAGTAAACCCGCTTTAACAATTTGTTCTTTTTCAGATCTGAGGATTTACAGCAAAAATTTCGGGTTTAAATTTGAGCATGAAGATGTTTCAATCATTTAAATATGCATCTGATATTAGTTTGTACTTAAAAATTGGAATTTTGAATCAGAACCAAAAGATGCTCAATCATGAAAAACATATTAGGGGCATTTTGGTATGAGATTGAGAGTAAATGATTTATGGAGTAAGATTACTGAAATATGATTGTGGAAATGTATATGCCTGAAAAGTTAAGATTATTTTATTTATTAACATTTGAGAATGTTCTAATTTAATGATAAAAGTATTGGATTATTTTATTTATTTTGATGAAACATATAACTGGATGTTTTAGATATTACTATCAAATTACAATTCGCGGGAGCAAGTGAGTTCTTTGGGTTTTGTTTTTTATATTTAATGGTAAATCTCTTTTAGGAAAAAGAGTTTGTTATTATATTACGTTTAGAATTTTTTTAATATTAAAGAGACTTTTTTATGAGATTTAAATCTCAACTTTTTTTCGTGCATTTATGAATTAAAATTGAACTGTTTTATAAATATTAACACTAACTATAAGGGTACACACAGTACTTTTAACTTATAGATTTGAAAATTTTAAAAATTTCACAAAAATACAATGTTTAAATTAGATATATTAATTAGGCAATATTATGTTGCATAGTTAGGAGTTCCACACGTTTACTAAATTTTTAGATTGAGGATTTAGAATGAGAATTTAAATTTAAAAATTAGAATTTAGGATTCATATTGAAAATTTAAAAATCTACATTCATAACTTATCCGTTATATTATAAATTGAAATTATGTTGGATTATATGATTTGATTATGTAAGATTAGATAAGTTTAATATAATGTCATTTAATTAATAAATTATTAGTTTAAGGGATGACTTAAAAATGATAGTTCTAACTTTATACAGTAAATCTAACAAATATTTAGATTTGAATTTTGGATCTCCCATTTTTAACCGGATTAGAAATAAATAAAAATTCAGATTTCAAATCTAATTATATGGTTGGTCAACGCATACTTTTGAATCTTTTTCTAATAAATTATGAATGTAGATTAAAAATCTAAATCCGTACAATTTATAATCTAAATACAGTAAGTAAACGTGACCTTCGTGATTTATGCTATACACTATGTCAGGTCTAATTTCATATCCAAAAATATTCAAGTTATCTTAATTAAACGGAACATAATTGACAATTAAAATTTGCACAAGTACTTAAATTATTCAGCCAAAGCAACAATTTTGTGAGGAACAATATAACGGATGAGTGCAGCAACTGCTTTGGAAGATAGTGAACGAGTGATATAAACAAAATATTTTTCAGAAATTTTGAACATAAGTAATGGTTTTTAAATAAAACTACAACATCAAAACTAAAAGGCACGAAAACTAAAAAATAAAAAACTAAAGTTTTATTTAAAATAATAGAAAATTTAAGTTTCAGTTAAGTATAGTTCACAACTGTCAAAATTCTAAACTGAACCGAAACGTTGATTCTTTTAATTTTCTCAAAATAAATCGAACCAAAGATCATTAAAGAACCAACGAAACTAGTCATTTTTATTTGATTTAACTCTGTTTGATCGATTTTATAAAAAATTGTTCACCACCTAAAATGAATGATCAAAACAGCTTGTCATAATTAGATCCACACTACCTCATTATAACTAGCGCGTTTACTTGATCCTCATGGAAAGGGATTCTGCGAAATCTGATTCTAAATAATCATTCTGATTGTTTATTATGATTTCAGAATCTAATTTTAAGTGGGTCCCACAGTTTTGACAAGAATTGATTCTGATGACTGCATCGAATGAGATTTCTAGTAAATATGTGGTAATGTGATTTCACATTTCTGATTCATTTAGAATAACTATAAAAAGTCAATTATGCTTTTAGTAAACATACTCATTCTTGTTCAAAATAATCTAATTCATGATTCTGATTCCTAATAATTAATAATCGCATTAATCTAATTTCAAATTTTAATTCATGATTATTTAATTCTGTAAAGGAATAAATATGCAACTTAGATAAAATGTTATCTCCACAAAAGGTCAAAAGGTGGTCATACACTAAGAATGAGCACATATCAAGAGTCAGAAACAAAAATATATTCAGAGTTAACGAATACCTTTACATGGTGAATGAGAAGATATTTATCTTAGAACGGGAATATATTTGAACATAATTGATGAGTTGGCTGCCACATCACTTGAAGATAAGCTGAGAACCAAATAGAAAGAGGCATGAGACGCCATGGCAAAGAAATCGCAACCATCAGATAGAATCAACGAATATGATTCTCTCTCTAAATATTTAAGTTAAGATTGATTGAAAAAATCTAGAGGAATAAAATATTTTGTACTCTTACAATATTCTCTATTGTATCTATAAAAAGCAGCAGATGCAACCGCAACAAAAAAACAACAAATGAGGTGAGTACAATTGAATATTGAATGTTTTCTAGTGATTTTTCTTTTCATCAAGAGTTTTTCACGTAAACTATCGTGTCTATTATTTTTCATCCATTTCTCCAATTATTCTAGATAATCTATAGCCAACTCTGTAATCGTGGATTTTTCCCTTACACATTTTTCATCTGATTTTTTTTAAAAAAATTGATTTTAAATGTAAGTAAACGTGTGATTAAACGATTGAATGCAATAACTTGATACTTTCACTCAACCTTATTAACTCGAGCTTATATTTTTGCTCAACGTTAATCTTTGGCGATTACTATTGGAATCAAGAATTTAAAACTGAGAGCCAAATGTAGACTCATACTCACAAATAATTGCCAAAATTTCTTACAACTAAATATTTTTAATTGACAAAAAAACTCAATATCGTGGGTTTTTTCCAAAGTGTCGAGAATCTATAAAGTTTCTGTGGAAAAGTAAAAGAACAAGTGCAAAACAAAACAAATATAATTATAAAATTGTATAGAATATGGTAAAATGGTGAAGAGAGAAACATATAAGACAAATAAAGTGCACAGGAAAGCAACCTTATTTTATTTTCTTAAATTATTTACTATTTAGTGGGTATAACAAATAAATAAACTGTTTTTATATTATTCACAAAAAATATTTATTTGTATTAAATATATAGTTTGATTGGGGATAATGATTGTAGGGTGGGTTTTCCACGTCTCTTTCTTAGTGAGTAATTAATTCAATAAAGAACTTTGAGAGTGTTGAATTTGTCAGGAAACACCAGAGCCTTTATTTTTTTTCCCACACCTTATAGTCAACAACATGTGAGTAGGTAATAATAATATACGGAGTCGGCTTCTCTAGTATGATGTTTAAGAAGAGACAAGTTATCCATCATATCTAGACAATTTTTATTTTTATTTGAACGATTCCTGTTAGTTAAAGTTTAATTTATTTACTTTAAATTATTAAAAAACGTGTTAGCTGAAATATAATCGATGTTTGGTATTGGTAAAAATCACTCTCTTGTTGAATATATAAATAAAATAAGTTGCTTTATAATTATAAAAATATACAAATAGATTGCCTTTTTAATTGGGAATAGGCTAAACAAAGTTTTCTAACTAATGAGAATCTTATTCTATTCTTTAGTATTTTTTTTTCTTTATTTCTTCAATGTTTCAAGTGGGCTTCCGAGAAAAGGAATGTATCATAATTATATAAAATTGTTACATAAAACTGTAACATTTGAACAATATATATAATCATATATAAAATATGATAAATGAATTTATAAGAAAATAACTATAAACGGTGACTTATGTTACGTGTGGTTCTATGACATAAACATCACAGTACTACATGACATAATTTATAATTATTGTCATGTTAACGTTAACTAACTTCATTCTACCTGGTTTATATCATATATGTATAACATTGTATTGGTAGTATATGATATTCTAAAACATGGTTCCATGACATAAACATCACAGTACTACATGACATAATTCAGGTCGTCATGTTAATGTTAACTAACTTCATTCTACATGGTTTATATCATATATGTATAACATTGTATTGGTGGTATATGATATTCTAAACCTCCAAAGCTAACTTGTAAGATGAAACTTTCTATCACATTTATAAACTGACCACCAATCCCTTTACAACTGACGTGGGATCACTTTAACAATTTTCTCCCACCAAGCACTGCGTCTTGAGTCAGATAACCATCAATTTGCTTCATCTGAATTGGGTTGAAACTTGTGCACTAGCATCATCACAAGTCAGGCCCTAAGTCAGATTTCCATCAACCTACTTTACCTGAACTACATTGGATACTTATTGGCTTACTTGACATTAATACTAGTGTTGGATGATATTGAGTTTTCTTAACTCCAAGAGCTAGCGTATGAGGTAAGACTTTGCCTCACACTCATAATTTGATCATTAGTCGCCCATTCCACAATCAAGATATGATCACCTCAACAAACACTTTCAGCACTATCAATCTTTAATATTGATATGTTTATCAGTTATATTTTTAAAAGTAGGGGGTTTTAAGCAAATATGCAATTTAATTTTTTTGTTAAATAGCCCCAAATAATAATAATGAGGAGAATAGTCAATTTTTAAAAAGTCAACAAAATGAAAAACTATATTTATCTTAAAACCTATAATTTAAGGTAAGATTTTATTCAACTAATAACTAAATTAAAGAACTTATAGATTTTGAGTTATCCGATGAGCTTTGACAAAACTTTCATCAGGGTAAAATAAAAAGAAAATTGGTTTATCAAACAACTAAAATTTTTTTTTGACAAAGTCAAACTTCATTAGGAATTTCACGTAATATAAACAGGGTAATCCAGTTTGGGAGAGGGTTACTCAAGGTGCAAATATGATACAAACCATTAGCATGAAGAGCTATCTCTTTATCTACAAGGTTTAAATTAGGAGTTACATAGAAAAATCTAATGACAGAAAAATTAGTTAATTTCCTCAAAATGCTTCTCAAAACAACATCGTCAATGAGATCCTTGCGAACAAAATGATTTTAAAAGTCAAAGCACGCTGAATCCACCTCTAAATAAAGCCATAAATTAGCTAGGTAACGGTTGATGCTCTCAAGTACTGCCTCTAATAAGGAGGAGGAAGGCGATTCAGAATCTGCCAAAACCCAACCACCTCATAAGAATTCACCTGCTGAGCCCTTACATACCCAGCCACTGGCTTTCTGAAAACTAGAACGACCCTAGGAGAAATCAAGGTTAATTTTAACAAAATTGCAAAGAGGGGGCTGCCAAGAAGTCCATTCCAAGCGATTGATAACTCTGGGGAGAGCTTTGGTATCCAACTTGTAGGTCGTGACTTCAGACCTATGAGGATTAGCCTTTAATGCGTTGGAGATGTTGACTTTTTCTGCTAAACAACCATGCACCTCATTTCTCCATGCCAACACAGCCTCATCAATCCCTGTTCTTAAGCCATTAAAATTCAAATTATTTCAGATTTTTCACAATCTCCACAACTCGTAAGCAATTGCTTTGGCCCAAGATGGAGATTAAAGACCACCTATTGTTTGACAGGAATAACTTCTCCCATATATGCCAGCAAGTAGGACCATTAATAGCACAACCATCCAGAATAATATCACAAGCACTCCAAAAGAATTTAGCACACGAGCAATAAAAAAAGATATGCACAACAAATTCTACCTCAATTTCACAAAATAAACAACATGGATTAGATATGTATATACTTTTCTTGATAAGTTTTCTCTTGGTAGGGAGAAAATCATGCAAAAGTCTCCAACACAAAGAATTTAAGTCTAGGAACAATATCCAGCTTCCAGATAGTTCGCTAGAGTGTATTAAAAGTAAATTCACAATTAACTATGAAAAAACTGACCGCTGCTCTATGATTTTTAAGAAAAGCAACTCTAGAACCCGAACTTACAGAATAGATACCATTTTGGCATAAGACCACCAACCGACATCACCACGGAAGCTAGAAGAGAAGGGAATTTGGGTGATGATATAAGCTTCTGCTTTGTGAAAAATACGGTTGACTAAATCAACATTCTAATCTCCCGAGTTCAAAAACATGAGAGTCTACAACTGCTTTAATGGAATCATTTTTTTGGAGTATGAAGGAGAAAATCACCTTCTCTAGGAAGCTAAGGGTCCATCCAAACATCAATTTTGTTTCCAGAGCCTACCTTCCACATGAAGCCTTATTGGATGAGAGATCTACCCCACAACATGCTTCTCCAAGCCCAAGACGGGTTTGCACCAAGCTTCCCTTGAAGAAAACTTGAGTCGAGGAAATATTTATGTTTTAATACATTAAAGAGAAGGCTAGAAGGGTTAGGAACTAAAAACCAACAATTTTTTTTACTAATAGAGCCTTATTCAAACATTCAAAATCCTTAAACCCAATTCCCCTACAATTCTTTTCATTAGTCAGCGAATCCCATGTTGTCCAACGTATCTTTCTCTTACTACTAGTAGATCCCCACTAAAACTGTTGAAGGCATCTACATATATTATTATAGTTTGTCACCATGATTTTGAAGCATTGCATAGTGTATACTGGAAGCACATAAGCTACTGCTTTGATCAGCATTTCCTTTCCTGCTTGGGATAAAAATGCTCAGCCCAACCATGGATACAACTTTCTAGATTCCTTTTAATGTCATCAAATAGCCTCCTCTTTGATCCTTCAAAGGCAGAGGCTATACCCAAATACTTTCCAAAACCTTTACAATGAGATATGTTAAGTAATGAAGCAAGATAGTGTTGAGTTTCAGGTAAAGCGTTAGGAGATAAACATATGGAGCTTTTTTGAAAATTTACCAATTATCCTGATGCTGTACAATAATCCGCAATGATGGACTTGATGGTGGTAACCTCCTTTTTTATGCCTTGCGAAAAATGACAGCATTATCTACAAAGAATAAGCGTGAGATCATAGGGTTAAGCTTGCAAGGAGAAAAACCATATATTGATTTCAATTCAACTGCTCGAGATAATTGTTTTAAAAAGACTTCACCACACAAGATAAAAAGGTTGGGGGACAAAATGATCACTTTGTTTTAAACCATGGCTCAGGGAAATCCTCTTTGTAAGCTCTCCATTGATAAGTACCGAGATGGAGACTGTTGTGACACACTCCACGATCCATCTAATCCATTTGTAATGAAAATTCAGCCTCACTAGGATAGCTTCAATGAAGGACTATTCCAACCTATCATATGCCTTAGCCATGTCTAGTTTGATGATCAGATTACACTTTTTACTTCGAGACTTTTTCCTTAAGGAGTGTGGAGCCTCATGCACAATAATGATATTATCATGTATGCACCTACTAGCAAGGATTGCACCCTGGTAAGGGGAAACGAGATCCTTTAAAAGTGGATTTAGTCTTTTACACAGAACCTTGGAGATGAGTTTATAAATAACGTTGCAAAGGGAGATGGGCCGAAAATCTTGCATGGATCGAGAGCAACCTTTATAGGAATAAGGCATATGTGGGTAGCATTAATCCCTTTACGAAGTTGTCCAGATGAATGAAATTCTTTTATCATAGTTATTACATCTTTGACTACGACACTCTATTGACGTTGAAAGAATCCTACATTGAACCCATCTGGTCCCTGGGCTTTGGAAGCATTCATCTAAAACAAAGTTGTCTCTATCTCTTTTTCCCAAAAAGGAGCTGTTAGATCTTCATTTGGGCTGTTATCGACCCTATCTTGCAAGACTTCCACTAAATCATTTATCCTCGTTGGATTTTGAGAGGTAAATAATTGATGGAAGTATTCATTGGCAATCCTCTTGATATCATTCTGCTCCATTCTCCAAACCCTATTATCATTCTCTAGGCCTTGAACTTGAAATTGTATGCTCCTTTGTTTGAATTTTGCATGGAAGAAGGCTGTATTGCTATCGCCTAACAAAAGCCAGTCTACGTGACCTTATCCTTCAAATACTTTTCTTCATCAATAACAACTTTCTCCAATTTCCTTTCCAAGTCTAATTGCTTGCATATGCTGGCCATGTTTCAAGTAAAGGGCTTTGAGCTGGGATGCAAGGTCTTTAATTCGGGCCTGAGAGTTGAACGGATTCTTCCTCCTCTATTTAACCAAATTTTCCCTAGTTAATTTAATTTTCCTAATCACATCCTCGCCAGCCGAACCTTGAATTATAGGAGCCCAAGTCTGCATAATAAACCTATTTACATCTATCAACTTTAGCCCATCTAATATCAAAACGAAAACGTTGGCGCCCCTGTTTAGTTCTGTAACTGGAATCTGTATCAATGAGCATCATTGTATGATCTGAGCCAGGATACCTAATGTTTAGTGCCACAATTTTATCAAAATTCAGAAACCAGTTACAAGAGCTCAAGGCTTTATCTAATCTGCAGAAAACAGTCCCTGAATCTCTTCGATTACACCAAGTAAATTTATAGCTGATAAAACCCAAATCAATTAAATTACAGTCTTTGATCATGCTCCTTAAATTCTCTCCATTCTTAAATAATACCAGATTCCACTAGATTTTCCCAATTATGAAGGTCCTCATTAAAATCCCTGACAATTAAACAGGCTCCTCGATTGAGCATTTTCTAAGTAATATTTTCAAATTGAAGTTGCATTTCTCTCACTTCATGACAACCATAAATTCTGATAAAATGCCAAAATTGATTTCTCAGATTATCAACGACTTTAACTTCAATCATAAAATAGGCATAGGAAATGACATGTACCAAATTTCGATCCTTCCATAATAAGCATAGACCTCCTCGAGTATTGATCGGCTTTACAAAAAACCAAAAAGGTAACTCAAATTCCTCTTGATCTGCTCTAACCTATGTTGCTTATTTTTTGTCTCTTGAAGAAAAATGAGGTCGGAAGAATATTTCTTCACTACTTCATGAAGGCTATGAACTGTCAAGGGTCTCCCAACTCCTTGATAGTTCCAACAAAGGATTTTCATCACTGTCTTGGAGACCCATTAAGGTCGGTCTCCACCACCTCTTTGTGAAGGTAATTTTCTTCACAAAGCTTTTTTGGAGTCAATCCATGTTCTGTGAGGAAACCTTCATTTATCAAAGCCCCCTCAATATCATTGTTGTTGGCTTGCTGACGGACTCTCTTTAACATTTTCTTGTTGGCTACCAAATGTAGCTTACTTGCTGATTTAGACGATCGACTGCTTCGTTTGGGTTGTGCCTTTATTTTGTTTGGGCCTTTTCTGTTCAACGGTGGATTTATATCAGCCATTCGCACTGGCCCATGTAACAGCATATTCCATAGGTATTATGCTTTCAATTTCATGAGGCATAATGGCCCTAAGTGGAGAAAAAAATCCACAGACATCTTGTTCACCTCTTCCACAGTTTGGCAAGTAGTGATTTGGTCATTTAATGCACTCCCTTCCTTTTGTTGATTATTTAAAATATTTCTAGGACATTCCTCTATGTTTCTGTCATAATTACCCTACCACCTAGGCTTAGGCATCATCATCATGTCAGGAAAGTGGACGTGACAGGGACAATCAGCAAGCCGGAGCATTGGTCGGAATGCGATCTTCCGGACATTCCAAACGGTCAGGCATGGTTACTCCCCTGCATTATCTCTTGATTTTATTTCCACTACCGGTGGAGTTGTTAGAGGATTTGCTTTCCTATATTTGGTTTTCCTCCATGATCAGATCGTGGCTTGCGCCCTGTTGCTGCTCGAAGCAAGTCTTTATAATGGAACAAGACATCCACCCCTACTTGTCGATCCTTCTACAAATATGAGCATAATTGATCATCGTGATTGATTCTTCCACAATAGGCACAAAACGTAGGCAACCTTTCGTACTTATACTCGACCCAAATATGAGAAGTTGCATTTTGAATAAGAATCCCTCTAATGATGGGCTGGGTTATATCAATTTCAGTCTTCACTCAAATGAAGCATCGTTGTTCGGCTCCATGCGTCACTCTTTTATTATCAAAGCGGATGAACGTACCTAGTTGCTTACAGAGTTGCCTAATCAAGTTTTCCCCTTTGTAGTCAAGGGAAGCTTGTGAAGCTGCACCTAAAATCTACTCTTTTGAACTTTAAATTTCTGGATATTAATATTGGTCTCCCATGGAGTAAATGCCATTAGCTGATTGTCAACCAACCAAGGTCCACATTCATTAACAAAGGACAAATCTTCCTTTGTAGTAAAAATTATCTGAAATAGGTTGTCTCTGACTTCAATAAATCTTACTGGATGTCTAAGGTTCCATGCAGCACATGAGTGCGATTCGGTTAACAGTTTTGGTTGAAATAAGGGAACCCAAGACTCAAATCACAATCACCCCATCCATCCTACTTCATTTGCTCATTCACTTGAAAAATTTGTCTCCTTTTCAGTAAGTTTGAACTCCTGGATAAATGCTCTCACTTCCTCTATATCTTGATTTGATCCTTGAGAATAGCTCGTCGTAGTCTTAGAAAGCTTAGCAGAACACAAATTTTGAAAATTTTGTAGAGATCCAGACGCTACACATATAGTTGGAGCAACAAGGTTTCCGCCTATCGGGGAGACCACACAAATGTAAACAACTAAATATTTTGAGAATTATAAAAAAAATAACTTAGATTTGTTAACAGAAGTTATTTGCATTTACTTTTAAAATATTAGTACATTACTAAATATTATATATCTATTGTGATATATATAGTAATTATTGTATCCAGATAATATACTTTAAAAAATTATTGTTTGCTCATATACTATTACAAATTTTTAATAATAATTATTTATTGTTAGTTTTAGCCCGTTTGTTTTGTGTTAACCTCATTTGATTATATTTTAATTCTTTTGTAATTGAATTATGATATTTGCTTAGAATAATCCTTAAATAAGATTGCAATCCTAATTTTCAATAAGTTGAGGTAATTTAATTATAGAACAAAATGGAAACAATCATAATTTACAATACCATTGCAATTCTAATATCAAATAAAATTATCTTCGTACCCTCATTAAAATATTTTTTCTCACAATTTCTCTCTCATTTTATTAATTTAATAGAAATTAACTTTATGAATATTTAGTTTATCATTATTAATTTATTTAAATATTAATACAAAATAATTAAAATTAACGTTAAAATTTCACATGAAAATATTGTTTTTATTATACCTCTTATTTTATTAATTTAAATACAATTATTTTTTTTAAATTTAGTCTAACATTATTAACTTATTTAAATATTGATTAAAATTAATTAAAATTCACTTTATTAAAAAAATTAATTAAAATATTAATGAAAATTCATTTTATTAATTTAATTAAAACTAAATTTTTAAATTTTAGTCTAGCAATAAAAATAATTAAAATTAATATTAAAATTTTCACGTTAAATTTTTTTATTATATATATTTTATTAATTTGATTATAATTTTTTTGTAAATTTAGTTTACCATTATTAATTTATTTAAATATTAATTAAAAAATTAATGTTAAAATTACACTTCAAAATATTTTTTAGATAATATATAATTAAATGGACATTTAAGTAATTTTTTATTATTTACATAAATTTATAATAAAAGTTAACATATATCAAACATAGCACTGATTAATTATCACTCATTACATCATATATTACTATGCATAACTACATATGACAATCCTATTTTGTAAGCACTTGAATTGGACGCAATTAAATTACGATGATCATTCTAGATTACATGAACTAAACAGCCCCTAAATTGAAATGCATTGGTAAATTATAATGTAATTTTCAGTTTAACAGTAAGATTGATTTTCTTCATTTTAATGTAACTATTTATTATAATCAAAATTCAGACAATATATATTTACTAATACTCCTAAATATTTATCGTTAGTAATTCATAAATTAGTTTTTATGTAATGTAAATAAATATTTTTTGCATGCATAATTATGAGTTATTTGACTAGTGTACAGAAATAATTATAATATATACAATAATTACGAAAATAATTAAGCAAATAATTATTTTTCCTTTACAAGATAATATATATAGATATATATGTATATGTATGTATAAACACCCACACACAAGTTATATACACTGATAAAAAGTATATGATATATATTTATATTGTTATACATGATATATATTTATATTGTTATACATGATATATATTTATATTGTTATACATGATATATATATATTGCTTAATATATGTTAGATACTTTAATACATCATTCACATATAGTATTTATTATTGCTCTCACACGTCATGTACAACCGCATATTTACATATTTAACATATATATTATTTACTTATCATGTTTATAAAATGTAACATATATAACATATATAGTAATATCTTTTATTATTATATAAAGTAAATAAAATATGTAATGTTTATAAGTAGTTGAGGAGGGGGGGAGGGGGAAGGGGGGAGAACGAGATCGTGCATTTTCAAAAAACTTCATCAAATGTTATGTGGAAGATAGAGGTATAATAAGAGTAGAAGCATAACTTTTTTTTATTCTATTTAGTGGGTCCATAAAAAGTGGTTGTAGTTTATATTTATTTAAGTTGTACTACGTATCTACAATATAGTCATTCTTGTGGAAAACCGTTTATTAATTCTATGAAATCGTAGCGTATAGTATATTTTAAAATTTTGTATGCAATAATGATCCTTAAATTGTTTATATGCAAGAATGATCATTTATGATTTTAAGTGAGGTTAGTTTCTTTTAAGAATACAAAGATATATTGAGATTTGATATTTCAGACATTATATGATATTGGTTAGTAGGTTATATTTGCATCAACTATTTTTAAGGGGCCATTTATGCCTATTATTCATATAATAAGGTCATTTTTGCTAAGCCCTTGATTCTAACTAAAGAAAAAATAGTTTTTAGTTTTATGATTTATGATTTATATCATTTTCATTCCAAGTTTACCATTTTATCAAATAAAAAGATGTCATTTTCATTTTCTTTTTGTTTTTTTAAATGAGTATGTTTCAATCTATAATATTTTAAATGTGACATACTTAGGACAGTACAATTTTTAGACAATTTTTATCTATGCATTTTTTTTACTAATCTTATAACATCCCTTGACAATATATGTGTCACACTTTATTAGATGGTGCAAGTCTTACATAAAATAATTAACCAAATTTTCATTTATATTTCGTCTCCCACTAACCTTGAGAATTAAAAATTATTATCTGACTAAGGGGTCATTGAATCATATAGAGATTGGTTTATTTTTTTCAAAATTTCTAATTATTATTATTGTTGTTGTTTAAAGCAATTATATAAGAGGTAAAGGGGCTCATTAATTTATACTTGATTCCGTTAAACCTAGTGGAGATAATTACTATTTCTACTTCAATTTCTGCATAATTAAACTGTTCACCGTCTGGTGGGGATAATTATTGTTTCTACTTCAATTCTGCATAATTAAATTTTTCACCGCCTATTATGGCTAGTAATTGCTTTTATTGTTGCCTCATTACTTACGTGAATAATACTTATGTCTAATCTCACTCTCCGCCCAAGTGGCTGGTTATTCTTACAATTGATTATTTCTATGTATTATTTGTTTATCTAATCTGTAAATCTATTTTATCAGAGGCTGACGTATCAGCTTCTATTTCTTTAGCTTCAGGTACCTTAGTAAGACCTCTTAAAGATATAAATCCCGATAGTAGGGTGATTGTAGAGGCAGGTTAAGAATGACCTTATTAGGAGATTGTAGAAGTCACCATAACATATTAGTAATCAAAATATAGTATGAAATTTTTAATTATAAGAATAATTTAGTTAGTTGAGCTATGAGTAGATTATTTAGAAGTAATTCTTCTAGTAGTAATAGGTCTACAATAACTTCAATACCTGACATAATAAAAGAGGAACACTTTAAATTAGTAGATGATCAAGTAGATCATAGGGTATGGAATATACCCAAAATTCCTAATAAAAATATTTACAAATCAACATGCTTTGTTGCTTCTTTCAAATCTCAGCATCATGTAAAAATAATTGAAAAAATATATGTTCTTGGGAAAGAACATGAAACTTGTCAATTACTTTCCCAGATGCAATAAAGCATCACGTTCAAGAAGAATATAATTTTCTTCATTTTGGTTTAGTCTAAATTAGAGTTAAGCAACTTACAAAAAGAGGCTTAAATACCTCGGTCTTATTTGCCTCGCGAGATGTAAGATTTACAAATTTTAATGATAGTATTTTAGAATTAATTGAATCCTTACTCTGTAATGGTCCAATCCATTTTGATTGTTTCTCTGATCTGTCTATTAGTATAGCAAATCCCCATATTTTAAAATCATTAAATTTAAATATTAAAATTAGTGGTCACCAAGTCCTAGAATGCACACAACCTCTAGCTTTAATCTTCAGAATTCATTACAAAGTTACCAAAACAAATATTAATTTTCAAGTCATCAATAGGAGTCCAAAGAATCAAATCCTATGGATCCAATCTAGCCAAAATAATGCCAGTTCCTAAAATAATTAGGTGGTCTGATATTAAGTTACCTTTAAATTGGCTTTTAACTAATGAGAGTCAACCTACTACAATTTAAAGATCAATTGAAGATGTAGATTACATCCAACAGTACATGGACGGTGCTGTTAAAAAATAACTTTCAATTATCTTCTAGTTATAGTCCACATATTAGGGAGTATAGCCAGTTTATTACCCCTAGGATTTTTTTTATCGATCATCCATTAATAATGATCAATATCTTAGGATTCAACAATTAGAACATGAATTAAAAATTTTAAAATTACAAATTTAAGACTTAAAGGCATAGCCATAAGTTTTCAAGTTAGTCAGTCAGTCTTTGATAATAAGTCTGAACAATCTGATGAAGTTGAATCACCCACTGAATCATATTTTTAAAGAAACATTCATCATGTTAATCCTCAACTCTTAGTCCTGAATGTAACAACCATGAGTCAAGAATATAAACCAGATTAGGAAAGTCTACTCAACAGAGGATTCAGAGTCAGAATTATCATTGTCTTCTAGCAGGAGAAGCAATTTTTGGACCAATTCATGCTTTGATTTGGATTTTGGCCTTGTGGCTTTGGATTTACCCTTTAAGGAGGGTCTTGATTCGAGTTTTGATTTGGGTCTGGATTCTTTGGATGAATTGGATGATTGTGGTTCTGGGCTAGTTGGCTCATTAATTTTTAATGGAACCTGGGTAAATGGATTATTTTATTAGTCATATTTTTTGTTGAGACAAATGACACATTGTCTTAGTAAATATGAACATTGAGTATTTCATAATTGATATGTATCTGAGTACCATTTGCATAAGATAAGGATTCTAAATCTTTGAATGGTTCTATAGTATTTTTTGAAGATTCATAAATTGTAGATGGTTCATAGGTAGATTTTAACTATATCTATCTAATTCTGAGATATTTTTTCTCAAAACTTTCTAATTTTTTAAGTCATTGTGACTATTGTTGCTTTATTTCGGTGAAGCCACTGTTGTTGTTCCTTGATAATTTCTATCTTAGATTTTAGTGTCTTCATTACTGTTATCTTGAAAGTCATTGTAACTTTTGCAGAGTCATTATTACTATTGATTGATAGTTAGGTATCACTATAGTCATTGCATTGGAGAACTATTATGATATATCTTCAAGATTACTTGATTCTTTGATTTTGATTATTCCAAACATTGACATTTTGCCAAAGGTGAATTATTTCTCTTTATTACTGAGACTGATGTTGTCAAATAGTCTTTCAATTGTTGAAGGGTAATATTTCTGGATGATTATCCTTTTTGAAGTTTTGGTTTGATTATGAGACTTGACCCTTCGGATGATCTAGAGTCAGAATCGTCATTGTCTTTCAAAATTAGATGTATTTTCTTTTGGATCAATTTTTTCTCTAATTCAGATTTTGGCTTTGTGACTTTTGATTTACCCTTTGAATAAGGTTTAGATAAATTTGGACTGCATAGTTTGATTTGTGGAGCTGGGTAAATGGGCCCATTAATCTTCAATGGAGGTTGGATAAAAGGATTTGCTAGTCTCATGATGGGATGGGCGGGATCACTTTTCAATCTTTAATGGCTCTTATACCAAAAGATGCGGGATCGAGTATAATTTAAAGCAATTATAGAGGGGGTATTAAAATGCAAGAATTAAACAAAAAAACAGTAAAAACTGTATTAAGGTGTAAGATTCAAAACGTACACAAACAATGAAATTATTGGCAACGATTAACTATTGCTCTCGCTCACTAATTAATGTTAAAGGAAAAAAGAAGAAGAAACATTTTATAGAAGAGGGAGGAAGAAAGCTTAGTTCTCAAAAACCAGTTTTTCTCTCAAATAGTTTAAGAGTTGAAAATGAGTTCTGAAAAACAAATGGGAGAGGGCTACCTATTTATAGCCAAGGAAAGTGGAGTTCACCAAGAACTCATTACTTACCTAAACTATTCTATTCTACAAAAGTAAAAATATTTTACATTTCTAATTTTGTTTACTTTTGACTAGGAACAGTAAAAAGCATAAATAGGCGTCTTAATTATTTCGGTAACTAGCACAATTATTACAGAAAATGACAAATTAGAAAGATTCTTTTGACAATTGTAATCTTAGATTCTTGTGTCTTCATCATTGTCTTAAGATGAGCCAATAAGACTATTGTTGCTTCATTCTAGAGGAGTCAATGTTGTTGTTACTTGATAATTTCTATCTTAAACTTTAGTGACTTCATTACTGTTATCTTGAAAGTCATTGATTGTTAGGTATTACTATAGTCATTGTTTAGGAAGACTATAATGATATCTTTCTGAATTTTTTTGGCATTTTGCCAATGGGAAAATATTTTATTTTTCCAATCTATTCATCTTCACTCATATCGACATTGTCAAATGGATCTTGGGAGTCCTGTAATGCGTCATAGGCCCAATGAGGTAAGACACGACCTCTATTTTTATCCGTAAATTGACGAAGAAAAGTTTTGGAGGATTGAACTTTCTGCTTTTTTGGCTTTATTGGGAGGTTTTGACTCAACAGAGGATTCAGAGTTAGAATTATCATTGTCTTCTAGCAGGAGAAGTAATTTTTGACTAATCCCTGCTTTGATTTGGATTTTGGTATTGTGATTTTGGATTTACCCTTTCAGGAGGGATTTGATACGGAATTGATTTGGGTCTGGATTCTTTGGATGAATTGGATGATTATGGTTCTGGGATAGTGGGCTCATTAATTTTTAATGGGGCCTGGATAAATGGGTTGGCCAATTTCAGGCTAGGATGGTTTTTTGCAAATTCTTGATTGATAGATATATTTATTTTCTAGGTATTGAACTTGCCCCACCACTTTACATAATATTGTGTAGTGAGGATTCTATCTTCAATTGAGTATTCTCATTTAAGAATCCATGGTAATTTATATTTATTTATGAAGCAAAGTAATTGGGGGAAAGAAGCCTCAATTGGTGAGGGCTTATAAATTTTTAAGAATAAATTTAAACTTTGTTGTAAATCGATTGGAAAAATTTCTAAGACAGGACCGTGAATAGACCACCATATTAAGAACCATTTGGAAAATCAGACTTAAAATCCTTATCGAAATTCAAAAACCATGATTGAGAAAAATTACTATCTTAATGTAGGAAAATTGTGTGCCAGGCATCAATGTAGTCAAAATAATTGAATTATTTTTTACTCAAAAGATTTTCCAGGCATGAAGGATGGGATTTCCATTCTTCCAATGTAAAAATAATGATAGATGATCTTTCCTTCTCCATTATTGATTGGGCTAATATTTACAGATTTAGTTTTTAAGAGAATATTATTATAGAAATTAAGATTTTTGTCTCTGTGACCAGGGAAAAAATGGAAATCAAGTAGAAAACGTGCTTTTTCTATTTTAGTAGGATTTTTTAGATGAGCAAATGAAAGCTCAATGTGAAAGAGGTTCTTACTTGAAATTTTATGAAGATAGGGTGTTGACTTTATGTATTATTGTAATTGGTTGATTTACTAATTGTGCATCAAACGGCTGAGTGATGCAAATGGATCAAATTGGTTGATCAAGACTGTTTGGTAGTTGGGTTTGATAGACCCAAGTATTGTCATTTAATAAGGAGTGGAGGACTCCTCTTTAACTTGGGCCTTGAGGGCCAATTATGGAGTCGATGACTCTCCCTTAACTCATTCTTTAAAGGCATGGGGCTTAGACCCCATTTTGACTGTCCTGCAAAAATTCACGAGTAAGGAAATCATGGACTTAATTATTAATTCCTTTAGTGAATTCAATATCAAAATAAAAAATATTAAGAATTGATTACCATCTAGCAAAAATCTATTTGGAAGCAATATTTTTAACATCATTTTCCAAAATATGCTTTGCAGATTTGCAATCAATTTTTAATAGAAATTTCTGATTTAACAAATCATCCTGAAATTTTTGAATGTATAATACAACTGACAAGATTTCATTTTTTATTATACTATAATTTATTTTTTATTGTGTCCAGGTTTCAGATGTAAATCTAACAATTTGTTCTTAAGCATCTGGGGAATTTTTTTGTAATAGGATATCTCCATATCCATTTTCAAAGGCATTTGTTTGAACAAGTTTGAAAGAATTATTGGTAGGACTGGCAAGATAAAGAAGTGTCTTAACATGGGCCTTAATCATTTTGATTAAATCAGTATAGACAGTTCTTCATGGAGGAAGATTCTTTTTAAGTCTGTCAAAGAGAGGCTTACAGTCAATTCTCATTTTATTGTAAAAGTCATATATGTAATTTAAAGATCCTAGAAATTGTTACAATTGTGTTTTATTTAGGATTTCGTTGGGGAATTTGTCAGCAAATTGTATTACCCTATCAATTGGATTGATTATAGATTAGTGTATTTCATATCCTAGGAATCTAACCTTAGATTGAAATAACCTAATGTTGTTCTATTGATTTAGAGAAAATGAGCACATCATCAATGTAAACAATTGAGAAATCAGTAAATTGATTAAATATTTTATTCATTATGTTTTAAAATTCACTGGAAGCATTTTTAAGACCAAAGAGCATTACATTTCATTTGTAATGATCAAATGGAGTCACAAATGTAGTTTTATACTTATCATTTTCATTTATCTAGATTTGCTAAAATCCAGATTTCTTGTCAAATTTAGAGAATACCACTACATCTCCAAGTTTATTTATTAAATTTTTTTGTTTGGTATTGGATATTTTATCCATTCTAAAACATTATTAAGGAGCTTATAATTGATCACTAAATGGGAAAAACCTCGTTCAATTTCACTGACCTTTTGAACGCGAAAGATCGAGCAGGGCCAAGGAGACTTGCTCCTTCTAATGATTTTTTTATTGAGAAGTTCTGTAATTTTCTTTTTACAGAACTCAAGCATCTCAGAATTTATCTGAATTGGCATTGCCTTTGTTGGGATATTTTTCTCATCGAATCCCTTAATATAAGGCAGACTCAGAGTATGTTGCTTCATGTGCCAGAAAGTATTGGAAATATAAGAACATAATTCTTTACAGATTTTTTGTTCAAATATTTTAATCTTGTTTTGAAGAGCAGGACATTGAAGTTGTTCTTCAATTCTATTGAATTTTAATTCATCCTGTAAAAAACATAATTATTTTTTATTACAAGAAATAAGATTTATGGAATTAGAAATAGATTTTTCTTTTAAAGTCTTTAATTTTTCATTATGAGAAAAAGAAACAAATTTAAATTTTATAGGTTTATTCAAGACAAGTAATTATTTCATCATGCTCTGTTGAAAACGGATATAACAGAGTAATAAATGGTAAACCCAAAATAATTTTATCACTCATATTTTTTACTAAGACAAATTATGTTTTGAAACATATATTGTCCTAGCAAACATGAACTGTGGGTATTTCATAATTGATATGCATACAAGTACCATTGGCAGAGGACAAAGATTCTTTTATCTTCTTGAAGTACTTAGTTGGAACTAGTCATTCCCACAGACAATTCAAATCTGCTTCTGAATCAACAAGAGCCATTATCGTGAAATTAAAATCTTGAATACTTATTTTTATCATTATGTACCATTATTTTATGTGATTAAGTATTTGGATAAAGTTATCATCATCTTAACTGTTAGCAATAGGTTCTTCAACCTCATTATCAGAAATTAATAATTTACTAGGTTCACTAAATTATTATTTATTAATTAAATTCTCTAATTTTAAAAGGTTTAATTCTTCTTTTATTTCAGTATTCGAATTTTTCAATTCTTTTATTTCAATTTTTATATTTTTAATTTTTTTAAAGTTCCTGTAAGGTAACTTCTTTTTCATTTTCTTTATCCTTATTGAATTTTTCAAGGGTTTGCGAAAGTCTTGCCCAAATACTTTGTTTTCTGATAAAATATAAAATATCTTAGATTTTGAAATGACAATACTCGGTTGAAAATAGAATCCTCATTAGAGAGTATTATGTTAAATGGTGCGATAAGTTGAATACCTAGAAAATTATTGCATCCATCAATTATGAATTTACAAGTGTCCATCCCATCATGAGACTAACAATTCCTTTTATCCAAGCTCCATTAAAGATTAATGAACCCATTTACCTAGCTCCATAAATCAAACTATACAGTCCAAATTTATCCAAACAAACCAAGTCCAAACCCTCTTCAAAAGGTAAATCAAAAGTCACAGAACCAAAATCTGAATTAGAGAGAAAATTGATCCAAAATAAAGCAACTAGGGAGGTTGGACTTTTGATTTACCCTTTGAAGATGGTTTGGACTTGGTTTGTTTGGATAAATTTGGACTGTATAGTTTGATTTATGGAGCTAGGTAAATGGGTTCATTAATCTTTAATGGAGGTTGGATAAAATGATTTGCTAGTCTCATGATGGGATTAACACTTGTAAATTCATAATTGATGGATGTAATAATTTTCTGGATATTCAAATTATCTCATCATTTAACATAATACTCTCTGGTGAAGATTTTAATCTCAACTGAGTATTGCTATTTCAAAATTCAAGGTATTTTGTACTTTATCAGAAAACAAAGTATTTGGGGAAAGGAGACCTCAATTGGTAAGGGCTTTTAAACCTTTAAAAATAAATTGAAACATTGTTGTAAATCAATTAAAAAACGTTTCTAGGTAAGACCATGAATGGACCACCATTTTAAGAACCAATTTGACAAATCGATTTTGAAATTGTTATCAAAATTTAAAAACCAAAAGTGAGAAAAAACACTATTTTGATGCAAGAAAATCATGTGCCATGCATCAATATAGTCAAAATAATAATATTGTCTTTTATTTAAAAGCATTTTAGAACTTGAAGTATGTATTCTCCAATCCTCCATAGTTATGATTCTGAGAATAGAAAAAGAATGGTAAATGATCATTTTTTCAGAATTTCTGATTGGGCTAATTTTTATTGTTTATGTTTCTAAGAGAATGTCTCTATATAAACTGAGATTTTTGCTATTGTGTCTAGGGACATAGTGGAGTTTAGGAATGAAATGGGTTTTGACAATTTGAGCAGGATTCTTCAAATGAGCAAATGGAGGCTCAATATGAAAGAGATTTTCACTAGCCATTTTTTGAAAATCAAATTATGATTACTTGTATTTTGAATTTGATTGGGCATCAAAGAATATTAAGAATGAGTCAAATTGGTTGATCATGGTTGATTGGTGATTGGGTCTGTTGGCCCCAAGTATTAATGATTGGGCTTGATTAGGAGTAGAAGACTCATATTTACTTTGGGTTTTAAGGGCCAATTATTGAGTCAAAGGCTCTTTTATTATTGAACCATTAATCATTTTCGCTGTATGCCTATGACTTTTTTGAAATCCGTCAGGCATGACGAAGAAGGTTCCTTCCGTTATAAAAATTTTTTTGATTGATTTATTTGGAAATTCAATTTTAAACATTGCTTGTCTCACAAGATTTACAGTTAAAATTTTTCTGTTATCATAACAGATTTTATTATCTTTGTGAAAACATATTTTTCCACCCCTTTCATATCATTGAATTAATATTGCATTGAAGTCATGCTTCAATCCAACATCTTCTAAAATTTATCCAATTCATCAATCAAGTCATTTCTTGGATATTCAAATTCATCATGACCATAACTAATGAATGGAGATTTTGAACAAAAAGCGGCTTCTCTGCCATTGAGCTTCTTGATTTTAAAAGAATTTTGATTGAATATTTTGGGTTCTACCTTTCCATATTCTAGGAGTTTAAATTCCTCCATTGCAAAGTCCTGGAATGAATCCCTACAAAATATTACAAATAAGGGAATAAGACATTTAATCATTAATATATTGAATAAATTAAATATTGAAATTAGAATTGCTAATAACAGGTTATTACCTGGAAAAACTTTGTTTAAAATTAATTTAAAAACATGTTTTGTAGATTTATTAATAAAAAAATTGTATGATTTGATCAATTATTTAAATAATGAAATAATAAATTTCAAATTCTAGAAATCTATTCGTAAATTTTGTAGAGATAATTAAATTATTTTGTTTTATTATCTTGACAAACAATTTAAAGTATTTTCAGTATTGTTTAACATATTGGCTAATGCAAACAATCAAGGAATGTAAACAATATTGTCTAATAAGAATATTATTAATACAATTAATCGAGAAATCGGTAAATTGATTAAAGAGTTTAATGATTTTATTCTGAAATTTACTTGGAGAAAATCTAAGATCAAATGACATAATTTTTCATTTATAATGATAAAATATAATCTTGTATTTCTCAGTCTTACTTATCTGGATTTGTCAACATTCATATTTTGGAATATTCAATATCAACATTCATATTGATATTGAATATTCCAAAACATCGTTAATGGGCTTGTGATCAATTACTAAACGAGAAACTCTTCGTTTAATGATTTCAGCTTGATTTTGAAAGGCATCCTCTCTAATTTTGTCTTGTAGAAAATATAATTATTTTCTCTTACAAGAAATTAAGTTTATGGACTTAAAAATAAAATTTTACATGTTCATCCAAGGGATAAGTAACTATACCATCATACTCTGTGGTAAAAAGATACAATAGAAAAATGAATGGTAAACCTAAAATGATCTTGTTATTCATATTTTTTACTAAGACAAACGATGTTTTAAAATATACATCGTCTTGGCAAATATGAATTTTGGATATTTCATAATATATAAGCATACGAGTACCATTGGCAGAGGACAACAATTCTTTTATCTTCTTGAAGTACTTGGTTGAAACTAGTCATTCCTGCATACAATTCAAATCTGCTCCTGAATCAATAAGAGCCATTGTCGTGAAATTGAAATCTTGAATAATTATTCTGATCATTGTGTGCCATTTTTTATTTTGACGTGATTAAGTATTTAGATGAAGTTATCATTGTCTTGACTGTTAATAATAGGTTCTTCAACCGCATTATCAGAAATTAGTAATTTACTAGGTTCACTAGATTCTTGTTTATTAATTAAATTTTCTATTTTTTTTAAATGTTTAATTCTTCTTTTATTTCTGTGTTTGAATTTTTTAATTCTTTTATTTCAACTTTAATTATTTTAATTTCTTTTTGAAGTTTCTGTAAGGTAACTTCTTTTTCCTTTCTTTATCCTTATTGAATTTTTCAAGGGTGCGCGAATGGCTTGTAGTATTGTTATTATTAGATTTAGTATTTTTTTAATTTAGAATTACTTTCCTAAGTCTTTCCAGATATTTCTGTTTTAATTCTGGATTCTCAATTTTACTAATTAAGTCTAACAAGGGGTTTTCATGTTACTCATTTTGTTTAAGATATTGATTTTTTGGCAACAACTATCCCTACATTTTATATTGATGTTAGCAGAATCAATGTCAGAACTTGAAGAGTTATTATACTCACAGAATTCAGGTGATTCAAATTCTCCTAAATTTTCACTATCACTCTCAAAATAATTTATTATTTCTAAGATTCTAAACAATTCTTGTTTATCTTCTTCATAAATATTTAATTGGTTAATTTTATTTTTAACTTGACAAGTATTTAAAAAATGACCACTCTGACCACATTTAAAACATTTAAGTTTATTTTTATCAGTAAATTTCTATTATTCTGCTGGAATAATTATTTTTAGAGAAGCGTTTGTTAATTATTTTTTGAGAAGTATTGATCAAAATTTCTATTTATATTTTTGTGGTAATTTCTCCTATAGGGCATGTGAGACCTTCTAGGACTTAAGTGAGGTTTTTTTTTATTTTTCTAGAAAGGGACAATAGAGGGTAAACGATATTGTTAACAGAAATTGCCTAATTCGTATTTGGCACTTTTACTTTCTTTTTTAATTTGTTTATTGATTTTCATATCAACACACATTTTTAATCCTTATTTTTGTATTATAGCAATTATTATCTCATAGGTTAGACAATCATAGTCTATACTACCTAGGTCATTACTAAGGAGTGTTCTTATCTTGTATGCGAACAAATTGAGTAATCTATTAATAATATTTTCTTTCTAAAAGAGTTGATTACTATGTCTCTGGACATAACTCTCGATAATAAAATATTTTTATACCAATTGAAATCACTTAGGGTTGGACACCTAAGATTAGTTAACTGGGCATGAATACGCGAAGTAATATTACTTGGCATCGAGGGAAAGTATATCCTTCTTGAATGTGATACTTTATTGCATATGGGGGAAAATAATTGGCTTGAAGGAAGCAACATACCATGTTGATTTATAAATATTTTTATTAGGGATTTTGGGTATATTCCATACCCTATGATATAATTGATTATCTATTAATTCAAAGTGTTCCTCATTTATTATGGCTGGTAATTGCTTTTATTGTTGCTTCATTACTTATATGAAGAATTGCTTATATATAATCTTACTCTCCGCCCAAGTGACTGGTTATTCTTACAATTGATTATTTCTTTGTATTATTTGTTTATATAATCTGTAAATCTATTTTATCAGAGGCTGACGTATCAGCTTTTATTCGGTTAGCTTCAGGTTCCTCAGTAAGATCTCTTAGAGATATAAATCCCAATGGTAGGGTGATTGTAGAGGCAGGTTGGAGAATAAGGACCTTAATAGGAGATTGTAGAAGTCACCACAACATACTAGAAATGAAAATACAGTATGAAATTTTTAATTGTAAGAATAATTAAGTCGAACAAGAAGTTTTCTTGTTCCTCATTTTTGTTAGACTTAATCAAACTACTAGTAACATGATTCATAGGTTTTCTTCATTCCTGGTGGGAAAAATATCTCATAGGAGAATCAAAATATTCCATCCTTTCAGCAGTTAATATTAATGCTGAAGGAACCCCAATTATTGGTAAAGATCAGGAAACCATGTTTGATGCCATCAATACACTTCTTTACATAATAATTGAACATTTCATTGGAACTCCAAGTAATATTACTTCACGTATTCATGATCAATTAACTAATATTAGGTTTCCAACCTAAGTGATTTCAATTGATATAAAAATATATTCTTATCCAGAGTTATGTCCAAGGACGATAGTAATCAACCCTTTGGAAAGAAAAAATTATTAATGAATTACCCAATTTATTCGCACACAAGATAAGAACAATCCTTAGTGATGACCTAAGTAATATATATTATGATAATCTAACCTATGGGACAATAATTACTATAATACAAAAATAAGGATTAAAAATGTGTGTTGATATGAAAATCACTTTGAATATGGTTCACATTAATAAACAAATTGATAAAATGCTTCAAGAATTGAAAAATAAATTTGTAGAATCATCTTCTTCTGTTAAGGTTATTAACCAAGACAATAGTTCTGAGTTAGATAGCCATAGGACAGAATCCTCCTATGAGTCATCCATAATCAATGAATCTTCAAAAATTAACAATAGTGAAGGTGCATTTAATAATTTAGAAATTAATAAATTAAAAAGAAAATGGCATAAGAAGTCTATGCCACCAGATATACAAATTACTGAATCTTCTTTCATTAATCAATTTTCTATATTTGCAGAGAAATTATAGAAATGGAATTTGTGAACAGGAAGATAATAATTATAATATATATATATATATATATGGAGAANTATATATATATATATATATACATATATATATATATATATAGTGGAAAACAAGTTTTGAGAAATAAATGGGAGAAGACAGCCTATTTATAGACAATGAGAATGGAGTTCACCAGAAACTCATCACTTACCTGCATTATTCTTTTCTACTAAAGTAAAAATATTTTACATTATAACTTTTAACTAAGTATAGTAAAGAGGACAAATAGTTGCATAATTATTTGACAACTAGTATAATAAATACAAACTACAAAGATTCCTCGATAATTGTTATCTTGATCTTCGTGTTTGCATTCTTGGAAGTTATAATTGTTGTCTTGAAAAGTCATTATGACTATTACTGTATATTGGACACTCATTGTTGTCATTCCTCCATAATTACTATCTTGGACTTCTGTGCTTCAATCATTGATTCATGTTGGAGAAATCATCATAGTAGTTGCATTATACTGGAGAGCCATATTGATATTTGAATTATTATTTCAAATTTCTTGATTTGTTGATTATTCCGTAAACAGTATTTTACCAAAGGTAAATTATTTTTATTTATTCATCATCACTAAGATAGATGTCAGCAAATGGGTCTTGGGAGTCTTGAAATGCATCATAATCCCATTGTGGTAGGATGCGACCCTTCTGTGTATTTTAGTCATTCAATCGCTGAGGGATAACCTTTTTGGATGATTGAGCATTTTGGATATTTGGTTTAATTGGGTGACTTGACTCTATAGGTGATTCAGAGTTATAATTGTTATTGTCTTCTAAAAGAAGAAGTATTTTTTGGATTAATTCTTACTTCAATTTGGATTTAGGCTTTGTGACATTTAATTTACACTTTGAAGTGGGTGCGTATTCAGTTTGGATTCTTTGAATAAATTTGGACTTGATGGTTTGATTTGTGGATCTGGGTTAATGGGCTCATTAATCTCTTAATGAAGCCTTGGTAAAAGGATTAGCTCATCTCATATTAGGGTGGATACTTGCAAATTCGTGGTTGATGGATACAATAATTTTTTGGGTATTGAATTTATCCCACCATTTAGCATAATATTGTCTGATTAGGAATCTATCTTCAATTGAGTATTCACACTTTAGGATCCAATGTATTTTTTATTTTTTTTGAAAATAAAGTATTTGGAAAAATGAGCCTCAATTGGCAATGGCTTGTAAACATTTAAAAATAAATTGAGCATTGTTGTAAATCAATTGGAAAAAATTCTACAGAACTATGAATGGACCACCATTTTAAGAATCAATTTAAAAAACTAATTTTAATTTTTTTATCAAAATTTAAAAATTAGGAGAGAGAAAATCACTATATCGATACAAGAAATCATGTGTCAAGCATCAATATAGTCAAAATAACTATACTATTTTTTATTTAAAAGAATTTTGAAGGCATAATGATGGCCTTTTCAATCCTTCATGGTTATGATTCTCAGAATGTGGAAAGAATGATAGAGGATTTTTTCTTCAGAACTTTTGATTGGGCTAATATTTTATGGATTTTGTTTCTAAGAGAATGTTTCTGTAAAAACTAATATTTTTATCTTTGTGTCCAGGGATATAATAAAATTTAGAAATAAAATAGGCTTTGACAATTTGGGAATGATCCTTCAAATGAGTAAATGGAGGCTACATATGAAAGAAATTTTTGTTAGGCATTTTTAAAAAATAAGAGGATGATTTGTGTTTTGTTATTGGTTGGTCAAGTGATTGAGCATCAAAGTATTGAGTAATTGAAAATGGATCAAATTGGTTTACCATGACTGATTGGTAATTGAGTCTGGTGGACTCAAGTATTGTTAATTGGGCTTGGTTAAGAGTAGGAGACTCCTCTTTATTTTGGGTCTGAAGGGCCAATTGTGGAGTCGAAGACTTCTCTATATTTAAACCATTTATAATTCTCACATGATTTTCGAAAGTGATACTGATTTTTTTAGTTAAGGATTCCACAGCATGCCTATGACTTTTTTAAAATCTATCAGGCATGACGAATAAAGTTCATTCTAGTATAAAAAATTCTTTGATTGTGTTATCTGAAAATTCAATTTTAAAAATTGTTTGTCCTAACAGGTTCACGGTTTAAATTTTTTTGTCTTCATAACACATTTCATTATCTTTGTGAAAACTAATTTTTTCACATTTCTCATGCCATTGAATTAGTGTTGCATTAAAGTCATGCTTCAACCCAACATCTTTCAAAAAATCAAATTCATCAATCTATGCATTTCTTGGATATATAAATCCATTAGGACCATAATTAATGATTGAGAAGTTTGAGCAAAAGCGGTTGTCCTTCCATTGAGCTTTTTGATTTTAAAATAATTTTGATTGAGTATTCTAGGATTTACTTTCCGTATTCTAGAATGTCAGAATTCTCAAATTCCTCCATTACAAGATTTTAAAATGATTTCCTGTATAAATTCATGAGAAAGAAAGTTAGGAATTGAATTATTAATGTTTTGAATAAATTCAATATTGAAATAAAAAAATGCTAAAAAATATGTTCGGATGCAATATCAGAATATGTTTTGCAGATTTGCAATCAAAGAAATTCTTGATTTAATAGAGCAAATTGTATGATAATAGTATAATAGATCTAAAATCCTGGAAATCTAATCTCGAATTGAAACAATTTGATTCCTCTTGCAAAGATAACAAAACTATTTTGTTTTATTATCTTGGCAAATAATTCAAGGTGTTTCCATTGTTGTTCAATTAATGCAAACTATCAGTGAATTGGTTGAAAAGTTTATTATTGTATTCTGAAATTCATTTGGAACATTTTTAAGATCAAATGGTATTGCAGTAATTTATAATGACCAAATATAATTTTGTATTCATTAATTCCATTTATCTGAATTTGCTAAAATGTATTAGAAATTTCAGCACACAATTTTTTACAATTTGTTTGTTCAAAGATTTTAATTTGTTTTTGAAGAGCAGGATTTTGAAATTGTTCTTCAATTCTTTTAAATTTCATTTCGTCATGCAAAAACATAATTATTTTTCTTTACAAGAAACTAACTTCACAGTTTTATAAATAGAATTTTGTTTTAAAATTTTTAATTTCTCATTGTGAGAAAAAGAAAGAAATTTGAATTTGACGGGTTCATCCATGAGACAGGTAATTATCTTATCATGCTCTATTGTAAAATCATACAACAGAGAAATGAATGATAAACTCAAAATGATTTTGTCTATCATATTCTTTACTAAGACAAATGATGTTATAAAATAGGGGTGTTCAAAACCAACCGAACTGGCCGAAAATGGTCAGTTTAGTCGGCTCTTTATGTATACGGTTCGATTTGGTTCGGGAAAATCACCGAACTGAAGTTTCAGTTCGGTTTGGAATTTGGTGATTTTCGAACCGAACCGAAAATTTAAATTTATATGATTTTTTAATATATAATTTCTTATAAAACCGAACCAAACTGAAGTAAAAATTTAATTTTATATTTATTTTTTCAACAATATCATTAAAAAGTATTTACAAAATTATTTTTAATTAATAATATCGAACCGAAGAACCGAACTGAAACTCACAGTTCAGTTCTTTTAGTATTCACGGTTCGGTTCGGTTTAATTTTTCATCAAAAAATTGACAGAACCGAACCGTGAACACCCATATTCTAAAACATACATTATCTTGACAAATATAAACTTTAGGGGTTTCGTAATTGATATACATTCTAGTACCATTTACAGAAGACAAAGTTCTTTTGTCTTCTTGAAGTATTTAGTAGGAATGAATTCTTCTTTCATACAATTCAAATCAGCTTCTGAATCAATAAGAGCCATTGAAGTGAAATCAAAATGTCAGATTATTATTCTGACCATTATGTACCATTTTTTAATTTAATGTGATTAAGAATTTGAATGAAATTATCACCATTTTGATTGTTGACAACTAGTTCTTCAACCCCATTATCAGAAATTGAAAATTTACTAGGTTTTCTCAGTTCACGGGATTCATGATTTTTAATTAAATTTTATATTTTAAGAGATTTAATTTTTTTTATTATTTATGTGTTTGATTCTTTTAATTCTTTTATTTCAATTTTAATATTTTTTATTTCTTTTTGAAGTTCTTGTAAAGTAACTTCTTTTTTCTTTCCTTTAACTTTGTTGAATCTTTTAAGAGTTTATGAAAAACTTACGATATTATTATTAGACTTAATATTTCTTTCTTTTGAATTACCTTCTTAAGTTTTTCAAAGTATTCTTGTTTTAATTTAAAAATTTTTATTTTACTAACTACATCTAACAAAAGCTTTCTTGTTTATCATTTTTATTTAAAAAATTAACATTTTTCTGACAACAACTATCCATGCACCCCATAAAGATGTTAGGAGAATCATTTTCAGAACTTGAAGAGTTTAATTCGTCAGATTCAGAGGATTCAAATTCTCATAAATCTTCATTACTACTTTCATAGTAATAATTGATTCTATAATTCTAAACATATCTTGTTTATCTTTTTTAGAAATTTTTAATTGATTAATTTTATTTTTTACTTGGTAAGTGTTGGAAAAATGACCATTCTGACCATATTTAAAACACTTAAGTTTCCTTCTATCAACATTTTTTTTTTGAATTTTCTTCTTGAATAAGTTTTATTCTCAGTGAAGTATTTGTCAAAAAAATTATTTTTCTATTTGAGGATTTTTCTTATAAGGTTTGTAAATTCTTCTAGGATTAAGATGTGATTTTTTTCCCATTATTTTGGGAAGGAGCAATAGCGGGAATCCATATTGCTCACAAAAATTATCTAATTCATATTTGACAGTTTTGTTTTCCTTTTAATTTATTTATTAATTTTCATGTTTATACACATTCTTAGACCTTTTTTATTATAATGATAATTGTACCGTATGTGAGGCTATTATGGTCTATATTTTTTAGGTCATCACTAAGGACTACTCTAATTTGTGGGCAAACAAATTTGATAAGCCATTTATGAATTTTTTTCTTCTAAAAAGGCTGATTGTTGTCATCCCTGGACATTACTCTAGATAAAAATATGTTTTTGTACCAGTCAAAATCACTTAGGGGAGGACACCTAAGATTGATTAATTGGTCATGGATACACGAAGTAACATTACTTGGCGTTCCAATAAAATGTTCAATTATTGTGTATAAAAGTGTATTAATGGCATCATACATTATTTTCTGATCCTCTCCAAGGATTGAGGTTCCTTCAGTATCAATCTTTATTTGCTGTAAGGATGGTATTTTTAGATTTTTTAGTGAGATATTTTTTTCAACATGAATGAAGCATTCCTGTGAATCCTGTGACTAAACGTTTTATTACCTCACTGTGAGGCAAAATGTGTGTGGTAATGTAATTGTTGGCTACCGTAGCCATGTGTTGTAATTTGTTGAGAACTTCCTGTTTTGAAATACCATCAATATTTCATTCATATAATTTTTCTGCAGAAACAGAAAATTGATTAACTAAAGAAGATTCAGAAAATTGACTTCCTTTCTAGTTTATTAATTTCTAAAAAAACTTAAATGTTTCTTCAATATTATAAATGTTTGAAGATTTATGGATTATGGATGATTCATAGGTGGATTCTGACCTATGACTTTCTGATTCAGAACTATTATCTTAGTTAATTACCTTAACAGAAGAAAATGATTCAACAGATTTATTCTTCAATTCTTGAAGCATTTTATCAATATATTTTATTGAGGGGAATAACATTTAAGGGACTTTTTTCTGAAAGATTCATTAAAAGATTTTCTTTCAGAGATTCATTAGGTTTATGCTCATGAAAATCATCAAACTTATTCTCAATTTTATCTAATTATTTTTTAATTTTTATTAAACTTTGATTAGTGTAATTAAGTTGTTCATAATTTTTTTATTGGGTTGTTCTTTCTTTGAAATATTAAAAAAAGAAGTAGTGATTAAAAAAATTTTATGATTAATAATAATTTTTTCAGGTGGGGGATGGCTAGTAGTCACCCAACTGGAGTCTTCTTTGACCCATTTGGTCTTAGAAATAAATTTAATATTTTTTCATAAATATCCTTGATATATAATCAAGGAAAAACATATCAACTCTAATATTTTGTATGAACGTCTTCCATTCAACAATGATGATTTTTTTTATCCATATTATATGTCTCTATGAACCTATTACGTCTATTGAGATTGGCTGAGTCATTCACGTGTTGGATTAAACCATCTCAATCAGGCTTGTATTCTTGGCTTAGGGTGCATATATTCAAAACTAAGAGTTGGGGTTTTACGGGAGACAAAGTTCCTTGAAAATTGACTGACTGGCTTGAGAAATTTGTAACTATGTCTTTAAATCTTAATTTTTTATTTTTTTATTTTTTTAATTCTTGTTTCAATTGATGTATTCTAAGATCTTGACTATTATTGACAGTGGATTCAGAAAATGAGCTTTTAGAATTGGAAGAATACTAAAACAATAGCTTATTTTATATATAACCAACTATATATATATAATTATACTTTTATTATATCTCTCAATATGATTATACTTTTATTATATCTCTCAATCTTTTGTATATAACCTAATATATATGTATATTAGGTTATATATAAAATAGAGATATAATCATATATAATCATATATAATTTTTTTTTAAATTTAATCATATATAAGTTTAATACTACATAATAGTCATAAAAAATAGTACATCTCATATATTAAATTTTATACTTAATTCACATACAACATGTATGTTATTACTAGTTAGTTAAACACGTGAACGGACCAAAACTTTTGTATCTTTTACTCAAAGTCTCTTGATTCTTGTGAAGACTTTCAAGAAAATTAACAAGGAGACAACAACTAAAATAGTCAAATGCGTGCCCTACAAAGATTGCTATATGTTAATTACTCTCATATCTATAGATTCTATACTCAAAAGTTAAAAGATCATAGATTCTAGTTACATTTAATTCTTATTCTCGCCAATTTGTATCTTTGAAAAAAAAATCATATGTAACAATAAAATGTTAAAATTTAGAAACAACCTTGCACTTTAACTTTTTTAAACCATACTCCACATACGATGGATCTTTTTGGTCAATTTAGGTCTATTCTACAATATATACTCGTTTTAAAGCTTCTCAATGTTAAAAAAACACATGTAATACCTTTTCAAAAGCCATTGAATTTCCTTAGAAAAAATTTCAAACTTAAACTTAATCTAGCCGACATGGTATTGTTAAATTAAGTATATAAGAAACTCATTATTCAAGTGAGAATAACTAGTAAGTTTTGTAATAACAAAAAAAAGTAGAAGGGCACTAAATTCACCAAAAATGTTGGATACATGATTGTAAAACCGTCAAAATGCAGATATTTTTTACAATTTAGTCTATACATGGCTAAGCTAAAAGTAGCAAAAGAAATGTAACTATTAATGTGAAAGTGTGTGTGTTATTTCATGGGATTAAATTTCATATATTGTTTGTGCTAGACAGAAAAGGATAAATTGCCAAAATAGTCTTGGCACTTCTATAGTTTATGATTCCACCTATAGATTTTTTTATGAGTTTACTACATGCACTTTAGGTGTTACTATAAAACAATATCCACATTGACATTATAATGTCAAGGTCATACGAGACAAGCTGGTGATGTTTTATTTTTTGCCCAAGTATTCCGTGACAGTGAAATTGTTGTTATGTGAATTTATGCATTATTCATGTGAAATATGGACCTAGAAGTTTTTGTTTTCTTATCACTTCTGATATCACTTATCAAATGTGTAGTATGGAAAATATGTTATTTTCTTTGAACCGGCAACACGGTTTCGAGAAAAGTGTCTTATTCTCTCTCGCATTTATTTGTCACACATATAATTTCATTTTTCACTTCTCTATGTTCTTCGAATAATTGTTCTCATTGTGTGAAAGAAGTTTTGCATGCCTATTTAGTTCCTCATCGTTTTCGTACATCCAAATATAGATATGAAGTGATTTATTAGTCTTAATTTATATTTGGTGTTTTGTTTTTTTCGAATTGAAGAATGAGGCTCCAATATAGAAGTTTTGGGTTGTTGAAGGTTTTTGTTGCACGAGGTTCATATTTGTACTTGGATGAAACAAAGAGCTATATTATGTAAAAAGTCTTCCAACCATTGTTGTCACTAGAAGAGTGGATTCTAAATTTGATGCTCTATCTTCCTTGCCCTACTTCAAAGTGAGGACATATCATAATGAATTAGAAGACTTCGTGAGGAACAAGGTCGATGAAGAAGCTTCCTCACCGAAATGGGCATTAAGTATCTTTCAAAAGATCTCGTCTAAATCACTAGTGAGCAATACTCTAGATCCAAATAATAGTATCATGACTTATAGTTATTATTCTTGAGAAATGACTTGACGAGACTCATTTCTCGAAAGAAGTTTTTAGTGAGTTTAAACAATACAATTGAATTATTTTTGTGTGCTGCATATTTTTAAGCTTATAATTTATTATTAGATCAATTATTACATCAAAATATAATTCATTAAAATTTATATTTCTTCGTATAAAAAAAATGATGTTATCTCAAGATGCAAATTAGGAGGAAATTTGATAAAATGTTTGACAAACGCACAAAAACTCATCACTCGTAAAAATCAGTAGAAAGTTACAAAAATAAAACAAACTTATGGTAACTTAAAGAATAGTATGAATAAAACTGTAGGCTTAGAACTATAAGGTAGAATGCCAGCAAAGCAGAGAAGCTTCCTTTTATCTTACGCCATTAACAGCAAAGAATAGTAACTGTTGATTCTCTTTCTCTCTCATCGTCTTAATCTTAATCTTAGCAAAGCAAATTATTATTGATTCTTTATTTTAGTGAGAGAGAGAGAGAAGAGAGACTCCAATTTGTCAGATTAGGGTTTATATACCTTTTTTCAGCGACAAGTCTTTCAGACCCCAAAATTCCCTCCATATAAGCTGAAATTGGAGCTCCTACGGTATGGTATGGAAGCTTCACTTCCTTCCCTCTGTTCATATCCTTCCATTTCATTCTTTCTATACTTTACGTTTTTTAAATGTCAATCAGTTTGAAAAAAATTATGGGATTTCGGTTTAAAGAAAAATTATGGGATTTCATGGTTTAATTAATGGGGTTACTGAGTTGATCGTTGTTTATGCAAAAATACCGATAGCCATATCTTAGTTTCTCTCTTTGTTGAAAACATTTCCCCCCCTTCTTTTTTGGCTTTCTATTAATTCGCTTCGAAAAGAATTTCAAGTGAAATCTTGGGGATTTTGACTTGATCCCTTGAAGGGTATTCTGAAGTTGTTGATTTAGAGTAGTTACTCGAAGATCTCTGTCTGATAAGAATTTTTATTTTTATTTCAGGAGGGCCTGATGCTTCAATTTGCAGTTTGGGGTCAATTCCTTGATGGCTTCTTTCGTTTTTCATTTGTTAGAAATAAGGGATTAATGTGATTTTTTCGGATTAGAAATAAGCTGGAAATATAAAAGCCGTCGTGGTGCTGTTTTTGGTTGTTTGAAGATTTGCTAAAAATGGAGGATCGGGTAGTTTCCCTCCACGAGACTTCTCAGAGTCTAGTGAAGGAAGAAGATGATGAAGAGTTTCGGAGTTGTTGTGGAGACGAGGAGGTGTGGAGAGACACTGAAGAATTGCTGAAAGAAGAGCCAACGGGCCAACCAGATGAGTTTTCAGCAAAACTGTTCTTCAAAGGAATTTCTATAGATGAGGTTGGAGAATCCGGTTCTGGTCTCTCTGGTATTGGTGTGGTCATGGAAAGGGCAGGCAAAGATCCTGTTATTCAGGTGCAGAAAAAGCTTGATTTTTTCGTGGAGGAATCCGTGGCTGATTATTTGGCTCTGGTAGATGGCCTGCTAGAGGCTACAAAGTATGAAGTCCGTCGAATACATGCTTTTACTGATTCTGAGTTGTTGTATAATCAGGTATTTGGATCATCTATTACTTCCACACACGATCTCAAAGTCAACTAACTAATAAGTGCGATAACTAACAACAATGCCGTCATGGTTTAGATATTGCTCATTGCTTTAAATTGTTATATTTGACCATGACTGATAATTAAACGATGACATATTGGATATTCATATTAATCTACCTTTGATGGTTTATATATTTATTGTTTTTTATGGTTTTTTTTTTTTTGGGGGGGGGGGTTATGTACCAAAGCTTATCTTTTGCAATTCCAGCATTGTCGTAGAAATCACTCACAAGTATATATATATATATATATTGTATGAAGCTTCCTGTTCAAAAAAGGTTGCAATTTAGTTGTCATATAATCCTAAAGGCCACGCTTGTTAGACATGCTAGGCGACATGTCTCTCATGCTCTTCACATGATGTAGGAAAGTGAGTGGGAAATTCTTAGGGTACGCTTTAGAGGTTGGATTTGGATCAAGGAATTGGAGAGTTTTATAAAATTAAAAATACTGCTCTGCGGGTGTTAAAGTAGCATGATTTTGATGGAAATTTGGAATTTGAAAGGAATAGTAAAGAAAAGAAAGACCTAGGATGATAGAATCCCTTATAATAGTACCTTGGAATCAAGTTAGGGTGTAATAACTGGAATCGACAAGCTTTCACACTAAGAAAGCTGCACTAACATCTGCTATAATTTATTTTTTCAGGTAACATCCCGGGAAACACCTGAAATTCCTCTCCTCTCAGCACTTAGGGAAAGGATTCTTGAGCATGCCATCAATCTTGAAGCTTTTGAACTCAAACTTGTTCCCTCTCTCGAGCTCGGGCGGCCACTGCATTTAGCTCAAGTGGCAATAGGTGTAGTCTCTTTACACACGAAGGGAGATAAATCGCATGAAAATTGTTCAATCTGTTGCGAGGACAAACCATCTCTACTGATGATTACATTGAAATGTTCCCACAAGTTCTGTTCCCACTGTATGAAAACCTATGTTGATGGAAAAGTACAGTCTTCTCAGGTTCCCATTAGATGCCCACAGTTGAGATGTAAATATTGCATCACGGCCAACGAATGCACTTCTTTTCTTCCTCTCTCATCATATGAATCCTTGGAGAAAGCCCTTGAAGAAGCAAATGTTCTCTCTGATAAGATCTACTGCCCGTTTCCAAACTGTTCTGTTTTGCTAGATCCTCGTGAGTGCATATCAGCTAGGGCGAGTTCATCTAGTCAATCAGATAGTAGCTGTGTTGATTGTCCTGTTTGTCAAAGGTTTATCTGTGTGGAATGTGAGGTTCCTTGGCATTCTTCCATGAGCTGTGAAGAGTATCAAAGCCTTCCATTAGAGGAGAGAGATGCTGCGGATATGACATTGCATCGCCTGGCACGGAACAAAAGCTGGAGGCGCTGTCAACAGTGCCGTAGGATGATTGAACTGAGTCAAGGATGCTACCATATGACATGCTGGTAAGATAACTTTTTCTTTTTGTAGATACCAGTGTCGTTCTTGTTATTATTACTGTCATTGCTGTTATTTTTTGTTCTACGAGTATAAGGAACTTCACTACTGTTATGAAATCTGTTTGAATTTTTTAAAATAAGAAATAATGGAGGATTATAATCTCATGAATGTGTTAGAAATTAGAAAAACTGGATGCATTGAATGACTGTATTTTATACAACACATATGAAAGCATTTTCTCACTCGGTTGTATCTTAAATTAGTGTCAAATGACACTTATGTGATAATTGGTGGATAATGTGCATGATCATGAGTTCTCTAACTAATTAATCACAATAGCGTTAAAGAGATGAGTGGATAGATGGTTGGAAGTGGAACACTCATAGTTTAACAAAGATGACAAGATTGGTCAACAGGATATCAAAAAGTTATGGTTTTCCGACCGTCTTGTATTGTTTTTCATCTCACATGTGCTCTCTCTAACATCGTAATAAAAGTTCCTCCATATTGAACCCTTTAGTAGTTGATCTTATATCAAACTTGTATCACGGCAGAGGCATGACATCCTGCTATCCAATAGATCTAAAATCATCAGTGTCTTTTTCTTGTAAATTATGGTTTGGAGAAGATTAATTAGGGGTGCAATTTCATTGTATAATGGAGAGGAGTAGCTGAGAGCCAAGAGAAGAAGGTATTGTTTTTACTAATTCTACACTATCCAAGATTTAGACCAAGTCTAAATTAACCAAGTGATGTTCAATCATTCATTGATTAATCTGGCAAATTATTTTAGTAAGTGATAAAACACTAATTTATGAATGATTGATGCGTCACTTGGTCAATTGAAACTTGGTCAATAACTTAATCGGTCTAGAATCATTCTTATTTTTTTTATTGCTAACGGAAGATCAATATGAAGTGACAAATATAGGATTGCAGAACTTCCACAGCTCCTCTCCCCACCCTCAGACTATCACCAAAAGTAACCATTTATTAGTTATTTGCTAAGTGGGAGTATCGTGATAAAGTCTTTATCTTTCTTGTTTGCAGGTGTGGGCATGAGTTTTGCTATTCTTGTGGTGCGGAATATAGAGATGGGCAGCAGACGTGTCAATGTGCGTTTTGGGATGAAGATAACACCAATGAGGAGGAATTGGTAACCCACTCTATCCAAGAATCGGAACAATGGGCATGGGAGACTTTCAATTCTCTACCTATGATCACGGATGCTTACTCCGAACAAGAAAGATCTCAGTTAGCCCTTATCCAAAGGTTCCTTGCCGGGGGTTTCAGTCTGAGTGACCATAATCCTTACCAATCCCCTCCTCGATGTACAGACTCTTACGTAGATGCAATGAAGGATCTCCATCAGCTTCCTTGGCTCGAGAGATTCGTTTCGGTTATAAGTGACAACTATCATGAAGATTACATTCAATGAAGCAAAAGTTAATGTCTATTGGAATTTGGAAAAAATAATACAAGTCCTTAGCTTTCCAACAATATGCTTAAAAGAGGTAAAGAGCTCCTCACTCTATATCCTCTGTAGCTGATTTACATAGTTGCACAGCTTCACCTTTTTCTTTTCTTGCAAGTTTAGTTCTTTTTTTCCTCTTTCTATTTCACACTGGAAGAAAAGAAAATTATGATGCATGGGATCATAAGCTTCTTCTGTCTTGAAAAGATATAAGAAACCAAGAGAAAGAACAAATTTGATGTGTCATGTTTTGAACATTTTTACCTTTATAAGGTTGTCAATGAAAGATAAATGTTTGTTTCAACTCTATCTCTCTTCTTTCTTTCTTTCTTTTCTCTCTGTGGTGTTAATTAATGAAATAAAATGGGGTATTATTTAATGGAAATTATTGAGTCACTATTTCATTATTTAGGAGGCGGATTTCCTTGAACACCTCCATATCTTTCCAATTTTATTTAGTTATTTTAATTCACAAAAAAAAATTATTTTTGAGACTACAATGAAGGAGAAACCAATAAACAAAGCTCTTCCTTGTCTGATGAAGGAGCAGCAAGCTTGGCAAGTCTGATTTTGTTCTTAATAAATTATGATGAAACTATGTGTAGATTTTTTGTTTGGAAGTGATAATGCTAACAGCAATGACGGTGCATCTGAGTTGTCATGAAAGCTCAGCTCAGCTCCCTAATAATCTAATTTGCTTTGTCAATTTGTTAGTTGAATCTCCTAACCAACAATTGATATTTGGTTGGTTGAGTTATATAACACTGCTCAGCACCAAAGTTGTTAGGCAGTAAACTTGGTAAGGGGTCATGCATATACTTTATATATCTTGGGTCCAAATATCCCTAATTTTTGTAATTTTGTATAAAAATGGAGTGTATGTTCAGAATATAAAATTTTGGAAATATTCCTTATTGAAAGAACTTAATTCCCTGGGCGGGCGTGGGGAATTAATTCCTCATCCCTTGAGAAAAAAAACCCATGAAAGGAAAATGAAGAAGATGAGTCATTTTTGTCCATTTCTACCCACCCATTAGTAAACACGCCCTAAACTTAACGAGATATAGCCTCCATTAACATACAACATTAACATTTAAGGCCTATCTCTCGGTCTTAGATAGATATCTTTTTTTCTAGACTAGAAAATGTTATGACGTTGAAGACTATTATGATAACAACGTATGATACAAGATTACACATCCAATTTATGTTTGAAAATATATTTTTCGAGATGGGAAATAAATTTATAGTAGTAATGTAATCATACAAATGCATAACATTTTGCTTTTTCCTAAGGGGTAAAGGTCTAATGATTACATAAATACCATCATTTTTAAAGCAACATTCTATACTTAGTTAAAGATCAAGTTAACAAAATTTGAAACTTCAAGAACTAAATTCACGAAATGTGAAACTTTAAGTGTGTAAAGTTAATAAAATTAAAATTTTAATCAAATTTGCAATTAAGTGTAACTTCAAGGGTGAAAAATATAGTTTAGAATAGGAAGTAGGTAAGATTTTTTTTGAACAAAACGTATATAAGGTTGAGAGCTGAACCACAAGCTCAAAAGCTTTCGTTGAAAATCCAAAATTCAAAACACCACAAGGTGGGGAGAGAGTCTGAGTAAATGCATCATCTGCTTCTAGAAAGTTTAAGTTAACAGATGGTAAAATTCATTAAATGATATTCTAGGATAATAGGTCAAGTTATCTCATGTTCAATAGAGATATTCTATTATTCAATTTAGGTCGGATCCTTTAATCTGATCTAAATCGTTAGTTTAAAAAATAACGGTTCATCTCAACTTAAAATCTTGGTTTTTTAATTATTTGTGCATTTTTTTTTAATTTTTATATCAAGCTAATCTGGACCCTTGATTTTTTATTCACAGGCTCAAATCATGTTAACCTCACCTCCAGTTAACACTGGAGGTTATCCAGATCACATTGCAATACCTTCATACTCATAGTATGCATGTTATGTATAGTGTTGACGATTGCCTACCAGCCAATCGAAGGCTTTCCACATGAAAATTATAGCATTTAATGTCAAATTCTACTCTCTCATAACATCAATTTCTTATAGAATTTTTTTTCAATGGAATAATTATCCAATTCATATTCTGAAATTCACTGTTTTTCTCTTCAGCTTCCTCAAAAAATAAAGTAAGAGAAAAGCTTAATAACACCTAAAACACATCAGATATTAAAAGAATCGATAGAATCACAAAACTCTCAACATAATTCATTCAAAACATGTATAAACAAAAACAAATCTGTACCTAATTTGTTCCAAATGCGATCTCGATGCTCCCCGCTTCTCAAGACCCGATCCCAGTAGCTATACAGATCCTGCCTGATACTATCTGTGGGGAAAAAAAATTCAACTAGAGATCTGATTAGAGCCATAGCTAATTGCTTGAAGGCTTAAATCAGACATATTTGTCATCCATCTTTTAGGCCCCCTACCTTCCCCTAATATGTTATATGCATAAGAAGGCCACCTTACGTCCGTTCTGATCGTTTTCTGTGTTCTCTCGAGAACTATAAGACTAGAAAATGTGGAGAAACTATTACCAACAAACACGTCTGCCCTTAAGCACACTTCATAGTCAATTGCAGATTGAACGAGATAAGGGTACTTCTTATATATCTTGTCAACCCCGAGTTTCTTCTTCTCAAAAGGAATCAACCCTTCTTTCCAACCATTCAAGATGGAGGGATCATCGAGTAGAGTATCGGCCACAGCTAAGTAAACGACAGTCGGGGTTTTTAATCCAAAAATGTTGCCCACTCTCTCCATAATTTCCTCTTTGCTACTACAAATTTGAGTTATGTTTTTCCTTTGCTCTAATTTCTTACAATGAATCATCCAGTCTATCTCGATTCTCATATGGACAGCCACGTAAGGAACTGGCAGTGTCAACCCTTCGGGTTTCCTTCTTACTTCTGATCCTACTTCTCTTATCTTAGAAACAACTATATCCGCTTCTCTCGATATCTCATCGACTAAAACTAAGCACTCAAAGACCTTGGCGTAGTCCTTCACGGGCCAATGATCGTGCCACAGAAAAGGGTTCTTTCCGACTACCTGAACCACCTCATAACGACTGAAAGGTTCCTTATTATACTCTCTCAATTGATCCAAATCTCTCTGAACCGTCCATTTCCTTCCGCTTCCCTTACGAAGCTCGGCTGTTCCTGTTCGATTCAAAACGTCCGAAAAATGACCCAATTGAACAAACCCCTTACACAGAGAATTAAATTGTTCAAATTGGAAAACCTTGTCAAAAGATATGGGCTCAAGCTTATCAATTTCTTTGTAGAAAAGAGAAGCACTCAAGCTGGGCATCAAAAGGGTTCGATTCAGCATCCTTGCAGTTAAACAAGCTCTAGCAAATGCTATCTTCTGATTGTTTAATCCCCAGACTATTTGAGGAATTTCCAAGTATTTATTAAATGGCAGAGAACGGTTATGAATGAATAACAAACCATTCGGTTCAAATCTGCTGCCAGAACCAGAGAATGAAGGAAGCAGGACGGCTCTAATAACCAGAACAATAGCAAGCAAAGTAATGCATTTACAGGCTCTGGAGTTCAAATGTTGGTCATAGAACTTTAAATTTTTACCATTCGATGACATTTTCCCCTCAAAATACAGCGAGAATATCCACCGAGAAAATCATCCCAAAGCCATAATTATAATTGAGTAATCACGAGTGGATCTTGCACATACCCAGTGAAATCAGCCCCAAAATTACCATAGGAGGAACCAGAAGAAACCCTTTTAAATTCAAAGATTGTTTGTCCCAAAATTATAATCTACATGACAACGAAAGGAGAACAAATCAGCAGGATTCGATTTTCAAACAGAACTAAGACAGAGTATTGATATGAAGAAATTTACCAATTGCGCACCTCGATTTCATACTCCCATTCAATGAAAATCCATGTCCTATTGTTGAGTTGCCGACAGGAGAGTTGCTGAATTCAGAATTCTGATGAAAACCCAGAAATCCAGAATTAAAAAAAGAAAAGAAAAAGTCAAACGAGAAGGAAACAGATCACATGCAAGAAAGAGGAGGCGAGAAAAACTTGAATTACTCCAACTCACCAAAAAAAAAAAAGAAGCAAAATCAAATCATCACCATCATGCCAGGCCAAACAACTCCTAAAAATTTCCACCAACAATATTAAAAAAAAGGAAAAAAAACAAGTGAGGATTAATTAAAGAATACGAAGAAATAATAATTATTTCCAATGAGGTTAGTTAAATAAGAAGAAATATATTTCAAGAGGAGAATTAATTATTAATAATATATAATTAATGGGACCAAAGGGAGTCGTGAGAAAGGAGTAAAGAAGGGAAAGATAAGAAGAAGAAACCCGTAAAGCCGTGAATATGCTAATCAGGTAAAGACGATGAGCAGAAAGGACAGAAAAGGCATTTCATTGATTCATCCTGAAAAGCACACCTGTTACTTGTACAGATCAAAAGTGCACGGCCTGTGAGACTGACTATGGCCGTTATATTAGCCAGCTTTCTTTCTTCACACACAGTTGGGAGGGGACCCCTGGCAGATTCTGTTTCTGTACTCCGGTTTTCTAATTCAAGGTCAAATATATTTTTTCCAGTAATATTTGAAATGATTTTATTTTATATGGACTTTTTATTAATCAATATATATATATATTGTATGTATAAGGTAGAAATAAAATCTTAATTAATATTATGATGGTAACGGCATGGTTTGAAAATTTGGAGATAGAAGTGATAAAATTCTAAGTGTAGAGATCCAACTTATTAATTCTAAATTTTAAAAAATAGATGATGGTTGAAAGTGTATCGTGANGGGGTGGGGGTGGGGTGGGCCCGGTGGGTCCGGTGTCCGGATCGAGGCAATGGCCAATGATGGTGGAAACATGGGTGGTCCTTTTAAGAGGTATAACAAAAGGTGTGTCGGCTGGGTTCATAGGGTTTCAATCAAGATTCAAGACTGACACCCCCAACAAATCTTCCCAATCCTTACTGTGTGTTCTGTTGTTTGACTCTGAATGATACCATTTGCTTCGGGGACTACTCGCTCCGCATATGCGCGTGTTACGGGAGGACCCTTTCTGGCTGCGTTTGGTTTTTTGAATTTTGTGACTGCACAATTTACAATAAGTTTCTCTTTCTTCACTCTCATCTCTCCAAACAAATTTTCTTTATTTCATTTCGTCATCCATATTTTTGCATATAGAATATTGTTTTAACCATAAGCATCGAGATTATTTCAAAAAATAAAAAATAAAAAATATCACGAGTATATTATTTATCGTTCATGAACGTAAATTGCAGCCATTCATATTACCAATAATACAAATGAAATGATTTCAAGGTTTGAGATCCATGAAAGAACTTAATTGTAACGTTCTAAATCATTCGAATGCTTGATTGAAAAAAATAAACATAGATAAACCAAAAATTACATGTTACCCTCTATAATTAGGCATTCATTAATCATGAAGATACTCATACATTGAAAAGTCATTGTACAAAAGGATCCCATCTTTAGAGTAGTGAATAAGGAAATAACAGTCTTCACAAAAATAGCAAGGATTTTCTTGAGCCCATTTGTCATCCACAGTTACCTTTGTAGCTCTGTAAATCTTACAAACGTTGCACTTTTGAACTCGAAACTTCAGTTGAAATGTAATTATAGGATACGCCGTCCGATCATGTACGTCCTCCAGATGAATCAATCTCATATCCCTAATCACGATCGAATGCTTGCAGTCTCCCTGTATCGATTTATTATTAGAAATCTAAGAACTTGAAGAGAGACTAATGAAAAACATATTTACCATCTGCATCAAACTCAACACAAAAAGTCATAACCATGATCAGCTTAACCTAGATCATAAACAATGGGGTAGGGTGGGGTAGGGTGGGGTGGGGTGGGGTGGGCGAAATCATATGGGCCAAATCGAAAATTTGCACTACATTGAACTGAAACTTCAGTTCAAAATTACTGATAAACATTAGAACTGAACCGAAACATTTTTTCGGTTCGGCTCGGTCCATATACCATTCACAGTTCGGTTCAGTACGATTTGATAAATCACCAAATCAAAACTTTCGGCTTGGTTCGATTCTTATCAAAAAACCAAACCGAACCAAATTCTAAGATAAAAGGAACACCTTATAAACACTGACACGTTAGGGACACGCTATGTATACATAAATAGATAATTAAGTATCACACATTTTTATTGAATCTTGAATCTTGACCGTGTAAAGGAACATATTATAAGCCAAAAGTAATTATGCTCATTACCTGTAAACATTAGTTCATTTTTTTCTATTTGTTCCTCTTTCTTCTACAAAGCAAATAACTGTACCTGGTGACAGTAGAGGTACCCGGCGCCAAGCCTAAATTGCAGATCACAAAACCGTATATTGTGCATATCAACATCCCGGAAGCGAGGTAAATGCGAAACTGGTACATCACCTACAATTGCTTTTTGTTTCTGCTGCAAATCACCACTTATTATGCACTCCCATTTCTTAAAAGCTTCATCCTCTGAGTTTCTAAGCCAATCCAATATCGGTTCGCTATAATCTACAGCAGACGGTTCCCTCATATCATTACAAAATACATCCTACAGATAATTAGCTCTGGATTAGTACTGAAAGAAATGTCCAAAAACAAAAAAGAAGGAAAAGAACTTACTTCTATGAGGAAATATCCAGAAGAATCATGTTGTCCGGCCTTTAACATCAGTTGGTCAGTAAGACAATATATCTTGTCCCTCAGCTCCGTCAATGTTTGTCGTCCTAGAACCAAGAACTCCTGAGTCTAAAAGCAGTTCGGGAAAGATCAACAATAGCTGAAAGGAGAAACAGATATAACTCCCAACAAACAATCAATGCCAGTTTACTTGAAGAGTGATTTTCTGGTCTTTTCGTATTTCCACGAAATTGCATAAATAATGGAATCTTTGATCATCTTTTTTTTTCATATTCTCTCAGAAGCAAAATATCTATTCGTTTCTAATCTACCCAGTCCTCGTTTTCCTTAGAACTAAGATAGGACAGATTACTGAACAATCTTTACTAATTCCGTTTTTTGATTTTTCAGTTTCTTAATAAATGTTCTTTTACAGCAATTTTGCAGTAAATTCCTAATAAGTAAAACCCTACTTTCAGTCTTCAAATTTAGTCTTACTACTTGAGGATTTTCTTAATAGGGCGCAAAATTGAACGGATGATTTATTATGGAAAGCTAAGGCTAGATTTTTAAAGCATGAATACATATACATATCAATGCATGTATGTGTCTTATGTAGAAGAACAGAACAAAAGCAAGGCCTCCTCCCAGCTGATATGCAAATAAACAACCAAGCAAAGTTTAGGTCAAAGTCTCATGTATGGGCTTTTGAAACAAAATAGCAATAATTCTACTGAGTATTCAACAATGAGAGAGGACGACTAAATATAAGAGACAACATTAGTAGACGGATGAATTGTTATAATGTCTATAAAAAGTTGCTTGTCATGGAGTCGAGGTTTCAAACATGTATTTTTGACCAAATTAGCTCATCATAAACTGCTGTAAGAAGGGCAACAAGAAAATGGATTTGGCTAGATAATAATAGATCAATGGAAAAAGACGTAGGTGTTCAGTTTGGACAAGGGTAACAAATACTCTGGACAGTCAGAATCATTCTGGAGATTAACACCTATAAGCTGCCCTTCTGGAGAAGACTCTTCTGAAACTCTAGTAGGAAACTTATCACTTTCTTGACAGTATTGGCATGACTTCCCTAGAGTACCTCCCTCTTCCACCCTGCAATATATCTACTTATCCCCATGCCACATCGGCATGCCATTAACAACTTCCCAACCTTTCTCCATATTTCTTTATGGGTAACTGTTCATCCAATCTTTTTTCGTCAATGCGTGCTACTGAATAATATTAACTGTTCAAACTGCAATGAATATGATTCTAAGATAATCCAACATTCTAAATCAGTTTCATCGCCAGCATGAAAGCAGAGTGATCCTATACCTTCACCCCCTTGCGTATGTTATGGTAAACTTCAACAGAAAGAACAACTTCTGGATAACGCACTGCTACATGCTCCCCACTGCCCAAAGACTTCACCTGTTACACATTAATCAGATAACCGTGAACAAAAGCAGAAAAAAAAAGTTATCATATAGAAACTTAAATTAAGCATTGTGAATAGCATTTATAGTTGTTACTACAAGCCCAAATAAATAAGGTATTGTTTAGAGAGAGAAAAAGTTGTCATCAAATTTTTTTTTGAAGATAAAGTTGTCATCATTTAGTCTTAAACATTATAGATTTTATATTTTCTATCCAGCTATAGTTCAGAGTTTTAATTTTAAATCAATCTGTATGAAATTTCTATTTTTTATTAGTTTGAATCAATACCTAGTAGCACTGATTGATTCTTATTTGAGGCGCCTATAAACATAAAGCCTTGATGTAAAACTCCAAATCTATCTAATATAAAACCAGATCGACACATAATTATTTGAGAAATCTATATTTGCCGTCTTAAAAGAAATAAAGACACCAATGGTGCACGACATATATAATTGAAGGGCACTCAGTTAACACAAAGTTTCAATGTTGGAACAACCCTAGCAATTACATATTTTCACACACATCAAGCAATCTAAACAAGTTTCATTCAAGTGGATTTATGTTTGTGACTTTCTTCTAGCAAAACGGTAAAAAAATACATACAAAAAGTTGGTAGTCTATCCCAGGAAGCGGAGGTATTGTAGTGCGTGGTATTCAGTCTGAAAATGGGGGGAGTACATTACCAGTGATCTTGTCACTCATTTATCCAACATTGGTATTCTCCACCAGCTTACTTGCTCGTATACCCCTGAACAAAATGACATAGCTGAGCGAAAGAAGCATCATCTTATGGGTGTTGCCTGATGTCTTCTAAAGGGTATGATTGCTCCTCAATAATTTTGGGACATGGCTGTTCTGACAGCCACGTATTTGATTAATAGGCTGCCTGGTAGGATCTTGGGGGGAGAGACTCCTTTAGGTGTTCTTCATCCTGAAAATCCTATTTTCCTCTTTTTTCCAGGACAAAGGCCCTTCTCGAACAAAGTTGGATGACAAGTCAATTCGGTGTGCTTTTATGGGTTATTCTTCCAAGTCAAACGGGTACCAGTGTTATGATCTTTCCACTTAACGCTTTCTCAACTCCTTGAATGTGACCTTCTAGGAGGATACCCCCTTCTTTAGCAAGCCTGACATTCGTAGGTCTCATATTTCACCTGTTGAGGATTGTCCTCGTTTTGTTCCTCTTATTGATCCTACTTCTATGGATGTTCCTATTAGGAACCCTACTTATATGGATGTTCCTATTAGGAACCCTACTTATATGGATGTTCCTGTTGTCTCTTCCTCTGCTTTACCTCATGTTGCAGGTTCTCCTACTCATGTGTATAGTCGTCGCTCTCATATTCCTGCGCAAGATTCCTCATTGAATGAAGATACTGAGCCCTCTTTCTCTCCTCCCCCTCGGCAATATCCTTTAAGGGATCATCGTCCCCCAGACCCTCTTACCTTATCTTACTCTACCAATCACACTATGCAAAATGAGATGACTACGCAAGATTCCTCATTGAATGAAGATACTGAGTTCTCTTTCTCTCCTCCCCCTCGGCGATATCTTTTAAGGGATCATCGTCCCCCAGACCATCTTACCTTTATCTTACTCTACCAATCACCCAATTGAGAACCATATTTCATATAATGCTTTGTCTCATTCTTTTCAGGGGTTTATTAGTCAAGTTGATTCTACAGTGATTCTTAGATTTGTGGGGGAGGCAAAATTAGACCCCCGATGGGTAATTGTTATGCAGAATGAGATAACTGTCTTACAGAATAATCATACTTGGGACTTGGTTGCTCTCCCTGAGTGAGAGAAGACAGTTGGTTGTCGTTGGGTGTTCAACTGGAAATATAATGCACATGGTACGATTAATCGATACAAAGCTCGTCTGGTAGCCAAAGGCTTTACTCAGATATCAAGCAAAGATTTTATTGGCAGATTTGCCCCGACTGCTAAACTTACTGTTTGACTCATTATCTCTCTTACTACTTCCCACTTGGCCCTTGCATCAGATGGATGTAAAGAATGCTTTTTTGAATGGCGATTTGGATGAGGTGATTTATATAGATCCTCCATCGGGGTTTCGGGCTGAGGGGCAGTATTTTGGGAAAGTTTGTCATTTGAGAAAATCGTTGTATGGGTTGAAACAGTCTCCAAGAGCTTGGTTTGCTCGATTAAGTGAGGTTATCCTTCGATTAGGTTTTTTGAGATGTCATTCTGATCACACGTGCTTTATCAAACGGAATCCGACGGGACCATGTGTTTCAGTTTATATGGACGACATTATCTTAACAGGTGATGATACTTTACGCATTGTTGGGGTCGAGAAAGATCTCAGTTCTGTGTTTGACATCAAGGATCTGGGTGGCCTGAAATATTTTTTTGGGATTGAGATAGCTCATTCCAGGAGTGGTATTTCTCTCTCTCAGCGGAAGTATGTACTTGATCTTCTCAGTGGCACTGGGGTGACAGGATGTAGACCTGCATCCACTCTTATGGATCCGAACATAAAACTTTCAGCTGAATCTGGTGAACCATTAACAGATCCTGACCTAGCATTTGCTGTAAGTCTTGTGAGTTAGTTTATGCATGCTCCCCAAACTTCCCATTTGGATGTTGTTTTTCATATCTTGAGGTATTTGAAATCTTGCCCAGGTCTCGGTCTTTTCTATGACTCCAAGAACACGTTTGATATATCTTGCTTTACCGATGCTGACTATGTTGGGTCTAAGACGGATAGAAGATCTACATCTGATTTTTGTTCTTTTTATGGGAATCATCTCGTCTCTTGGAAAAATAAGAAGCAGTTTGTGGTTTCTCGATCTTCTGCAGAGGCTGAGTACAAGGCTATAGCTCAGAGGGCATGTGAGGTTCTTTGGCTCCACTCTATTCTTGGAGAACTTGGTTTTCCTGCCCATTTGCCGTCGACTCTGTATTGCGATAATAAGTCATCTATCATGTAAGCTTCAGATTATGTCCTGCATGAGAGGACCAAACGTATTGAGGTTGACATCCACTTTATCCGGGAGAAAGTTCGGTCTGGAATTATTTCTACAAAGTTTGTTCCTTCATTTGAACAAGATGCTGATGCTCGTACGAAACCAGTCGGACCATCTATACTCAAGTCCACTCTTCGCAAGTTGAGCATGATGGACATCTATGCGCCAACTTGAGGGGGAGTGTTGAATATAAGGATGTTTTTACTTTATTTATTTGTTTTAGTTTAGGGATAGTTTAGTAATTTCTCTTATTGCTTTTCTTCTTTGGGTATAATACCCCATTGTATCTAGATTTGTGTTAACTCAATACAACATTTCTTCTACTTTTTTCTATTTGAACTAACCTATGCAAAAGTCATTCTGAACAAAAAATAGCAAGAACATTCAGGATTACAGGAGTAGTGTACGACCAAGTTGAGATAAAAGTTCATATAGGATATATCAGAATCGTTCAAATGACTAAATGAGGATTATATAAAAGAACCTTTACTGCAGAATTTGTAGATCTCAATGTGTTCATCCTTTCAACTCCGTCTGATGATGGAATCAATCCATCAGTCTTGCTCCTTGCACTGAAACCACAAAAAGACTCGGTATAAATCTCAATCAGGGTTTCACATATCAAGATAATCCAATTTCATAATACAAACTTGAAGGAATGCAATTTCACTGAAGCTTTGTCTTGATCCTGCTTCTGTTTGATTTTGACAATTTTTGCCACCTTGGCTAATGAACTACTCTGTAGACGAGATGTGAAAATCCAGAATCGGTAATGTAGAATCAAATCAATATGTCGATTACAAAAAGAAATCAATTATTTGACTTTTTAGCTTTCAAGTTGAGTAAAGCATTTTTGATAAAACTTCAACACACCTACATTCTAATACATAGCTGTGTCAACTATGCCTAAGCAAGCACGATAATAATACATAAATGGATAGGTAGCATACCTCTGCACCACAACTGTTTGCCTTCCTTTTCCTTCTCTTTCTTGAATTTATTTTACTGAAAGTTCCATTCATAGTGGTTGCAGTCGGGGACACTTCTGGGCATTCTACTAAGGCTAAAGCATTTCCCCCCTTGTCAGATACACTACGATCATCATCCTTCCTAAGGAAAACATAAACTTTAAGTCAGATTCTGATAAGAGTTAAAGGTATAGAACAAGAAAAGAGTCTAGTAGCTAGATATAAACGATTTGAAGTAAAAGCTGAGTACCGGTGGTGTAAACTGAATACGAAGAATAAATTTCAAAAACAACAAGAGTGAAAAATATGCATGTTTTGTAAAATCATTTGTTGAAATACGTATGTTGTTTCACTAAAATAAAATTACAAGAGAGTTGCTCTTTCAAAGGTAACTAACAAGCAAATTGACTGAAAGCATAATCTTAAGCTACAGGAATTTGGGAATCCCCAGATTATTTGGTGATGATTTTTGTGGTTGGTAGTTTCACCTGTTTGGTAGCCATGAGTGAGCCCAAAATGGACTCTGCCATAGTTAAATTCCCATTCATTAAAAAAACAAGAAAGAATAATATTTAATGAAAATATAAATCAATAGTTCACAGAGTGAAATGCACGAGAGGTGACTGCTTCAGAATATCTATAAAAAGCTATTTTTGAATGCAAATATATTATGGGGAATGACTTTATAACAGTTAGCTGCAACAATATTTTATGTTATTGCCCTGACTACCATATAGGTGACATCAAAGACCATCTAACCATGAGAAAAACTGACACATATATCATAACAGATATATAAACATGAACATCATAAATACTCTCTTTTCTCTTTTGTTATTTCACTCTTCTTTTCCTTCACTGGAAGGAGGATGGGGAGGACAGAGGAGGCCATAAAAAGGAGAAAATGCACCATCTACATTCATACTAGTAAGATACTATATAATCACTATTATAAGACCATCAAATCACTAAAACCAATTCAATCATTTAATGGATGATTGGAAGCACAAGACCATTTATTAAAAGTAGGATACCCCAGTAACCCTGCAACGGAAATTGATGAGTTCCCTGCTACAGGTTGTGGAATATTTTCAAACTTGTCACTATTATCCTGCAATATAAGTTGAGGTGAACCAGGGGTAGAAATAGAGATTTTGTTTTTCCTCCTTTATTTAATTCTATATATGTTTTTGAGTTCCTTGTACCAAAAATGCAGTTGATTCATGCGTACCTCAAGCATTTCTGATTTTAAAGCCATATCAAATAACTCTTCCTCCGTATAAATTTTAAGTTCATCAACCCTGCATAAAGATTTACGCTTAACTAACTCATCTCAAATTAAATGACCAATTGACCATATTAAGCTCAAAATTACAAGCACATATGCATACAATATATCTTCTTCAGACATTGGAGATGAAACTGAAGCTAGCTCTTCCTCTAGGTTCTGCTTTTGAGAATATAAATTTAAATTCAGAAACAGTATGCAAATAAATGAGGTATATATATTATCTCAGAAGCTACTTTAGTGACTCATATTTATCCTTTTTTCCAGAAAAGGTGAAAATAAATCAATTGAGAATAAATCCATGTCACTAAAATATGAACACCTGAAGTTCGTGAACTACAGCAGCCTCAAAGTGAGGAATCCGTGTGAGGGGCCCAACCAGGTTGGCAACATAGATGGGTCCACCTCGAGGAATAGTCTGGTTATTACAAATCTCATCTTCAGGCACCTCCATCACTCTCCTTCCACCAAGTAAATGATTAACTTTATTTCCAGAGGTTCGGCTGTGGCTCAAACTCAAACGTGAACTCTTTATCACAGTATACGCAAACACTCTCAAAAGTCGCCTAGCAAAAGAAAGAATTGTTGGTTTATAAGTCGTCGAAGACTTAAAGACATTTTAGTAGATATTATCTCAATTCTCAATGGAAAAGTTAACTTTTAAAATGAGCATGTAGCAAAACTTTATTTTTTAAGGGGCTGATCTTTAAGTTAAAACAATAATCAGCATTCAGCAACATCCGTGTAAGGAACTTACATACTTGTAAAATAAGGGAAAAGACAGACAATTACAGAACTTCTGATGCATCACAAGGGGTGCATCATATGATCCTGAAAAGGCTTTTAAGCTAATGATTAACAAAAACTGATGCCCCAACCCACTATTTTAGAAAGAGAAAAAAATTGAAACACTGATTGTACATTGGACTGCACGTTGTTCTTAGACAACAGTTTGCGGTGATTGAATTCTAAATATGTCAATAATAAACATTTGCATCCCTAGCATTCACATTTGTACACAATATACGAACAATTACCAAAACAAGGCATGGGGTAAAATGAAAAAAAGAAACTAAATTATAATTAAGAGAGAAGAAGATAGCGCGAGTGAGAGAGAAAGAAGACGACAGATGAGCAGCAGAGAGAGTGACTTTGAGCAACATAGATAGAGAGTACCTGAGATCGATCTTCGTCGTCGCCTGAGGCGATTGTTACCCGTCGTCACTGAAGGGTGGCAAGCGACTAGGGAAATTTCCAAGAGAAAACCCTTGGTAAAGAATATAACGAAACTAAGACCCATATATTTATTTCAACGATTGTTAGCCTGTTTTTAGCAGTTAAAAGACTCATTTACCCTTCTATTATGTATCATTTTGAGTCCCCCTTCCACAGTTCACTCTCTCTCTCTCTCTCTCTCATCCAAAACCCTCATCTTCTTCAACCCATCTTAGCAACGGTCTGACTAACAGCAAGCCAAATAACACCATAACCCAAGAAACAACAAACAGTGCCAACCAAAAGCACAGCCCAAGGAGGGAATTTATTGCAGGCAACCCCAGGAAGCAAACCCACACTCTCTCCAATGTCATTGGCCATACCCATTAACGTCACCTACTGCTCATTGAAACCCAGAACAGATTTCAGCAGTGGGGTATTGAGAGATGAACTCAAAGGGTTAGGGTTTTAGGAAAAACCTTCGAAGGAAAGTGGTGCTGTTGAAGGTGAAATGGAAAAAGTTTAGAGCAAAAAATGAGTATTTGTTGAGAAATTTCCAAACTCAAAATCTATTTCAATTTTTCAATTTGTCAAATCTTCTCATTCCCAAACTTAAAAGTCTTCTCTGGAAATTTTGAAGCTCATTAATGTTCGTCTTTTGCAAATTTCGGGACAATCGTCTGGTAGGGGTAAACAAGTCTTTGACTTTTGAAAATGCTAAGAATCGTTAAAATAGGACCTGGGGTCCTAATTTCGTTATTGGTCTCCGCATGGGTCTTTAAGTAGAAATTTCTCAAGGGACTACTGAAAAGCGGTCTTTTTTGGAAAAAAGTAGTACTTTTGAAAAGAAGCAAAAATGACACTTTTAGGTACAATGACCTAACTACCCTTGAAGATTAAAGAACATCGTTCTTATATATTCTTTATTCTTTCTTTGAATTTTGCTCCACAATGAGTCAGGTGATGCCGATGCGTCGACCACCTCACAACCAAGTCGAGCATCATACCGATCATGGTATTTGGGTTTGATATATAATCTCCTTAATGCACGTAATTGAACACTTAAATAGCTTAAAAATGATAGGTTTAAATTCATTAGGGAATCTCATAGAAATCATCAATTTAAATTATGGTGCGTGAGAATGGATTCATGATTTGAGATCTTCAACTTCTCTGCGAGATAAAAACCTAGAGAGTACTACCCACTCTGACGGTTATGAATAATTGATGGGGTACTACAGAATATAACAAATATATGTCATAACCTCAGGGGGATGGCTTCTTTTCAATTAGAATATCTAATCCTATATTCTTTTCACAGAGGATCAGATATGAGCGGTTGAGATTAAATATCATAAGTTAGAAATCACAATCCAACGGTATTGTATATTCAATTAGATGACATGATTGACATATATAATTTAACTCATCAAATAATGATAATTACATTACAATCCTAATTAAAAGAAAAATTAGTGCAAGGATCATAAATTAATAAATTATATTTTTAGTAAAAGAAAATTTTCCAACAATTTTTCACTGGGTTCATGCACTTCAAGTTGTTTTAACAAGATTTATAGGATTGCAAATAATGTAACAAATTCGGGTGGCCACTCTTTTTTTAAATTATAATTATCAAAATAGATGGATTAATACTCCAGGAAACACTATTTATATCCATATACTTCCTTAATATTTGATCATGAATGTTTAGACTAGTAATATATTAGTCTAGACAGTTTCATGGTCACAAGATTAACTTCATCTAGAACTTGAGCAAATAATATGTGGTTTTACTACATATCCTAAGCATGCGTAAACTGTATGTGATCTTAAATTATACATCTCATCATCTTCCTGCTCCATACAATCACTGAGCAAATGGATCATGAATGTTTAGACTGGTAATATATTAGTCTAGACAGTTCCATGATCACAAAATAAACTCAGTCTAGAATTTGAACAAATAATGTATGGATTTACTGCATATCATGAGCATGTGTAAACTGCATGTGATCTTAAATTACACATCTCACCATCATCCTGCTACATACAATCATTGTACATCATCTAGACATATTACTGCAAACTGTAAACCACATGTTTAGAGTGAGGGTTTACCGATATGGAGCCAATCACATATCTAGCCCAAGCATTGGAGCATAAGAAACTTCCACGCAATATAAGTAGCAAATGCACAAGTTGTATACAACGATTCACGAATACACATTTGAAACACATGCTTTTTAAAAGCTTTAGGCCGTAATCCTTTTATAAGGAGATTTGTAATCATTATTTCTGTTTCTATGTGGGGCACCTCAATGATACCTTCATTGACCTTCTAACATACAAAAAAGTATTGATGTCAATATGCTAGTGGTGCTTAGTCAATTTCTCATTCTTCACATATTTTGTCATAGTCTCATCATCATAAAATAACACAATAGGCTTATGGATGGAATCTATGACCCTTAGATCTGCAATAAAATTCTTCAACCAAAGTACATGTTTGATCGATTCATAACAACTTACTAACTCTACATACATAGTAGAATCTGTTATGATTGATTGTTTAGAGCTTCTCCATGAGATAACACCTTTGGCCTATTGGATCTATTATGATTGACTGTTATGCTACAGCCCCACTATTATCACAATAAAATGTCATGAGTTTGTCAATTTCTGGAACAACTTCCAGAGTCTTTAAGAACTTTCTAAGCCATACAGCCTCCTTAGCAGCTCACAAGCTATTACATATTCAGCTTTCATGGTAGAATTAACAATGCAAGATTACTTGATACTTCTTCATATAACTGCTACATCGTTCAGGATGAACACCGATCTTGAAGTGCACCTCCTAGAATCTTTGTCTGCTTGGAAATCAAAATCAGTATACCCCATCATATTAAAGTCAGTACCTCAATACACAAACATGTTATTCCATATTTTCCTAAGATACTTAAGGATATGCTAGATGGTATTCCAATGCTAGATTTTAGGATTAGATTGGAAATGACTCATCATGTCCACGACATAACAAATGTCTGGCTTAGTGCAAAACATCGCATACATGAGATTTCCTATGACTGAGGCATAGGGAATCTTTAACATGTCTTCCTGTTCTTGAGGAGTCTTGGGAGACTACTCCTTGGAGAGGCTAACTCCATGCCTGAAAGGAATATATCATTTCTTAGAGCCTTACATACTGAAATTATCCATCACCTTATCAATTTAAAATGTTTGAGACAGTGCCGATTGTTTGTACTTCTTATCTCGAAAGATTTGAATACCTAAGACAAATGTAGCTTTTCCAAAATCATCCATATCAAATTATTTTGCAAGCCAAATCCTGACATCAGATAATTTTCCTACATTACTCTCAATGATTAGAATATCATCTAGGTACAAGACTAGAAAAACCACTTTCCCTTCGTGTATCATCTTATACACACAGGGTTCATCCAATAACTGTTCAAAATCAAAGTTCTTGAAGTTTCATTAAGTCTAATATTCCACGATCGGGACGCTTGCTTAAGTCCATAAATAGACTTCAGCAGTTCACAAAACTTGCCCTCTTGGTCTTTCTCCATGAGCCCGTCTAGTTAAGCCATATAAATGTGTTATTCAAGATTGTCATTCAGAAAAGTAGTCTTGACGTCCATCTGCCAGATTTCATAATCGTGGACAACAGTAATGGACAAGAGTTTTAGATGGATTTAATCATGGCTACCGGTGAGAAGGTATCATCATAGTCTATACCTTTTTTTGGGTGTAGCTCTTGGCTATATACCTATTTTTGAATGTCTCCATATTCCATCAGGGCCTCTTTTTTATTATAAATCCATTTACACCCTACAGGTTTTGCCCCTTCAAGAGAATCTACAAGTTTCTAGACTCTGTTCGAGTACATCGAATGTATCTCCACGTTCATGGCTTCTTGCCATAGGTTTGCTTTAGGACCAACCATGACCTATGAGTAGGAGACAAGTTCATCATGATCCTTATCTGAGACTGATGTTGAGGCATCTCCGTAAGACATGTACCTTTCAGGCTGTCTCACAACCATCCCACTACGTCGAGGCTCCATATGCTCTCGCCCCAGCTGTGGTTCTTCCATTATTGAATCTGAAACAGTTCCTGATTGGGGAGTCGGTGTCCTCCCACTTAATAAGTCCTCTAGCATAATAGTGCTTCTCGGCTTCACACTTCTTATATAGTCTTCTTTAAGAAAATGTTCATTAGTTCTTACGAATGTTTTCTCTTCAGTCAGACTATAAAAGACATACCACTTCGTTCATTTGGGATATCCTGCAAACATGCATAATTCTAATCGGCTAGCCAACTTATCTGTCTTTTATTTCAGAATATGTGGTGGGAACCCTCATATCTTAAAGTGGTTAACGAACGACTTTCGTCCATTCCATCGTTCATATGGCGTGTCGGGCACCATCTTCGATGGTTCAGAATGTATGTTGTTATTTCCAAGTCATAATCCCAAAACAAATCTGGGAGGCATGAGTAACTCATAATAGATCTAACCATATCCATCGGAGTTTGATTCCTTCCCTGACACACCATTCTGTTCTGAGTGCCAGGTGGTGTAAGCTGAGAAAGAATACCTTCTTCCTTAAGAAAATCTTCGAACTCTCCTAGCAAGTACTCTTCACCACGATTAGATCATAGTATTTTGATTTTTTTCTCTAATTTCTTTTCAACCATAGCATTGTATTCTTTGACCTTTTCTTCAGGCTTTTGGTGCATTAGATAAACATGTCCAAAACATGAGTAGTTATTAGTGAAAGTTACAAAATATGCATAACCACCTCTTGCTTGGATATTCAATGACCAACATACATCACTATGTACGAGTTCAAGGTACTGAGTGGCTCTTTCACCGTTCGTTGAAAAGCTATGAGTTCTGCTTCTTAGCTTTCATCGGACATCTCTTGTGTTTTTTTAGTGCTAGAGGTGGAAAGCTTGATTTCAGTAAAGTTTGTCTCTCCAGTCTTCCTCTTACCCTTCAGAAATAGGGTATCAGTAGCTTGCAACTCCTTCACCAGCTTAGGAAGCGAATACATCAACTTATTCATCGAATAATTAAGTTTGAAATTTTCAAAAGTTCAGGCATAGTCTCAAGGATCATATCAACTGGGGTCTCGTCATCTACCTCAGCACCCATGATTTCTATCTCATTCAGATAACTAATGATCAACATCATATGGTCTCTGATAGGAGTTCCAGGTTTCATCCTGCAATTCATGAAGTTCCGCACGACTGCCTGTTTGGCTTGACAACCCTGATCTCCGAACATTTTGGTTATGTTCAACATCATATCAATGGCAGTTTCCATGTACTGATGTTGTTGTTGCAACATTTTGCTAACATAAGCCAAGATATAATATCTGACGATCTGATCAGAACACAACCAAGAAGCATAAACATCATTTTCCTCTTGAGTCGATTCAGCAATAGGTTCAAGGGGACAAATGGTGATGAGCACGAACTTGTGCTCTTCTATCATCAGCACGATATCAAGATTGCGTTTCCAATCCACGTAATTTTCACGAGTAAGTTTGTTCGCGTTTAATATAGTTGAGAGATGGGGTATCGATATGATTACCGAAAAGAATAAATAAAGCGGTATAAATAAATATCCAATTATTTAGAAAAGTATGATGCATGATGCAAATACTTAAATATTTAAAAATCTAATAAAAAATATTTTTTCCATGATGTTACGATCAACAACGATAGCTTGGCTCATCTAAGGACAACGTTCAAGCTACCTCATATTGCATCGAGCATGACCAATCACTAATGGTTTTGGTCACATTAGCCCCATTGACTAGCCTCTATAAGGGATATCAATGTGCTTCGGTCTAAGTATTTAACCGACACATCGGCTTAAAGGTTGTCATGAACTAACAGTCCGTCTAGGAACAGTCTTGCCTCACCACTTCCTTTATAAGCTTTAGCTTCTTAAGTAACTTGATGACTCAACATGATTCCTAAATTTCTCCCACTGAAGAGAGGACCGCTAGGGCAGCTCTAAACCATTCCTCGTACCACGATCAAGTTATGTTGAAGATTTGGGAACGTTTCAATGTAAACGACCCTCCCACTTAGTTTTTTTTAAATGTATATTTTTTTTCCTTTTAAAAAATATAAATTTTTTATAAATTTAAAAATTATAAACTTTTATAAAATTTAGATAACAATTTAAAATTTATAATTTGTATAAATTCACATTGTATTTAAATTATAACACATTATAAATTTAAACTACAATTATGCATGTACATGCTACATGCATGTTATATGATGATACATGATTAATAATAAGTCATACATTCAAAACTATTCTCTCTATAGCTCATTTCTAATTACAACTCATAAAAAGAATAATAAATTAATTAAAATAATTTAAATGCTAATCTTTATAGCGTCTGTAATCTTCTCATTCTCCTTCCGAAAGTCCCACCAATTTGCAACTCTTTAGAAAAGTCCAATCCCATTTTTAAAATTCAAATTTTAATTTAAAATTTAATTTTTCAATAATTTTTACTTTGCTAAATAAATTACCAAGTAAATTAATCAATTGATTTTTGTAAAAAAATTTATAAAATAAATTCTAATTAATTAGTGTTGAAAAATTACCGAATTAAATAAAAATAATTTTTAGGGACTGGATTGGGCATAATCTTAAGGTTTCCCAAACCCACAAGTTTCCAAAATCTCAAGATTTCCTAAACCCTAAAGTTTTTAAAAACTCAAGATTTCCTAAACTCTAAAGTTTTCAAAACCTCAAGGTTTCCAAACCCCTAAAATTTCCAAAACCTTAAGGTTTCCTAATCCCTATAGTTTCCTAAACCATAATAAGGAAACCTACAACGGCGAGCTATGACAGCAAGCAGCTGTGTGGGGAGCAGGCGACGGCGCGGTGCTTTGACAAATGGTGGTGAACAGCGGTGACGGCGGCGATGAACCGTGACTTTTCGAGGCGGCGACGGATTACATGGAATTTAAAAAAATATAACTTTTACAAGAACATAAATTATATAAAACCCTATGCCTCAATTTCGGCGTAAATTCTATAATTGAAAAACAAACACCTAAAGCCAATAGATCGGGATCCATTTATAAAACACATTCAAAACAATTTTGAATCTCCCATACAAAAATATGCAAATATCACAACATCCAACAATACATACGTTTAATCACAGAATATGCATAATAAAAAAATCAAGTTTCTGATACCAATTGTTGGATCGAGTTTTAAAAAATTGAGAAAATTCATTGAACCACGAAAGGTTCGTGGGTGGAATATCACAAAAATTTCTAAAATATATTTAATCGTGTTAAAAATTAAAATTAAACTACAGATAATGCATATTTAGATTAGACGTATTTAGAAAGGAGGTAGTAACAATTTATACCTTTTCATTGTATCAGAAACTTTATGAATTGGTGGAATCCTTATTAAACGTGATTCCACCTCTTGACGATGACTCAACAACAGTAGAAACACGAGGTTCAAAATATTTGTTAAGTTTTATAATTGTAACATCAAACTTAAATACTCTCTTTTTTATTTATCTTTTTTATATATTTGTGAACCACATTTTGTAGTGAATTATGATTCAGAAATTTTGTAATGAACTACTACTAATTTGTTACATTACATATATTAATGACTAATATATGTATTTCTTAGAAAAATATCGAGTTTGATAAATTTGTTGATGATATTGTCACTATCATATGTGTATATAAAAAACTAAAAAAATCAGTATTTTTTATTTACATTCCAGAAATATAAAATTTGGTCGCAAATAATATTTTGCGACCAAATAAAATGGGTTGCAAAATATTGTAGGTGACAAAGAGAAATATTGGTGGCAAACAAGTTTTTGCGACCAACTTTTGTGTTCGTCGCGAAAACTTTTTGTGACCAGTATTTCTTCGTAAAGGTCTAACGTGACAGGTTTCATTTTTCATTGTGAACGGCTTTCACTGATGAAGCGGAAGCGATGAGGTTCATGACGAACGTATGTTCGTCGCGTTGAGCTAGCCCCAATTTCTTGTAGTGACTTCTCTTCAATTAGAATACATAATCATCTCTTCCCATCATAGATGATTAAATATGAAACGGTTAAGCTTAAATCTCATAAGTTAGAAACCACATCCAATGGTATTGTATGTTCAATTAAACACATAATCGATATATACAATTTAACTTATCAAATAATGATAATTACATTGCAATCCCAATTAAAAGAAAAATTAGTGCAAGGACCACAAAATAATAAATTTTATTTTTAGTAAAACAAAATTTTTCAACATAAAAATCATATACTATTTTCATAATAAATGAGGTCAAATGTGATTTAAATGATATTTGGTATGGAATAGATTATTTAACAAATTATGTGTCAAAAATAATATAAATTGATATGGATGATTAAACTCTTATACTCATATTTTAAAAGTAATGAGTAACAGTCACTTTTAACTCAATTAATCTCCTCTAGAATTTATCTTTAATTAACCAAAAAAATGTGATAAAAAAAACAAACTGATGCCTAATAAGGGCCGGCTTAATGGAGTTTGATGCCACAGGCAAAATGTGTATTGTTGTGACCGAAACGTTGATTAAAGAATCACATGTATACGTCTCCTGAGGGAAATGAAGACAAAAGAACCACATTAACTCAGAATATAAAGTATCGGCTCACATGAACTAAAGAATTAAAAAATATAAAGCACAAAACCAATATGTTTGTCCACTAAATTATTTTGATCAAAAGCAGAAGGGTTATTTTAATATAATTGAAAATCCAAACATATATATAACTTAGTACTAAAAGAGGATACTCCATATTACTACAAAGAGTCATCAAAAGATTCCTCCAATTTGTTTACATTTATTTCATATCTTATTTTTTACAAAGTGCATACCCACATTGCGTACCTCATCACACCCATTAATTACTTTGACAAAAAAGAAATATTAAAATAATTTATTCCACTTGAATTAATTCTTTTTTGACCATGCATTGAGAATAAATCCAGCTCACACTAGCTTAAACAAGAACTATCCAATTTAATTTCAATATATCAGTGCAAAGATTCCATTCAAGTACAAGCTGACTTCATTGGAGAAAGTAGAGAAAAAGTTGCACATATCATATTTATTTTAAGCCAGAAAGCATCACTTGAGATGAACAAAAGAAAACTACCATTAACTGACATATATATTTGGTTTTATTTTTTGTCAAGTCCTTAAGAGGCCGCAGCAGAAGCACAATCCTTCACTTGAAACCCTACTCTCTCTGACTCTAAATCATAAACAACCTCCACATTTTGCTGTTGAAAGCTCCCAAAAACTCCGGCTGGGCCTTTATCACCGTCAGCCATGCTTTGGAACAAGAAGCATTTCACAACACTAGAGTTACTTGGAGCACCCATTGCATAGAAGTAGTTCCCTTGGGGTAAAACAAGACTCACATTGTTTAAGAAATGGAAAGTGATTGCAGGAAGAAAATGATCATCATCTACAAAACTAGTGGTGTAGTTCAGGCAAGGAATTTTATAGCAAAGGTCAAACCCACTTCTCATCTCTATCTCATTAGCTCTAGGATATGTGATCATTGATTGAAGATTGGCAAGTAGCTGTGAATATAAGGGTTCTGGTAAATGAGTATATGTGGTTCCCGAATCGATCAGCATTCCTCCATTACCAAATGAATCAAACTCTCTTAAGCTCAAAGGAACTTGATCTACACTACCATTGCCAACACTTATAGCCTCTAGACCAATGTAATAGAAATTAGGGTAAATTGGAGTCTTCAACAATGGGGTGAATTGCAAATTTTCTTTTAAAGATAAAGCAAGATTTCCAAGAACTAAAGGGCTTGAAATATTAGGGTTATTAGCAAATTTGAAGGGCAAGAAACAATGAGAGAAACCCTTTTGTTGAAACCCTAATTGAGAAGGGAGAGAAAGAGGGCCTCTTCCAAACCCCACAATCCCAATAGGCTCTTGATAACTAGACCCAACACACCCAAAACAAAACTTGGGAATTTCTCTACTAGAATTAGGTAAACTTCCATGGATTCTAAGTATATCTCTGGTTAATGCGCCAATGACAACCCCACCTCCCCCATAAGTGTAAGAAAATGAAGGGCATGGCCTAAAACATGTGGATTTGATTAGGGTATTTAGGGAGCAACCAGCCATGGTGCATGGATCAAAATAATTATCAGAGTTATGGATGTTTATGCAAAAGGAGCTTGAACAAAGGTCTCTAATGGAGGAAGAAGAATGGACAGGAGAGTAGTTAGCCATTGGCTTAAAAAATTTGTAGTCGTGATCATCACATTCTAGGCAGTCAAAAGAGAGATTCCCACAAGGAACCCAAGTTAGATCACTTCCTGTGTCCATATAGACTTGGATGACTTGTGAAGGTGTACCTAAATTTAAAGAAATCAAATACCCATCTCTTATTTCCCTTAGAGGCTCCATCATGTCTAACATTTCCATTGTTCTTTTCCTTGAACTTGATGAAGCTTTTGGTATAAGGAGGGATGTTCTTGAATGAACTAGGCCTAGGACTATGGAATTAGGTTTTCTTTGCCTGGCTAGGGTTTGATTGAAATTCCACAAGATAACTACAAGAAGGATTGAAATTGTAAAAGTTTCATTGATAAAGGATAATCCCATTGTGTCGCCCTAGTTTTCTCTCTTCAGGTGAGGCTTGTGAGATAATTAAGTATGTCTTTCTTGGTACTATACAAGTCTTTATATAGAGGAAGTGGATTGTTCTCTCTACTCGATCGCTTTCGGAACGTAGAGTTTAGAAAACTTGAAACGTTCATAATATTATTTCTTAAAAAACTTAGGTGTTACATATAGAAGTACTAGAGAGAAACTAAAGACTTTTAACAGCTAGAACAGAAAAAATAATGATAGACAATGTGCAACAACATTTTCACAAGAAAAACAAAATTCTCGGTATTCTCTGGAGTAAGTACTTGAGCTTTGAGTAATTGATTAGTTCATTTAGATGAGTTCTATGTAACTTTTTAGTAAATGACCAGCATAAATCCATCAATTACAGAGTTAGAAAACCTCGAATAATTAAATCGTTTTAACTGTTATTATTTGACTAATCACTTTTTGCATGAGTTTTAAAAATATCACTTTTGCATGAGATTCAGGAGGGAGAAATGTTTAAGAAAATTAATTATCTGAACCTGAATTATGTAGCATCCCAAACAAAAGATCAAAGCATCCTTCTTTTTTTAATCTCTAGAAAATACCGAAAAGAACAAAGTACAGACAACCACAGTTAGGGTTATATTTTAAGAACATTGAAAAGTGAAAAATTGAACAAAAAACATATTGTAAAACTTTTATAAGAATAATAGATTATGCGCATGCTTCATACAATAGTAATAATTAAGTTAATTTGTTATTTTAATTAAAAAAATTTGAACTGAAAGAGGATCCCATGTTTAAGCTTTAAATATGGAAGTTTTCTCTTCAAATGTACTTTTTCTAGACCAAAAAGAGCAAAATTGCTGCTGATACTGTGGTGGAAAGGCACCTCTTTAAACCCTCGGCATGTGCAATATTTTTGAATTCAGGAGGATTCATAATAAAATTCTAATTTTGAGACACAAATAGTTATGATGTGTGGTCAGATACTATGTTAAATTATCACGGAATCAAAATTGTTCTTGAGAATGTTAAAAATGACTTTTTTCAAGAAAGTTGAAGCATAACTTAAATAGTTATGATGTGTGGTTTGGATACTATCGTGAATACAATGTTTTACATGATGGCTCCACCGACTTACATCCATGACGGTTTGTATAACCACCATCATACAATTAATATGATGATTGGTATAGCAATCGTCATGAAATAGTCTGTATTACGACCGTTCTCACCGGCCGAACTTCATACACAATGGTCACAGTCGTGAATATATTACTTCATATGTGACGGTTGGTCCAGAAACCATCATAATAAATAGTCAATTATTGACGATGGCTTGTTTCTGCATCGTCATCGTACGTATTATGTAATATTTATTTTAATTCAATGGTGAATCACTAAGCGAAGCTAATAAGATTGCACAATAAATGAAATAGAAAATGATAGAAATATCTCATATGACAATATAAAACGATATGATCTTCAAGAATCTCAACATTATACACTAAAATAGTTCTAAATACCGAGGTTACAAAAATCTAGAACTTAATGGACTTTGATTCCTTTTAGTTGTTCTACTTACATCAATAATATCCTTTCTCAGTTGTTGAATCTACACAATAATAAAGATAAAATTAAACCGATGAATTTACTAAATTATAAAATAAAGTAAAAGAATATTGAAAGTTATCATACGTATGTGTTATGTGTTAAACCAATAATATTCTTCTTAGTTGTTGAACCTGCATAATAACAAAGACAAAATTAAAGCGATAAATTTATAAAATTGTAAAATAAAGTAAAACAATACTTAAAGTTTATCATACGTACGTGTTAGATAACTTGATATTACTATTTCTATTATCTATTTGTGTGTTGCATTATGAATCGTTTAACCTTGAATAAAAAAAAAAGAAAACTAGCAGGAAAATGCAGGTTTTGGGGTAGAGTTGCAAAAATGGCCAAAAAAATATTTATTTGCAGCCAAAATACGACCGTGGTAAATAATTTATTTACCAAAATTATACATTGGTAAATAAATTATTTACTATATTTCGACCATTTTTGCAGTCAGAAAAATTCCTCGACATTTTTGCAACTTGAGTTAGAAAAATGGCCATGTTTGCAATTCTCCCATAAAAAAATAAAAGAAGATAGAGTTAAACAAAATATAAACGTTGCAGGAGTATACTTACTATAAACACAATTACACGTACTGCCTTCAATGATCTTGGGGCTTGTTTGGTAGCCTGTATTGTACAGTACTAAAAGTAAGACAGTATTATTTTAGTGTTATCCGACGTTTGGCATAAATATGGAGCGCATACTAGTTAATACGGTGAGACTCTTTAGTCTCACCTACATGGGATAACATAGTCATAAAATAAGAAACTAGAAAGTATTTAATTTGATGCATATTTTCTAACATGTTAACAGTTGAGTAACACTTTATAGCACTATAATGCTCAACAATATTATGACGCGGACATATATTGCATGAGACTTTACATTCAGCTCATATAGAAAGTATATAATTTTTTTATCAATTTATTACACAATTGACACTACATGTGAGATCAAATAGACTGCCAAGTCATTGTGACAAACACCATGATGCCATATATCATTTTTCTTAACAATTTGTAACTTTATATTTGTTGCCTTACTAAATGTGCAATGTGGGTAGATGACAAAGCATCAAAAAGACATACATGATTAGAGAAGACTAAACATTTCATATATTAGCCCTTAATGATTAAACTTCCAATTCTATTTGGAACACCTCATGTCTTAAGCTAGATGAGATGGACATGACGCGACATCCGCTTAATCCCACGTATCTTCATATCTCATAATAAAAAATATAGAAGGTGATACTATATCTGGAAAAACACATATCAAACATTTGTACTATGTCATATGCTAAATTAAATAATACAAAACCAAGAGCATATATTTAATAGGATTTAGTAGCCATTCATTGTACTTAAAACTCTTTATAGCAGCAAAGGAATCTAAAATTAATAGAATAAGTTGATGGAAAATGACTCCAACTATTGTACTATAATTAATTCAATTGATTTGTAATGTTTGAAGATAAATATAACAGAAAATAATGGCTGACAAATGATCCTAACTTCTCTTAATATATTATTTCTTCAATCATTTTTGTTTAAATTCTTATTGGAATCTTTATTAAAAGAAATGCATTATTATCTGCAAAAGTTCTGTTATGCTCTTAGTGATCTGTAGCTTGATGATGACCTGCAAAAGTTTTGTTATGTTCAGAAGCGTACTTATTTTGTTGATTAACCATATAATTAACTTTGGTTTTTTAAACCATGTCCTATCTGATTTATGTTTGATAAATTAAACTCTTTTTCTAAGCATAATTACGGCTTGTTTGTAAGTGCTATTTAAAAACATTTTCTATTCATCTAACGTTTTTTTAATAACAACCTACCGTTTTTGTTACTTCACATTACGCATTTTAAAATGTTATTTAAAACTTTTTAGAGTCAGTTTTGGAGTATTTTTCTTTTTCATTTTAAAATGTGATTTCATTATTATCCGAACAAGTTTACATGCACATGCACTTCGAATAATACTACGGAATTCATGCATTGTACCTCAGAAGTTCTATATACTAGTCATCATAAGTAGTTGGAATTTAACTTCAGGCCGGATAATGGTTCTCAAGAATTGATTGCACCTCAATCCCCGCGCGTTATTCTACATTGCGATCCTCTCATAACGCTCTTGTAATTGAGTTACTGCGTTCATTTGGAGTAATATTTTAATTAAACAACAATCCTACTTTGCTTGTGATCCTAACTTACCTCCTAAAGTGATAGTTAAATTGCAGCAGAAATGAAGCTATCCAAATTTACGGTGTAATTGCAATTCTGATACCAATTTTATACCCTTTTTGCAAAGATATTATTAAAAAAGTCTGAGAAATTTTTCCATTATATTATAAATTTTGTTAATCTAATTAAAATTAATTTTATTAAATTTTAGTCAAACATTATTAGTTTAATTAAATATAATTAAGTTAATGTTAAAATTGCGCATAAATTATTTTTGGCATAATATAACTAAAAGGACATATTGAATAACTTTTAATTATTAACATAAATTTACAATAAAATTTAACATATATCAAACATAGCAATTCTAAATTATCTCACATCATTTTATAGATTGTAATACATTACCAAACATGACAATCGATTTACTTTTGATATAAATTTAATTACAAGGGTATTGCAGATGGTGTCAACCAAACATACCATAAGAGAATTCAAATCTAGGACCTTGAAAGAAGCAAAACCTCTAGATCCCAAGACTTTCACCACTTGCGTGAAACCCCTTGGGATTTTATAGATGTACTTTTGCTGATATTTTCTTATATTTAACATATGAAGGCATATACTAAATAAGTGTGGATTAATATAGTATTTTCAATGCACAAAAGCGCTTTTTAAAGATAAGCACTCCCAGACACTTCTTAATATGTGATTTTCTTTAATCATCTATCTATACATTGAAGCACGTCATAACGTTTTTCTATAATCATTTATCTACACATGAAAGCACTTCATCAACAAGTATTTGTTCAATCGAATATGTTGATCATTCAATAACTGTTAGTTAAAATAATATTTTCAAACATGGCTAAGAGCAGCTATCAAGTGTTTCTTTATAAATGCTTCCACATATTAAAAAAATTGCTTGAAGGAGCAACAAAATTTTCAAATATGAAGACCTATATAATAACTTGATCAAAATCACGTGTTGTGCACGTTTTATGTATAATTAATTGAGTAGCAAGAAATTAAAAATTAAAAATAAAATTTTAGCTATTAATGTGCAATTAGAATTTCTTAGAATAATGTTACATAATACTCCATTTTTAGATTGAGCATATACGCATAGAAAGTTTGATATGTTAAACTAAAAATTGGATGACTACAAGTGTACCATATAGCATTGCTTATTGATTAGTATAGAAAAGGATTCTATCTCATATGTTCGTCACATCTCTAAGAAACAATTATTCCATTAATTAAGAGATAATTCCTTTTATTTGAAAATATTAATATCCATATCTAAATTAATTTATATGAATATTCATTATGGAAATATTACCCAATGTTTAATAGTCACTAAAAGTCTGATTGGCTAAAAAATATTGTATAAAAGATCTCAAAATTCGTGTATATAAACATTCATGTTCATAATAATATAATATTACATTATAGTTAATTTCATAAATTCTTACTAATGAAAAAGTAATATGCATAGATCACATTTCTAATAATATGATATTATAAAAAGTTTGGTTTTACAATTTTATGCACAAATTATTATTATAAAAAAGGTAAATTTATTGCATAAAGAAATTAAGGGATATTTTCACCCCAACTTATGTGCTAAGCATAATTTTTAGATAGTTTTCTTTTTTCTGTGATTATACAGATATCTCAGGTTGATATAATAGAAACTAATCTATATATAAAAGTGTAGAAGTTAGATAAATATTTTTGGACGATACCACTTTTAATGATTTTTAAAATTTCTTATATTATCCTTACAATGTATTTATTATCCCAATTATGCACATAAAAAGCTTTTTTTAACTATTTGTATTTATTATCCCACTTGTTCATATGTAAGTCTTTTTAACTACTTTGTTAAATATCATCTTTACAAACGATTTCTCTTCATTTTTAGTTTAAAATCTTAAAAAGATTAATTATAAATAAAAAATAAGTCTCGATTAGTTAAGATTTCTTTATTGTCATTTTATGTGTAAATCTTAAAAAACTATTTATAAGGATTTTTTAGTTAATATTATTTTATTGTCATTTTAGTATACTCACTACAATAAAATAGGTCTACGGCGATGGTCATTCGAGTCTACGATGATGGTTTATAACCGTCAGAATTGATACAGTGATGGTTGGAGAACCGTCAGGATCGCCGCCAGGATTGAATCACCGTGATGGTTTTAACAACCGTCGTGACAGAGACTCTAAAGCAACGGTTATTATGATAATTTGCAACGGTTTGAAACTGTTGCTCAATATAATATACCGCAACGTTTTTTAAAACCGTCGCATATGTATATATAATGATGGTTTTAAAACTATCGATAAAGAGAGAGACGATTATAAAATCGTCGCTAATTTGTCCTAGTCCAATATATTTTCACAATAGTCAGAGCAGTATCATTTTATATATTTATAGAGCGTATAATTATAAAGCATTAAATAATTAATTAGATGTCTAAATTATAATATGTTATCAATACAAATTATTTAATGAGTTCAAAGTATGAAAAATTGAAATAACAAAATATTTCAGAAATATTATTAAATAAGTTAAACGACAAAAGGCTACCCTAGTCTTTACAAGAGTCTTGCATAAACTTCATAATTAAGCTTAATCGAGAGCGTAACTCTGAACATTCAGCTTGCACCTAGTCATATTTCTCATGCATCTCGAAACATTCAACATCTAATTGAGGCACCTGCGCGCATTGAGTCTCCAACTCAGCTACTCTTGAACGTTAGGATTCTAGCTCAGTTGATAAACGGGTAGAATCTTGCGTGGACGATTCTCCACGATAATGCAAGAACACTTGAAATGGAGTTACCCTGAGTCCTAATGACCGCACTCGTCCAGGATGCTCTGGACTCAATACTTGTGAGAGCACGTCGTTTAGTGAAATTGGATGATAATCACCATCTGAACGTTTACTTATGCATTCTTTAAGTTTCGTCTATAATACAAAATTAAGTCTTAGTATCAGTAAACATGTAATAACTATTTAAAAACTTGGTATTAATATTACAACTTATACGTACTGCAACATTTGTGATCTTTTCATTTACATAAGTTTCATCTTTTCGTTCATGTGAGGCTACAAATAGCTCCGTTTTTAAGGGCTCTCTTTGAAGCTCTTCTGTCTATAAAATGAGAACATATGATTAAATATACTTAAAATAAAACTGATTAAAACAATTATAAAGTTTAGAATTTACCATTTTTGCTCTTTTAGTTGGTATGCTAGTACGTCCCAACGTGTGAGGGTGTTTTAGTTTGCTCTGTGATCTTCTATTAGTTACAGCTTGCTTCTATATTTATGAAAGATAAATAAAAATTAATTTATTTCACATACAATTAATCATACATGTATAGTAAAAAATCATACATTTACTTCTTCTGAGTACCATTTAAGAATTATCACAACAAAACTCTCTTTTGGAATAACATCATTCCAATATTCTAATGCCTCTTCATTTGTTTCATATGTCGTTATATATTCATTTTTTATTCTACTCTTCTCATCCTTCCATTTTGCATTTAAGGATGTCAAAACATATGCTTTATGACATTCTTCTACGACATATTTTAACTACAAAAGATTAATACACAATTAATATANTATATATATATATATATATATATGAACATACAAGCAACCATACATTCAATATTTCCCGCGCTTGATCTTTATGCGTGACACATGCCTCCAATCATATTGTATGGGTAAAATATTATATCGTCTAGCAACGGTACCACAAAATCTTGCAAACTTTCCTTTATTAGCACCGATGACCTGGCCTTGGGCATTGAAAGTTATAGGTATTCTATCATTGCCTATTCTGGCCCATATAGATGTCAACTGCATTCGTCCTCGAGCACGCCGCTTAGACGGTTCTATTTAACAAAATATTGAATAACATTATGACAATTAAATGAAACACTATTTTATTATCTCAATTAACTTGAATAAGAGCGAACAAACCTTATGTTTCCATATTCATATCATGATGTGGATTTGATCCTTCAGATTCGGTAGGAGAGTCAATATCTAATAGAGTATCTGAACGTGATGATTGACGTCTCGACGAGGTCATGGTGTAATCATGCACATGTTAATCATTATGACTATATCTGACTTAGAAAATATTTTATAACTAAGAAAACATAAAAAAAATACTTGTTTATGAAACAAATCACATTATTCAGAAAATTTATTATCATGATCACTGTGATAATCATATGTCATGTCTTCAAAAGTCAAACCATCAACATCTACTCGAACTAAGTTCACCTCTTCTAGACTTTGTCTGTTAAGAACTTCGTCGTTATAATGGATTGCGGTGTCACTTTCCAGCTCTAGTACTCTCATGTCATACAAATCTCTAGGCTTTGTATGGACAACTACATGCTAGTCTTGATTCTTTGGATCATCAACATAATATACTAAAAGTCATTGTGATGAAAAGATAAATGGCTCATGCTTCAAATGCTCTCCGGTATGGGTCAAATGTGAAAAATTAACAATTGTAAACCCATATCGATCAGTCTTTACTCCAATACTTTCAGTAGGGTCAATTCAATCACATTTGAATAAAATCACTTTGAATTTCTCATAATAATTCATCTCAATGATATCTTTAAGAATTCCATAATAAGTCATATTTCTATCTCTTATATTTGCATAACTTGTTATCTCTAATGTTACCGTGACTCCACTATTTTGAGACTTACGAAGGCTATCACTTTCCTTTGTACGAAAAATAAATCCATTAACATTGTATCCATCATACTTCTTCACCAGAACATTTGGACCTTGAGCTAACCATCTCAACTCTTCTGACTCATTATTTCCCATTTTGGTTATCTATTCATAAAAAAAGTATTCAACAACTATTGAACCATATATAATTAAATAATTCAAGTACATCTATTGAACTTACTTCATATGTAAACCAATCAAGAAATTTATCATGAAGTACGCGTTCGACTTCATTATGAGAAGGTCGACGACTATGGTGTTGTCTTTTATAATTATCTGCAAATCCTCCGCAATTATTTTAGATAATGTAAATAACACACTAAAGTAACAGCCTGAAAAATGGATGTAAGTTTATTATTCAAGCTATATATTTGAGACTTACTTACGAAATAGATCAACCAACTCACAATTAAACAACACAAATTGATGTGCTTCTGTCAATGTGATGCTATCAAGCACATCAGTTGTTGCCTTCTTTGTTGGTCGACCTCAAATAAGAAAGAGAGAAACATTTTGTGTTGTTTGCTCATCTATAAAATCATTATTCCTCAAAAGTTGATTAAATTTTGTTTCCACTCCATCTAAATACTTGAACAAAATGTTGTACACTTATCCATAATGTAAGCCTCGACAATTGAACCTTCGTGACGAGCTCTATTACGCATATAAGATGTTAGTTTACCAAAATACCTAACACAAGTACAAACAACCCATACTGAGCAAATCATTCATTAAATGGAATTATAATTGAACGATGAATATATATTATGTCAATCTTACCTTTCAATTAGATACATCCATCTATATTGGAAAGGTCCTACAATTTTGGCTTCAGAAGCCAAATGAACCATGATGATGAAGAATGCTGGTGGAAATATCATTTTCATTTGAAAAAGTATGACAATAATACGATCTTGAAGTTTATCGATCATGTCCCTACAAAGATTTCTCGACCACAATTATTTAAAGAACCAACTCAATTCAAATAGCACTAAGTTCACATTCAGTGATAGTGACCCTCTTAGCGCGATCGGTAAAAAATGCTCCATGATGATGTGAGAATCATGACTTTTAATACCTTGAATTTTACGATTCTTTGTATCAATACAACGAGGCATATTTGAGGCATATCTATCAGGAACTCTGATCCTTTTTAATAATTGACAAAACATATTTTTCTCTTTGACTAACATTGTCAAGGAAGCAGGCGGTGATGTAGACTTCTTTTTTTATTTTATCGACCTTTGGATGAAGATGATGTTTTAGATTCAGGACGTAAAGATCTAGACGTGCATTTATTATCTTTCGACTTCCATTGGTCATTTAGAAGTGTTCCAATAATGTTATCACATACATTTTCTTCTACATGCATCACATCAAGATTATGACATATAAGATTAAACTCCCAATAAGGAAGTTCAAAAAATATACTCTTCTTTTTCTAATATTGAACACCAGCTTCCTTTTTTTTTTCCAATCACTTCCTTTCCAAATATGACATTTATATCACGCACTTATTCGTAAATTGTAGACCCGGATGTTGAAATGGGAGGTGGTCTCTCCTCAATAGTACCATCAAAATTTTGGATATCGAAGCGAAATATGTTATCATCCCCTAGATATCGTTGATGACCCATAAAGTACTTATTATTGTGCCTCAAGCGTATATGATGTATGTCAATGTACAATGAGGGCATGCAAGACGTGAATGCGTATTCCATCCATACAAGTTGTCATACGTAGGAAAATCGTTGATAGTTCACAACAATGACGCATGCATTTTAAACATTTCCTTCTGCGATGCATTGTATGTATTTACACCAACCTCCCACAATTCTTTTAGTTCTTCAATAAATAGTTGCAAATACACATAAATATTATTACATGCCATCTTAGGCCCAGGAATAAGTGTAGACAGTATGAAATTTGTTTGCTTCATGCACATCCAAGGAGGTAAATTGTATGGAATCAAGATTATAGGTCAAGTATTGTAACTCGTACTCATGTTTCTGAATGGGTTGAAGACATCGCTAACTAACCCTAACCTAACATTATGTGGTTCTAAATAAAATTCTTTAAAGTTATCATCAAAAACCATTCAAGCATCTGAAGCAAGATGTCTCAAAACATCATCCTTAGTGCGTCACTCATGGTGTCATCTCATACTTTCAGTAGTTTTAGAGGACGTGTATAATCTTTGCAATCTGTATTTTAGAGGAAAGTAACGCAATACTTTGGTAGGTATTTTCTTCACTTTCTTCTTTCTTTGAGACATACAATTTGTTTCATTAGTAACCCATCTTGAAATACTACAACGATCACATACTTGGTCTTTCTCTTTTTCTTTCTAATATAACATACAATCATTGGGGCACGCATCTATTTTGTCATACCCAAATCCTAACTTCCGAAGCAGTTTCTTTGTTTCATAAAATGTACTTGGAAGTTGAACACCCTTAGAAAATGCTCTATTCAACAATTCAAGAAGGGAAGAAAATGATTTATCACTCAATCCATCAAGGACATTTAATGTGATATCACTTTACAATAAATGATAATTTTGATAATTCTTCACAGGAGGATATAGTGGTTGATTACTATCTTTAACCAAATCGTAAAAGTCATTAACATTATAATCATCTCCGAAAGAACACTGAAATTTTTTCACAATACAAGAACCTTGAATCTAAGCACTGACCTCATTCAACCAAGAAAAACTTAGAAAGAAAACCGTCACTGACCATCAAAATCCATCACATTAGTCGAAAATATAATTTTATAAATAAGTTCAAAACGTAAAAATTGATCCAAAATCCATTACAATAGTCAAAATTACTTTTGAATATTGCTGAAAATATTATAGAGAGATGAACAAAGATAAGGTTAGAGGGAGATACAAAGAGATAGATAGAACATAAAGTTTTTCTTGTATTAGATAGAACAGAAAGCTGCCAGGGGATCTAGGGTGTGCTCTACTATATGAGATAATAATATAATTTTTTTATTATGAGATGATAATGGAAAAATGATACTAGTTTAAGATTTTGAGGAATATTAGTTTTTCAAAATATTTTCTAGAACAAAGGAAAAATGATATGAGATGATAATGGAAAATTTGAACCATTACATATTTATCTTCATGAATAGCATGACAGTAAGATTTAACTAAAAATAAGGGCCAAACAATAGAATCTTTGACAGTTATCCTAGGAAGATGAATTAATAGAACGTCCTTTGCAATCCGAATAGGAAACACAATTATATACTTTGATCGAATCTGAAACATTTCCTTGGATAGAAATAAGATCAGAAATAGTTGTTAAAGTTTACGACACCTATATTCTAAGCTATTCTCTTCCTTACCAAGTTATAAGCTTGAGAGCAGCTTTAAGAGGCTGTGGCATCAAGAAAATCAACATTCCTAAAATAAATACTTTTCAGTAACCGGGCACAAATAGCTCCAAGCTTGTTTAGCCAGGAGAGCTAGATGGTGGTCTTCTAGGTCCCTAAATCTGAAACCACTTCTACATTGTGCTTTCTTAGTGGAACACCAGCTAATACCTTGTTGATCCTCACCCTAGACCACCAAAAACACATAATTGTAGAGTGTAATTTCTTACGGATTTTTCAGGAAGCTTAAGCACTCTCATAGAAGAGCTAGGAAGGGTTGACCACTGATTTAAATATTATTTCTTTACCTCCTAAAGGCAGATTTGACCTCCAACAAGCAATTTTCTTTTCTGTTCTATCTAATAGTAGAGCATACCTTTCTGTTCTTTTCAATTAAAGCTACGATTTCTGTAGATAAACATAAAGTTTTTCTAGTAATTAGGAATGAATACCTTGGTAGAGAGAGTAGAGCAGGGGATCTAGGGCTCTTTCATACGAGCTTGACTATGACTGATTTCTAATTTCTATTGTCAATTTACACCAGCTTGAGAGCTCAGTTATGGATGATTTGAAGATTAACCGAGATCTCCAAGGTATAGAGAAGACCACTCACGCTCAGGTTTAGGAAAATAGAGAGAGAAATTGATTTGTTTCTAAAGAAGAGGGAGATGGCAGAGTGTGAGAACCTACAACGGAGCGCTCGCGACCATAAGTGTGAAGAAGCGCGTTGGTTCACTGCTGCAGGAAGAAGGGGAAGGCAGGAGGAGCACGAGCATGTCACAGGGGAAAATGAGGAAGAAGAAGGCATGGGAAAATGGAGAAGAAATAAAAAGCGCGGGTTGTTAAAATTCATTTATGGTTTTCTATTGCTACAGTTTTAAAACCGTAGCAATAGATCCTATACCGACGGTTCATCTGAATCGTCAGCAAAAATGGCCGAGTCTCATACAAATGTGACGGTTTGGGAGAACCGTCATAAAAGGCCCAACAAGCACCTATATCCCGCGATAAAAAAGTCAGAGTTTCTCACCAAATGAGACGGTTTGGCCGAACCGTTGCAAAAAGGTTACTTCTATCCCGACGGTTCAACTGAATCATCATAATTTGTCTGTAAAATAAGGTATGCTCCTGACGGTTTATAGGAACCGTCGGCATATCATAACCAATTCTGACGGTTTACATAAAATCGTCGGAATATATCACACATTTACGACGGTTAAAAAAACTATCTTAATTACTTCTCCTTTTAAACAATTAACAAAGGTTAAACAAACCGTCACCGTATAATCATTACAATATTAGGTTTTTCTTGTAGGACTAATCTAATGAATAATAGAAATGAAAGTGAAAAAGAAAATTGCATTGAACGGAGGAATAGAAAAACCCTATCTCTATAACTGCTTATCTTATCTTATCTTAATATATAATACATTAAAAGTGCCAAGACAATGAGAATCATTTTTTGACATTGTCCAATCATGAATCCTAAATTTTCTTAAATGGCCATCAAATTACTAACCCAAGAATAAATTTTAAGAATGATTTCTCATACACATCCACAATACTATTAATTAATTACTTTCAATAAGTTATCTTAAATTAATTTATATTATTTTTATTACACATTTAGACTAAAAATTTAATTTTAAAAAACTTAATTGAATGCTTAAAATTTTAGTTTGAATAGTTATATTGACTTTAAAAAATATTGACGTGTCGTTAATAGTAAGTTGTGAAAATGAGTATGTTAAAATTACTAAACAAGTTCAATAAATATAGATCATATATTATAGACTAAGAATTACACACATATATAAGACATATCTTGAACAATAATACATTAATATATATATGAGAATAAAAATATTTTTATAGATGATTTTATCTGAGCTATTTGCTATTCTAACCCTGCCATTTATTATTTGATATATTCAAATATGATTGGTTTGACACGTGTATTTATACATACATTTAACGAGTTCACTTAACAAAATTAAATAAAAATATTTTAAATATTCTTTTTAATATATTGATTAATAATTAATTAAGACCTTTTTTAAAGTTATTGTGTTTATTACTTTTTTAACTTTGATTTTGTATCTCGGTATTTCATACTTCTTAAAGAAAGAAACTATTTTATTTTTACTCTCATCTGCATGTATTTTAACACGAAAAAAATCAGTCAATCAAATTTTGGTACTTATGACCAGTTTAATAATTTCATCTATTATAAATAGTATTAAACCATTGCACAAAAATGTTATACGTATTAAACTATTATATCACGTGCAACGCACATATCACATGACTAGTATTATTATTGTGCTAATACAAGCTGTGATGAATAAAATTTCTCATTAATTAATTAAAAAAGAGGTGAAACTCCTAATCTATACTATGTTTCAATAAATTTAAAAGGTAAAATGAGAAATCAAATGTTTCAATTACCCCATTGACGTTTTCTAGGTATTAATATCTCATTAATGATATTGTCATTTTTCTGTGATAAATTTACAAATTCTGAGATTGAGGTGAGATGCTCGAATCAATGATATATTGTGCATGAATATGAATATGAAGATTTAACCATTAATGTCAAATTAACACAATCCAAGAAAGGGTAGGAGGAAGAAGAAATGACGTCAAAATAAAGAAGTAGACAAATAGCTTTCAAGCTTTCTACCACAAAGTCGCCTATATATATACTAGTCGATATACACGTGCTATGCACATAGTAATTAAATAAATTATGTATTTAGTCAAAATTATCACTCATAATCATATTGTATTTGTGTGAATTGAAAATAATGTATGTAGCACCAAGAGCTTTTCTGATTCCGGCTTGGTACCATATCGAGAGCTTTGTTTGAGGTACGTTAAATATATTTGAGGTACCTACAATACATTTGAGATACCTTACTGTTCAACACTTTAAGATACTTTCATTATTGTGGCCCGGTACAAAAAAAAATTCTTTAGCTCCATATTATTTGTTTTAAATTTATGTGAGTAAATGTGACATTATAACTATTTTTATTTGCTTATATATAATATTTAAAACCAAACTGTAGACATCATGTTTGTAACAAAATTATTAAGAACATGTAGTTCAAATGTGCTTACTAAAAGGCCAATCCTACTTTACAGTTAAGCTGTGTTTGGACCCTTTGTGATCTTAGAGAAAATTGTTGAAACTTCAGGATAAGTTGCTAGGCAGAATTATGTATGATATAGGTAATGGGGAAAAATCGAACATTCTGACTGATCCCTGGCTTCCTGGTGGGATTGTCCGGAACCATGTAACGGGAGATATTCCTATTGTCACAGGATGGTCTTTAAACTCCAAAGTTAGTGTTGTGATTCAGGATGTAGTATGGGTTGTTCCACCTCGTCACTCTCCGGGTTGGTCTGTTTTGAGAAGGTTTCTATGTTTGGTTGGTTTACCTAATATAAGTCATGAGGATTCTTGGCGTTGGATTGTAACTAATAATTATTTTGTTCTATGTTTCAAGTGCCTACAAGTTATTTAGTTTTGGTACTGAGGATGTGGTTGACTGGGCTGTTCTGAGTTTCCAGGGAATGTGCCTAAATGCAACTTCATTTCTTGGCTTGCAATGAAGAGAGAATTGGCAACAATGGAATTGGTTAGTAAATGAGATGCTTCAGCTTCGCAGGCGTGTTTCTTTTGTGCCACGGGTTTGAATCAGTTAAGCATTTTTTTTGTGGGTGCTCGCATGTTAATGTTATTATGAGGAGGATTTCGACTATTCTTGATGTGCATATTAGACTCTGACCATCTAGTCACATCTAGTCACTTGGCTTCTATCGGTTTGTAAAGGGAAAAAATACTTTCGGTCTATAATATTTAAACTTTCTTTTACTGTTTTTGTCTATTTTATCTGAAAGAAGTTGAATTGTAGATGTTTTGAAGGCATTATGAGAGATAGTAATACTATTTTCTTATGTATAGTTAGAATGATTAGAGATAAAATCTTATCGTTCAGGAACATAGAGAATACTTCTAATAATCATAGAATTCAAGAAGCTTGAGATTTACCGAGCGTATTTTTGGATAGGTGACAAGCTGGTTTAGGTTATCTATTTGGCTTTGTTTCTTCCATTTACTTGAAATATAATCATTTTATGGTATATTTCTTTTGGTTGAACATATTTTTACCTTTAACCAAAAAAGAAAAAGAAAAAATAACATCATTAAAATTTATTTCTCTTCATATTTTTATGTTAAAATTGATATTCTTTTTTCATTTGATTGCAAATTCATTTTTTTTTGTTGGTAAGTTTGGGGTTGTTATATTTATGTAACATGTTAATTAAATTATATACAAATACTATATACAAAATATAATATACCTAAAGTTTCTAAAGTTTTTAAAAGTCGGTTATAATCAAAGTAAATTTTAAATTATATTATTTATTATAGAGTATTCACTTTTCCTCTATATGCATACAAATTAGTAGAAAACTGTAGTTTTCACTTAACTTACCACAATTCCTTCAAAGTTATCAAGAGAAAAACTAACTTATAATTATTTACTAAATGCTTATTTACTTCTTCACTAAATATGAAAGAACATAAAACATAAATGTCTATTTTGATCAATTTTATAGAAATTTAGAAACATTAACGTTTCATGTAAAATTTAAGGCTAGTTTAGGAAATGAATGAGTATGGGTGGATAAAATTTTCTAAAGATGATTCTCATATTCTTTCCACTTTTAATATATTATATACGTATATACCGAAAGTTTCTTGTTTCAGAATAATCTTCATTCAGAATTTATTTCTTTACAATGATTACAGAATTGTACAGTAAAAAGTATAAAAAATATACGAGCTAGTGTACAAATCTGAAAGGCAGGAAAAGAAGAAATCGTGCTTGTAAAATGATTAGAAGTATACAATTATGATAGGAAACTATGATTCATTTACATCAATATGTTGTTCGATATATATGAAAGCAAGAAAGCCTCCAAATCTCTTTTCTTCCTTTCCTTTCCAATTTTCATTTTTCTTTGTACATAAGAAAAGGTGTGCAAATAGAATTCTAGACGAAGAGGAAGAAGAAATAGACCATGTTTCGTATTTGTGTCACTGTTTCTTTGCTAAAGTCTTCTTCAACCCTTTGATGATCTTCCCGAACCACATCAAGTTCATAAAGCCTAGCACTGATGGCACTACAAACACCAAAAAATATCCAAATATGTGCATCTGGATGACCTGCAAAACATATTCCAGTGCTTTAAGTTATTGTATATTAGGAAAACCGTCTTTCCTGTACTTGTATGAAAATTTTCCCTGAGTTAGGCAATCTTGAATCTGACAGAGTCGTTTTGATGTTGAGGGAAGATGGGTTTAATAAGAGAAGAGGTAATATCTTCACAATTCGGTAAATTTTCGAGGATGACTTGAAGAGCAGTATGTAGTCAAATCCAAGAAATTGTGAGGCTTTCATGTTTGTTGGATTAGCTTTAAAAACTAATCCAAATATCAACTTCTCTTTTTACTATACAGGAGCCTAAAAAGAAGAGAGGAGAAGGGAAGAGTTCTGGAATTTTTTAGAAATTTTTGTATTCCAGATCAAACAGATGAAAGAGTAGGGGTCAGAATGGGGATTCTTATTCTTCGTCATCAGACCAACCTTCCTAATTCTATATACGAGATCTAGATTTTTTTTATAAGACAAACATCTTGAATTAGACTTGTAACTTGTGTCTTCATGGACGGGGAAGGCTTACCTGATCATAGTGCAAGTAAACGTGGTAAAACATGTAAATGAACAGCAATATTCTTGCAGCCTGCATAAAAAAATGAAGGCCTTTAAGCAAGCATGTATAATATATTAACCCCAGAAGCATTATAAGGAAATCCATGATAACTGAATCATGGATATGTCTGGAAAAGCTAGAGTCCGCCTTGTTATATAAAAAAATTGAAATTCTCGTTGAATTGCTGGAGTTCATTATATTACTTTCAGGAATGAGGTCACCATATCTTTTTTCTGTCTTTTTTCTATTCTAATTTTTGAGTTGATCATTTTCCACTCTCCCTTTCTTTTGTTCTTTTAATCTCTCCCCCTCTGTATTTGCTTTCACGGTGGTCGGGGTGGGGGTTAGATTAAGACAAATATCAAGATTAAGTTTCAAATAACTCACCAGCCACGCGAAAAAAATTATAACACCATTAATCAGATATGCACTGGACCTCTTCATACCAGCTGTATCAAGATACCTTCATGAAACATGCAAGATGAGATATGAGCTAAGCACGATAGCCTAATTACAATATTAAGGAGAATCATTGCAAAAAGTTAAAAATAGTAATTGGTGGAAGCCTACCATCTCATATTGATCTCTGGAGTGGTAACCTCTGAGATGAGGACCATGTAAGTATAAAGTTGCCCTTCTCCAGAAAACACAGAATAGGCTACCGCAATTCCAGAAAGAGAGTGGTGGATAACCTGAAATTCAGATTCTACCATTTTATCCACTGTATTGACTATTTGTACTTTTTATAAGACTCTACAGTTTTATTCACAAAATGAAGTATACAAGCATGAGAGATGAAGAGGGGGTGAAGAGGGGGGGGGGGGGNGGGGGGGGGGGGGGGGGGGGGGGGGGGGGGGGGGACATGAAGTCCAACCACGAGACAAAGTGAACACTAGAGACCCACACAAAGTATTTCGATTACAAACGAAGTACCAAATCGGATTTTTATAAGAAACTGACACTTAATGACAGTTACCCATAGGGAGGCTAGGCTTGTAAATGGAATCCAAGCGTAGAGATCTATTCCTCTCTAACCAAACTTCCCAAGAAATAGCTATAAGAGCACAGGTTAAAAAAGTTGCACTTTTCCGCTATTGAGACAGTTGTGCTTTTCTAGCAAGGACCATGTGTGAAATGACTTAACTCAATCCAAGATACTAAAACTATCAAACACATATTTACATGAAGTACACAGTAGCCAGACTTGTTGAGAAAATGTCTAATGAGTAATGTTGGCCGTAATCAGACGCTGGCCTTATTTAAGTTGGAGGAATGGTTTCCTAAAGAACAGAAAGTGGATGGTGGAATTAGTGTTGGAGCTGTCTGACAAGGATTTTCAGATGGAGCTCCCTTCTACAAAAGAGGCCGATGAGCCAGTTCTTAAGGGCATTTGATGATCAATGGTCTCTTTATCACTCTCTAGTTGAAGGCATGATTCAAGGTCTAACCAGGGTGCACGTGCATCATATTCAGTACCTTTAGGTGAATAAAAATCATAAGTCCTCTTCATCTCTTGGATTGTGAGGGATCTAAAGCCATCGGTCTGAGATGTGGAGGTCTAACCGGAGCAGATATGGCAACCAGAAGAAGATACGGAGAGAGAATCTCAGATGGGTAAGATTGTCGATAGAAGGGACAGCAGACATTTTCAAAGTGATACTCATTAAGAATTGATATTAATGGAGAAAGAATGGGAAGACGTCGGATTCATTCTCAAATTACATTTCATTCAGAACTGGTCCCTGTACATCAGTTAAATTCTGGCTTGACAAGTGGATGTGCAGCTCTTCCTTAACTGAGCTCTTCTCGGATCTTCTTAATATTGTGATGAATAAGCATGCTATATCGACTATCTTCTTCGAGGAACTGTTTCTCCAGTGTGGAGTCTGTGGACATGGGCCCCTCTTTTCATAAGAAACGTGAATGATTAGGAGCCAAATCCCTTATGTCTACTCATGGAGCCCATGGAGTTCTCAATCAGCATAGTACTCTCTATTTTGTCGAGGACAAGGTATGCTGGAATCCTTCAGGGCCCTTTTCCACTAGAGCCGTTTATAGAACTTTGGTTTCCAGCATTCCTTCTCTTCACTTGGAAAAGTATTTAGAAGGTTGGTGCTCTCACCAAATTTGCTTTTCTAGCCTGGACAGCGGCTTTAAACGCTAAATGATAATCTGCAAATAGGGGGCATGTTGTTGGTTAATCATTGCCCTTTACTCAAACAGATAGGTGAATCTAATGCTCATATTTTGATTCACTTCCTCTTTGCTGCCGAAGTGTGGGGTTTTTTCTTGAAGAGCAGAAAAGCACAGAGGGTTACCATCAATCTATATTGGTGTTGGAAAAGACAGAGTGAAGTAACACCTTTTACCAAGATTTGGAAGCTGTTGCCCATCTGCGTGTTCTGGATTTTGTGGGTGAAAAGAAATTCGAGGACTTTTGAAGAAAATGAGAAGTCTACAAGTTTCTCTTTCTATTGTTTTTTTCTTTTTTTGATAAAAGGATTGGGAGGTTAAGTCAAACTTCCAAGACCTGTCCTTTTTTGAGAGCCACGTCCTTGGTTTTTTGTACGGCCCTTTTGGATTTTCTTTAATACACATACATAGTTATCAGAAAAGAATGCAAAAAGATGATAATGAGATAATCAAAGTAACTTTTGGAGGAAAGGAGTGAGAAGAATCCAAAATAAAAAATGTCCCGCCTATAATAGAAAGATGTCATTCTGGAGAAGGAGAGAAGATATTTTCAAGTTTCCCTTCCCTTTACAAAAGATTTTGTAGAAATTGAAGTTTCAAAACAAGTGTGTGGGTAGGGGATGATGGGAGGATACACCCCCTAACAGGTGGCAATTAATATGTTTTTCCTGTTATTATTATCTAGTAATAAGGATTAAGGAGAGTCATTGCACATGCACCGATGGGGGACCCCAGTATAGTTACCACGTAGCTGCATAAAAATGCATCAACCAGTGCAAGGCACGACAGCTTCCTATATGCTTGTAAATAGCTAAAACGGGTTCATGTAATTAACTGGAAAACCAGAAAAACATAAAGATCAATATATAAGGATAATTTTCTCCAAACCTAGAGAGATGACTTACATACTCCATGCCCCCTAAAGAGGGGTATAGCCAAAAAATCATTCCAAGATCCGCAATGAAGTATCCAACAGAGACCTACCAAAGGCACATATTAGTACATATGATCAGTCATCACTAATATAGATGAAGCGAACGTCCAGATGCTTCTAATAAAGCTGTTAAGAAGCAAATAAGAAATTTTGGAAAAAGACACATCATCAGCATGCTTCACAAGTAGGAAAACAAGAGCATGCTCATCATCTAAAAACATAAATTTCTATAACATCAAAGGGCATTCTTTTTATCAAATTGGATTAAACACTTTTTAACATTAGGTTGTTATCTGATAATAATACCCATGCGATGACGTGCAACTGTATTTCCCATGACTTGCAGAGAAAGAGAGAACATTTTCAACAAGCTCTAATGGAAAGATGCAAAACATCTATATATTGGACCCGTTTAGTTGCACGCCATATTAAAGGACTCTACTTAAATCAGTTAGCAGTAGGCAGATAATAGCTCAATGAGTGATGACTGACAGCCTATAGGACTGGAGGCAGAGTAAGGCAGATGAAATACTTAGAACTTTTGGAAATTGAAGGTGAAAATATCAAAATTTATGATGCAGTTTGTGAAAGACATTGTCCATATAAGCCAACCTTGTTATGCAATTAACAGATGCTTGACGATTTTGAACACTCTAACCAAGTACACTCTGGTGAATATTTTTTAATACAAATTTTAAACAAAGACGTGACTTGGCAATCAAGGCCACAGCTGGTAATAGTCAAGATATTATCAGCTTGAGCATTTTACTTCTAAGAACTTAAGTCTAGACACAGTTTAGCAGGCAGTATATGTTAGTCATGTCTTAAATGTAGACAAGAATTTTTTGATGTGTCCACTTCAAGGTCGAAAATGTCTAAGAGGTGAGTTTCCTAGGTTGTACAGTATAGATGCGGTAGTACTCTTTTCTTATAAATGTAAAACTTCATTTTGGTTTTCAGGTGAAAAGACATAAGACCAACTATAACCCAATTACTTGACTAAGATTACATGGATATTTAGTTAAGACTAGAACTTATATTGGGCCCATATGCATTGTACTATAGTATCTTGTTAAAGAGAAAGCATTGCAACGATAAAAGAATATAGACATGCAAACTATTTATATATCGGCTAACAGACAAGCTTACCCCCAATGCAAAAGTAGACATTTGTGAGCTTCTAAATGTAACAGGGCCAGCAAGTCGCTGATCAGAGAAGAGATCTGACCAGAACACGAAGTATAAAGACGTAACTGTGATAAAGATTGCATGAATTGTGGACATCCCGCTGTAAAATTAATTTTTTATTAATAGATGTTACAAGAAAGCATTTGAGGAGAGATGTTGAGAGGATACTTGTAAAAATGTATTTACCGATTGTTCCACTCAACTCGTTGGATTTTTGTAAGACCAAGATACGTCTTGGAGTAAAAGGCGCTGATCAACTGAAAAATATCATAGACCTATAAAGGGGGAAAGAGAAAATAACAAGTTAGGAAGGTGAAATGAAGTACCCAAAATGCACACATGGTCAGAAATTTAGCAAAATACGCTCCAAGCAGAGCAAAACCAACGACTTTAACGAATAATGTGACTGAAAAACTATACCACTTTACAAGCAAAAATGCCACCAAGGACAGAAGTATATGGAATAGAGGAATCCGCTAACAAGTAGCTCTTAATCAGAACCTCGGCCTGATTCTGATAAGACTTAATGGCCATAACTGTCTGCTTAGATACTGCCATTCTTTAGAATTCAGACGACATGATTATTTAATAGAATTTCCCTCAAAGTTCTGCACCATCTGCTTACTGCTTCATTGCTTCATCACTTCTGGAAAGCATGTAATTAAGAAGTAAGTTTTACAGCAAAATCAAACCAAGATTTTGCACAACATAGTTCAGCCAACATCCTGAACAATCATATCCACATAAATAGCAAGTAATATGCAGCATATTTTTTAAGCGGCTTAACTTATATTTTGCATTGAGGAGTTTAAAGTCCATTGGCTGTTTAGTGATGATCAGGGATGACAAGGGTATCTGGACGTAGTATAGAAGGAGGCACACGAGGCTGCCGTTAGCTGGAGAAGATCTAGCTAGTTGGCAAGAGAGCAATGGCTCAGAACTCTAATATGATGATAGATAAGATACATTCTCTAAGATACACAGACCTTAGTCGTTTCCAGAATATTTAGAAGTTCTCATTAGATACTACAAAACCATATCCATGATCTTCCACCCAAACTAAGGTCATGGATTGCTCTTCTAATATATAAAACATAGAGCACGCAATGTCAAATAATAAAGTATATGATTAACAATTTTTCGCACGCCCATGAATCTATGCTCGGCCATAAACCTATTTCTGAACACCTTTTACAGTGAAGTACTTCCACTAATGAAGACAGGAATAATTTACTTAGCCTTCATAATGCAAAAGTATTAGACTGGTTCCCCAGATCAAATGGACGTACAGGAAACAGAACCTTACGCCTTAAAATTAATCAAACAATCATGAGTTATCAATTTGTATAGGTTACGAGGACCACCTATATAATTTTCAATAGTCAACCTAAAAGTGAAAAGAACAGACATGGTGATTGACGACTAGCGTGACAAATGGCTATAAATTTTCAACAATAAGCAACTTCACCAAAAGAAAAACTTCCTTCATATTCAAATTATTTAGACTTCCTTGTTTAAAGTAGCAGTAGAAATGCAATGCCTGAGGATAGAAAACGATGAAAGAGAGTCAAACAAGGCAAACATTCCCATAAAGCTATAGCTTAGAAGAAGAACACAGATCGAAACTGGTGAGTATTGGAATGGAGGAGTAAAAATTAGTAATAATGCAGAATTTACCACGCAGCACGAAGTCGGAAACTAGCAATCAAAAGCAAACACCATTAGAACAAATGCCCCCCACAAAGCTAGAAAGGCCCAACAATAAGCTTAATAAGCTCAGAAATCAGATGGATGAAACTTACCACACGCAAAAATGTCCATACACCGAGGAAAGATCCAAAAAACCTATCAAAATCGAAGCACAAAGTGCAAATGATATGCCAGAAAACCGAAGAAACGAAGCTAATCAATGCGAAAACCAACAACCTGTGAAGAGAAAACCCGAAATCGAGACTGATGCAGATGCGTTTTCTAAGACAACACTGAATCAACCCAATGTGATCATTAATTGGAAAAAAGAAACGCAACAACCCACCTAAAACAAACCGTAAGGTTCAATCAATGTGAATATTGGGAATCTCAACCGAAGCAATAAGGAAGATCTGAAGTTGAGTAAAAACAAAAAAAAATGTAGGGATTCAGAACCAAGGAAGAACGGAGAAATGAGGGTAAATGGGTAATACGCTTGAGATTTTCCGTTTGGACAAACAAAAGACTTTTGGGACTTCTTGGGATTGGTTGGTTAAGTCCGTGTGGACTGCATTGCAAAGTTTATCTAAACCTCAGCCAGTTTAGTAAGCACCGGCAAGAATGTGATGACCATGCTTTTTGGCTGCTTACCTGTATACTGTCTGTCTGTACTGTTCCTTTATTATCACAGCAATCATACAAAAAATGGATTCCGATTATCTGCAGTTGGAAACTTATAGTAGAGACAAAAATCAGATTTGGTCCGTCCGATCAGATTTGAGCGGATCAGATCTGTTAATGAAAAAATAAAAAATAAAAAAATTTAATATTTTAATAAAAAATCAGTTGGATCAGATCTGGACCGTCTAGATCTGACTGAACGGTCAGATCTGTCCTAACTTTTAGACTTTGTTGTTTCTTAAAAAACTATTGTAAAGGAAAAAATTCATGGTCTTTAATAATCGGTCGTGAATTTCCTACATCATGGTTTTTGATAATCGGTCGTGAATTTCCTACATCATGATATGAAAGTCAAGAGAATAATTTAGAGAGAGAATGTGAGAGTAAACACAACATGGTTTATATGGAAAACTCTTAAAGAGAAGAAAATGCACGGAGAGACTTTGATAGTATTTCATTATAAAAAAATGGTTTACAAGGCTAATGCAAGTTACATAACAACTTATTTCTTATGGGATTTAGAGTTGTTGTCTTCTGTTTGGAGTTACATCTTGACTCTATTTATAGGCATTTATATAATCTGATACAGCTTATCTAATTCTATCTAAAAATATGATCAACAAAATATTGCTCTAAGATCCAGTTTATCAACATTAACAACTTGAGTTAATCTTGACCATTTGATCAATCTAATGGTCTTGATTAGCTTCTAGTTGGATCGCTACGTCGGCAATCCATGTGCTTTCGTCTGATTGATCAGTTCATCATAACCGCATGATTGATCCTACAGTTCTCACTTTATCTTCTCTTTGATAGAGTTTTCGGTCTATATATTGTCACGTGTCATGTGAAATTTTGCCCGTACAACTATGCTATTTTTGTCCTCTTAATTTATCACCGAATGTCATATTGTTACATGATGTTAAGATTTTCAAAATGATATGATGTATTATGGTGATCATCATTACAAGTTATAGAGATCTAAAATGATCAAACACATCAAGTCGAATCCTATATATGCAAGTTTGATGGGGATGAAGCTCTGGTAAAATTATAATTCCAGAACAACTGAGGAGATATGTTCATTATTGACTTGACAGATGATGACTCAATCATATTCAAAAGTATCTACCGGATCCTGATAATGTGGGAGATGAATCTTATGTTATATATGACTCACTAAATAGTTACATATAACTAGAGAGTGTTATGCTTTACCAGAGGTACCTGAAATCTTCTTCACTCAGCCTAAACTCTCTTCATTTCTAAATCCAGTGTCATGAGCGCGCATTTAGCTAAGCTTCACACCTATGTAAGGTAAAATCCTCTTACGTCATCTTTTCGTCCACAAATTACCAACAGAGCACATGATTTAATTGTAGTTTTATGTCATCTGTAATATCATTGATGACAGACAACTGGAGCACACATGGATGTTAATAATATATATCCAGGTTATCAATAATGCAAACATTTTTAAGTTTTGAGGTTTAGTGAAAATACTTGATTGCGGCGCTTTAAATTATTCTAGAACTTGACTAAAAAATTACTTTTACATGGATTAAATCATGAGTCATGATAAACTTAGATGACGAGAACTCATTTTATCGGTATGGTTGAAAACTCTCATTTAAAAAAATGAAAACGTGAGTAACAATATTGTTCTTCTAAAGATATTTCAATGTTTGAAAGCTTATTCGTTGGTAGCATTTTTTTTTTATCAAATATACATTATAATTAGGGTCCCTCTCCAATGCCGGTAAATTATTCCCTACATTGATACTGGAATTAATCCTGGCTGTAGGATCTGGCCAAGTTAATCCCAACTGTTAGATTAGTTTAGAGATTAAATCCCTTTGTAATCGGAGGTACATGTTGTAGGTTGCTTCAACAATTTTTTTTATAAAATTTCATTTTTATCTCAATCTTTCTTGAGAAGCTTCACCAGAGTTTAAAAAACCTGATTTTCACCTAAATCTTCCTTTGAGAAGATTCATCAAATTTTTTAAAATTATATTTTCACCCTAAGCTTCCTTGAGAAGCTTTACCAATTTTTTGGCAAATCTGATTTTCACCCAAGCTTCCTTTAAAACCTCATTCTTCCTTTGAGCTTCACCAAACTCAGTCTAGGGCACGTAATTTTCAGGCCCAAATATCAGGCACTCTCTGCTTGTCGTCCAGCTCTCCGTCTGCTCTCTCTCGTTGGCGCTCTCTCTCTATGTTGTCTCTTATTGGTGCTCTCTCTCGTTGGTGCCGCTCTCGGTCGTGCTCTCTATTTGTCATGGTCTCTCTTTGTCTACAAGGTAATCACGCTTTGCTTTCCTCTCTCCATTTTACTTTCGTTCTTTTCGTTCTTTGTTTTGTACAAGAAATTTTTCTCTGCATAATCATCATCTAAGTTGTATATGAGATTCTTTTTCTATCTTTATCGATATTTAAGCGATGGGCTGGATTGTACTCAGAATAAACCCAACAACTACCAACCAAACAAGTTTTGTACTCATATCCTTCTATGTTTAAGTTTGTTTAGCTTGTTTGGTTGGTAGTTATAATCTTATATGTTGTATATTCCTGTTTAGTTTCTCTGTAGTGAAAAAGTTGTAGGGTCAGCTTGACATTGCTGGAGCTTTTCTTAAAATTACTGTTAGTTGTGTCCTAGAAAAAATAGCTGAAGCATAACATAGTTAGTTATTTAGTAATTGTGCTTGTGAAAAAACATCATTTATAGATTCATATTAAAAATAATTTTCTTCCTCAAAGTGATACATAAATGATGGGCTGGATTGTGTGTGCCCCTGTGCCTGATAATATATCCTATGTTTAAATTATATATATTGACTTTTGGTAGAAGGTTGGAGTTAGGATCGTGTTGTTTAATGGGTAGATAAATTCTTTTATTTTTGAAAGTTGAAGGTTGCACTGGGTGTGATTCTTGATTCATGGCGACTGAGTAACGAGGCCAAGTATTTTGTCTTTCCTTTTTTTTATGGATCACAGTGAGCTAAAATGTAAAATGTCTCTCAGTTCTATAGGGCCATGGCAAAATGATTCTTGTTTACGTAGTGTGTGTGTGTGTTTTAGTGACTTAAACATATAGATTCATGTTTACATGTTAAATTAGTAATTTTTATGAGATTATTGTCTAATTGACTAATTCTTTATTTTCTTTTCCATAATATAGTTGTGCTCTATAATTTATATAATTGTGGATATGAAATTATTCAGTTGTTTTCTGTACGACCTAATTTATGGACATTAAAAGATGACAAGCCTGCTTTGTGCTGATTACATGTGAGTTATTTCTGAGTTAGATTGAAAAAAAGATAACGAGTCTCCTTTGTGCTGATTAGATGTGAGTTATTTCTGAGTTAGACTGAAAGAGTATGCTTTGTGCTGATCAGTTATTTCTGAGTTAGATATGAGTTATTTACAAGAAAGTTGATTTTTCTCTTTCAGTTTATGACAATGTAATATGTGGCGGATGTTTACAAGAACATAACATTATGAACATCAATTAAATGGTACATAGGACCTTAGCATTCTTACTAGATTATTCTCAATCCATTATAAATTAATATCATGAATAATCATGATAAGAAGACAATGTCATAGGGCTAAATTTGATTATACTAACATATATTTCAGATGACAACATAAATGTGAACGTGAAGAAGGCACCAGGTGGTTTCATTGGCTTCTTGTAAGTAATTAATAAGATCATCAATTTTATGTTACATATTTTCATATCAATTGTCGCAATGTTAATGTAATCGTATATTATTTTTTCCCAGGTCTAGAACCATCTTGTTTTTTTTTATTTGTTATAAAAATCTATATAATACATCAACAATTCAACATGGAAGTGTTATCAGATGATCGTTGTAATACCCCCAAGCATTATAAGGGGTAGATTTGTAATTATAACCCCCACTCACGCCTTTACACACACTACACCCTAGAGTAATCCACCAACTAATATTATATATACTCTAAAACTCATCTTCTTCTCCATCTCTCTCTTTCTCTGGTAGTTTCATCCCTCGCTTATAACTGTTGTTCTTCACCTCCCTCTCTCAAACGTTTGACAACAAGCCTCCATCTCTCATTCTTCCTCTTTGTATCTGTCCATTGTTGATTCTCTGGTAAGCCATCTTCTTTCTTTATTATTTGTTTAGTTTCTCTATTTCTCAATTCAAACATCCCATTTCTATGTATATATATATTTATCCAAATCTGAACTTTTAGTCTTCAAATTCCAGCAATTTACATCCTATTGTATCTGTTTTTGGCATTGTCATCGCATCGCCGTCTGCAAGCTTCAATTTGATAATTTACATGTTCTCCTTTCTTTTCTCTCTGTTCTGTCTCTCTCACTCTCCCTTTCGTCTCCCTCCCCCTCTCTATTATGTCTCTCTCTCTCATTCTCATTCATCTTTCATTCCCTCTCTGTTGCGTCTCTCTCTCTCCCTCTTCTTCGTCTCCATCCCCCTCTATGTTCTGTCTCTCTCACTCTCCCCTTCGTCTCCCTCCCCCTCTCTATTATGTCTCTCTCTCACATTCATCTTCCATTCCCTCTCTGTTGCGTCTCTCTCTCTCCCTCTTCTTCGTCTCCATCCCCCTCTCTGTTCTGTCTATCTCTCTCATTCGTCTCCACCCCCATCTCTGTTCTATCTCTCTCTCCTCTTCATCTCCCCCTCTTTATTGCGTCTCTCTCTCCCTCTTCTTCGTCTCCCTCCCCTATATGTTATGTCTCTCTCTCTCTCCTTCGTCTCCCCCCTCTCTGTTGCGTCTCTCTCTCTCCATCTTCTTCGTCTCCCTCCCCCTCTCTATTCTATCTCTCTCTCCTTCGTCTCCCCCCTCTGTTGCGTCTCTCTCTCTCTCTCCCTCTTCTTCGTCTCCCTTTTCTGTTTCCCCTTCTCTTGAACCGGTTCACTGAACCGAACCGGTTCATTCAGACCATGCCAAACCAGTTCAGTCAGACCAGACCAATTCAACCCGACCAGACCGGCCCAAAACAGTAGAACCGAACCAGTTTAGACCACCCAAACCTTGATGAACTGTTTTAAACCGCTTGATAATTTACACCTGATGTGTTTCCACTTGTTCCCAACCTTGCTTAGTTATTTAAATAATTGTAGATATTATATGAATTTGTTGTGATCTGGGATCCTTGGATTTCAGGTCATTAGTTGTTGAATTTAATTAGTAGCGAATCCAGTTAAGTGAATTTACATGATAATTCAGTTGATGTGTTATAAGTGTAGAATATATAAAGTGAAATTATTTTATTATTTCTTTATGTTCAATTTTATGATCAAGTGTTTTATTTGTTTTCCATATTATGATGAAATTATTTACCATGTTATGTATGATTATATTTTGAGTTATACATGTATTAGTTGTTTCTTGGGATGGTGCCTTATTTCATCCTTCCTTCGTTGTCTATTTTTGTGATATTTGGCTTCAAATTCCTTTTCAATCATACTTGTTTCTTTGTGATATTTGGTTTCAGGTTCTAATCACAGCTTCCTACATGATGCTTTACCACATAGTGTGGCTGAAAACAATCACTAAAAAATACCAGGAGGTTTTAAATTAGGTTATATTTGTAGCAAGGTCATATCGTAGCAAGTTTGTATCATGCTTTATAAAATGTAAAACGTTTAGAAGCGATCTGTAAAAAAAAAGAATATTCACATATAATGATGTTAATAAATAAGATTCTTCTTTAAAGAAGAATATGAATTGAATTTTTTATATGGTGGTGAGTTTGTTTATTTCATAAAGATGTACATATGAGATTAGTACGTGAAAATGATTAAGTATGTGAAAACAGCTAAATATATGAAAAATGACTAAGTATATGAAAATTGTCAAATGTGTAAAAATGACTAAGTGTGAAAGTCACAAAGTATATAAAAATGATTAAGTGTATGAAAATGATCAGATCACGGTACGCGCATGTCAACTTCTAGAAGGTGTAACTTTTGACTCGGATGAAATCACGTTGACTGTAAGATATCAAATCAAAGCTTATTCAGATGTCTACATGATTGACTAGGCTTACCCATCACACTCCATTTCGGGCCCAAAAACACTATTTTAAGTACTTTCAGAGCCCGAAAACTGTTTCGGTCTTAATTTTAGATTTTTTCGTAGTTCCTATCTCTCTTTATTTTTTAGGGTTTTTATATGCTAATAAATTAAAATATAAATAGGTTGTTTTCAAAATTTTATGGCGTTATAATTTATAAAATAAAAGGTTAAAATTTCAAATTTCAATATTCAATTTCAAACTTTTAGTGATTATGTTCAAATTATAGATAGATTCTAATCTTGAAGGTTATACGTGCTCGTCAAACTGATAAATATGATTTACTGGCCATCATAACATGACAACCTATAATTCTATATGGTGACAACCTGTTTCGCATAACAACATTATCAATGACAATTTTTAACGAGTTTATGAATAAATGTTCAATTATATCTCTAATTTCACATAATAAGTGAGTATCATTAATGTTTGCATCGAAATAACGAGTTTTTCTATTTTTATCGATGATTTTCCCAGTGTATGGTAAATAATTATAAAAATATCAATTTTAAGAAAAATTGTGAAGAATAAAGATTAGAACCATATAAATGACGATTAGGAGCAAAAAAGTGGCGATTGGGAGGGAGGCTGGCGATCGCCTATTTGTACATGGCGTTTGGGGGCTGAGTTTGTGATTGTAGGCTTAAAACTAGCTCTTGGCTTTGACGATGCAATTAGCACCTTCAGGATAACGCTTAGGGCTAAAAATAAGTGATTCGCCTATTAGGTATGACGATTAGGTTGTACGTATTTAGTAAACTCCTCTCAAGAATTATTAATTTGTACGTAATTAGTTAACTCTTCCAAAAATTATTCTTTTGTACGTATTTGGTGAACCCCACTACATAATTGGTGAACTCTAGTACGTAATTGGTGAACCACTCCAAGAATTATTATTTTGTACATATTTAGTGAACCTCACTACGCGATTGGTGAAACCCGCTACGTAATTGATGAACCCTAGTACTTTAATTGGTGAACCCCTCCAAAAAATATTTTTTTGTACGTATTTGATGAACCCCACTACGTAATTGGTGAACCCCAGTACGTAATTGTGAACCCCTCCAAGAATTATTCTTTTGCACGTATTTGGTGAACACCACTACATATTTGGTGAACCCCTCCAAGAATTATTTTTTTCACACGTATTTGGTGAACCCCACTACATAATTGGTGAACCCCTCCAATAATTATTTTTCTGTACGTATTTGGTGAACCCCACTAAGTATTTGATGAACCAAAAAAAAAAGAAACTGTTACCTGCTGGGTTTTGCGTTGCCCAGATTGCTCCAAATGCAATCTAAGAGTCACAATAACCCAACATCCATGCCGTGAAAAAAAATTCACGGCATGATAAAATTATCCTACAATTAGGAGATAATATGCTGTATTTAGTAATTTTTACTTGGTGAGATTTTGAACACTTGATAATTACCCTTCGGCGGCCAAGTTGGTCGATCTGATCAGGTTGACCGGTTTGACACCTGGATTATGAGGACTTATAAACCGCGGTTGAAGTTGGGTTCTGAAAACGGTTCGACATCTAAAACCCTCATGGTTAGGGTTTTGTGAAACTGCGATCCTCTGAGTATATCAACATCCCTATCTGACGAATTACGAATTGCTTCTCATTTGTTTGGATATTTTCAGCATTGTTTTGGATTCACTTACAATTGGGACGTAATACAACTCTGCACTGAAGGGTTTCCAAGGTGCGATTAGCCATTAATCTACATTCCAAATTTTCTCGGTTACATGATTTTTCTAGCTACATTTGTTCTATCACAGTTGGATTTGATTGGCACACTATAGTTCTTGAGCTAGAAATCTTTGTTTCTCATAGATTAGATTTCATTGATTACTGGCTTCAACTTTGGTTCTCACAGATAATGATCTCCAGTACTTAATCTCCGCATGCTCTCTCTGTTTTATACCATTTGCCATGCTAATTTCCAGAACCCACAAAAGGGTTTCTAAATTCTCTGGAATGATTTCCCAAATCAATCAAATTTTCCTGTCTTCTTCTGTTGCCAGGGAAAATTCATTTACTCACAACCCCTCGTCTGTTTGGCTTAATCGTCAATGGATATGCAGTTCTAGGCTTAGTTTTTATCCTAAAGTCTCTCCCAGCGAGTCAGTGCATTCACCCAATTCCTCTGGCCGAGTCTCTCGGATTGCTAGGACTGAAGCTCAGGATGTGCTCTTTGATTACCTTCATTGCACTAGGAGCTTCAGCTTCACTGACGCTGAGCATATTAGCAAGAACTCACCACATTTTCTCCAAAATTTGCTCTCTAAGGTTGATACCGACAAAGATATAGCTCGGTCTTTGACCAAGTTCCTACGTTATAATCCAATCAACGAGTTCGAGCCATTCTTCGAGAGTTTAGGGCTTGGCCCGTTTGAGCTCCCATTGTTTCTCCCACGACACTTGATCTTTTTGAGTGATGACCATTTTCTGGTGGAGAATTTCCATGTGTTATGTGATTATGGGATTCCTCGTACCAAGATGGGTAAAATGTACAAGGAGGCGAAAGAGATTTTTGAATATGATTTTGGTGTGTTAGCCTCAAAACTTAAAGCTTACGAAAATTTGGGTCTGGGGAAGCCTACGGTTATTAAGCTTGTTAGTTGCTGCCCCACAATTTTGATCGGTTGCCTTAACAATGAATTTGTTAAGGTTCTTGAGAACCTAAACAGGTTAGGTATTGAAAATGATTGGATCGGTGGATATTTATCTAGTAAAAATACTTATAATTGGACTAGAATACTCGACACGATAGAGTTTCTTAGTCGAGTTGGTTATGGAGAGGAGCAAATGAACGATTTGTTTATATCAAATCCGTCATTGCTGTTTGAAGGTTCTGGAAAGAAGATTTATGTATTGTTTGGACGGCTACTCAAATTGGGTCTCAAGATGAATGAAGTATATTCTTTATTTGTGCAAAATCCCCAACTTTTGTCCGATAAGTATGCGAAAAACCTTCTGCGTGCAGTGGATTTTCTCTTTCATATTGGATTGGGAACTGGAGATATTGCATCTATAACATCAAGACACATGCAGCTTCTCGGATCATGTCCACTGAAAGGACCAAAAACAGTCTGTAAAGACTTAAACATTGGGAAAGAAAAATTATGTCAGATTATAAGAAATGACCCACTAAAGCTGTTTAGTTTGGCTTCTAAGACCAAAACCAAAAGCAGCGAACTCTTATCTTGCCAAGATCCCACTAAGCATCTAGAGAAAACAACTTTCTTGTTGAAGTTGGGATATGTTGAGAACTCAGACGAGATGTCTAAAGCTTTAAAGCAGTTCCGGGGCAGAGGGGATCAGTTACAAGAGAGATTTGATTGCTTGGTAAAAGCTGGTTTAGATTGCAATATTGTGACAGAGATAATTAAACAAGCCCCTAGTGTTCTAAACCAGAAAAAAGACGTGATCGCAGAGAAGATTCATTACTTAACGGACTCTCTAGGTTATCCGCTAGATACTGTTGTGGCATTCCCGACGTATTTATGTTACAATATGGAGAGGATTAATACCAGATTTTCAATGTATATGTGGCTGAGAGAAAGAGGTGTAGCCAAGCCAAACTTGTCTCTGAGCAGTATACTAGCATGCTCAGATGCGCGGTTTGTAAAATATTACGTTAATCTCCACCCTGAAGGATTAGCTAATTGGGAAAGTCTTAAAAGTAATCAGCTCTGATCTGAGAATCGAGCATAATTTTATTTTCTGTTATTTCACCAATATACACCATTTTGTTGGGATGCTGATGCTATAGTTTGTTGTACAGTTCTACTTCTGTATAATTTCAGTGCAGGCCAAAGGGCGCTTAAAGAAATGCATGACATGGTGAAAAGGTTCTGGTAAGCATATGTCCAAACAAATTAGCTATAGGTAGATCAAATTATTTACTTCTTCCTCTTCTGTATTTGCTCTGTCCGTTCTTTCTCTGTCTATTTATCATAGACAACCAGTTATCTTTGTTAGTTGGTCCTTTTTTATAAGAAACAGAAGATGATGTATATTAAAGAGAAATATTCATTATCCTTGTATACATTGCTTGTACAATTATTGGGAGATAGAAAGAGAGGGAACAGAGAGAATGCAAGTCTTATAGGCCTATCTCCTCCCTCCCTCCCTCTCTCAATGTCCATGTTTTGTGAACCCCTCCCTCTCACACACACACGAATGGACAGAGGCACAGATAGGAGCTGTCAAAGGTGAAGAAGAGTTTGCGGGTTGTACTTATGTTTGAGTTTGGATGTAGAATATACACTCATGTGAAGTTGATGGCTCTTAATCGGTTGGCACTGTGACCAATCGCTTGCGAGATTCATGGGTAGTTATGTTGAGATGACACAAGTCATTTTTCATGTCAAATTGAAGTTTTAATGTTGGCTAAATTTCTTAGGCATTATGGCACATGAAAATAGAGAGAGAGAGAGAGAGAGAGAGAGAGAGAGAGAGAGAGAGAGAGAGAGAGAGAGAGAGAGAGAGATTCGACCAAAGACCGCACGATAGTATCACAGAAGAAACTAGTTATTGAATACTTATCCATCACCAATTATTAGAAATCTATCTTTCTTCAAACATAGTTTCAGTCATCACAATGCATACCAATGTGAGGTTAGCGAAAATTTGATTAAATAAATCACAATGCATATAACAAATAATAAATCACAATGCAAAACCTGTTCTCAGCGAAGATAAGTTATAATTCGTTACCAAAAGCAGCAGACTGGCAGATGCATGTAAGAATCTCACATTACAATTTTCATTGAACAAAGTTTCAAGTTCAACAATATTTTCTACAAAACTTGAGATTATGATATGCTTTTGCTAGCTCTATCCTTTAAAGGAGAGGTAAAAAGTGACAGGGTAGGGTTAAGATTTCTCATATGTAAAACCTGCTTTTGAAATTCTATCTTTAAGAAAATAAAGATTTGAACTGTCAGATTATTGTCGATAATATATACATGATGCCTTCAAAGTCTCCGAGCCTTGTGATTTATACTGTCTTTTAAGGAAGATGAAAATGAAGACGATGACAAACCAGAGCTGTCGAACTTGGCTTTATCCTTATCAAAGGCCTTTTGAACATCGTCTTTGAGCTCCCTGAAGCGCTTCCTTTTGATTCTCTGCTCATCGAGGCTACCCTTTTCAAGGTAAAACAAATCGGGCAAATCGTCCTCCATGAACCTATCGAGCACTTCCGAGCAATTGGGAAAGTAGCGTCTACCCGTTTCAACTGCCGCCATGAAAACCACATTCATTAAATGAGCTTAGCCATGAGAATTGATGGTTTTGAGCTTCATTTAATTTTTTTACAAAAATTGTTTTGTTCTCTAATCTCTCATCCAAAAGTAGTTCTTTACATAATGAACCAAAACGTTTCTTGTTAGCACAGGAACAATACAAAAGTTGCTTAACATTCTCTGTCACAGGTTGTTTGATATATACACAGTACACATTTACGCCTTCGTACGCAATTTATATAACAAGTCAGACTCATACAACAGTATTAATACCAATGTATAAGTAATATTCTCGATTGGAGGCATTAATTCAGTTTTCAGACACATTTTTCCTTCAATAATTTTTGTTTCGACATGATATTGTTGACTTACATATCGAGAAATATCTCCTGATTCAACAAAACATCAAGTGGTACTTATATGAGCAGAGAATTCCGGACATTGACTCTCTCTCTCCCCTCAAAGATACACAATGTGTGGCCAAGATCGAGAAGATTCGGACCCTACCAGTCCCAGAGCGAGCTGAATCCATTTTCTAATTTCTAAAACTTATCGATGAAAAGATCTGAGACAATTCAGGTTGAAAAAGAAGAGAGCTTTAAGGGCTATGGCTATTTTGGGTAATTTTTTGCTTCATTTAATTGGAGTGGAATAGGAGGCTTTATTAAGATACTTCTGAGATGTGGATATTTTTGGACCAGGATTCTTTTTATTATCTTTCTTTGGGTATCACTTTCCATTTTAAAGTTATCCCCGCCCCCCTTTTTCTTAATACTGATTGGAATGCTTCTTGTATGGTTGAACTTTTGGCTTTCGGTTGGATTTATTATCCTCCGAACCTTTCGTACCTTATTTTCCTTATTCAATATTCTCTTGTTTCTTATTTAAAGAGAGAGAGAGAGACAGAGAGACCCTCAATTTTTCTAAGAAAACACAATATGAATGAAACGTGCCAACCTTAGAATTTAAATTAATATAAAAAAAGAGAGAAATGAAGTACAGGATGTGATTAAGCCAACTTTACCTGTCTTCATAAGCGCTTCCATCCTGGAACGAAGTCTACTATTCAGCATAATGGGTGTTTCATTTAGATCAACCTCCCTGAGATTCCCACTGGAACCTTTTGATGCAAAAATACCACCAAACTCAGATGTTGTCCCAGCATTTGCAATATCCATGGCTAACCTAGCTTCTGTAGGGAAAAGTATTCTAGCAAATGCCACTGCAAAATAAAGAACTTTTTAGCCGTATCCAAAATAAAGTATGATACCAACGAAAGACGCAACTCAATCAAAAGCATTCAGAAACGGGAAGAAAGCAAAAACTTCAGTTCGTAACATTCAGATCATAAGTCTATCTAATCAGTTATTAGGATTTAAAAAGGCACTTGAACCTTTACAGATATCATACTAACTGAGGTATTGGATCCTTAAGTTTATTGAGAGTCGGTTTACAACAGTTACATTAAGTAGTAAAAACAATCTTCCCCAAATATTGCCAAAAGGATTAGGGAAAATTAGGCATAGAGTATACAAATATCTTTGGTTATTGGCATTTACCCTTTTATGTGGTACACCATACAGTTTATCCACAAACTGACACAGGTTGATTCTTTATCAACAACTGATAGGGTTGATCTGGGTCTTTGTTTTTATGCATGATACAATATCATGAGAGCATGAAAATCAAGACCTTATCTCTAAGTTCTACTCTGGTAAACAACCAAATTTAAAAATACTAGAGACTATTTGATTTTTGAAGCAAATTCAGAAAGAAGATAATCTCGGGTAGAAAACTAAGAAACAACGGATACTGCCCATGTGCTTTCACACAACACAGAGAATAATTATCCACAACGTTTTCTGCAGAGTATTACCTCTATTTTCCAGGTACAGAAGCTTCGTGTGAAGATCATCAGCCATTGTTTGGGAAGATAAGGATGAATCTCCGGCCATTGGATTCCTCCACATCTCTCTCTCTAGCACATCAATGCATAAACGATCTTTGATTGCTTCCTGCCCCTGTTCGGTCTTTGCATTATAGTCCTTAGGTCTCGTCAACCTCCGACAGATATTAACAGCACTCCGGCCATCTAACGTCAGCTCTGATGCACAAGCTCCCTTGCTCAGAAGGGATACTATAATCGATGGTTCCTTACGCATTGCAGCAACGTGAAGCACGGTGTAACCACGAGTATTTCTGAGGTTCACATTGGCAAGTCCCAAACCAAGCACCTCAGAGAGAACCTTAGGATCACAATATGCTGCGGCATAATGAAGAGCATTGACTTCATCTAAAGTTATGTTAGACTCGGACAAAAGAAGGTTTACAAGTTCAACATCATCCGAATCTAATGCCTTGTGTATTCTTCTCATTCTCTTATCGGTTGAGGGGTCCTCAAGGGCCTCATTTCGCTCATCGTCAATCTGAGATTTGAGGCGGAGCAATTTAATGTTATCTACAACTTCATGGGGAAGTTCTTTCTCAAGAGAGATACTATCATAATCTGACCGTGCTACTCTGTCTGTACACTGAGTAACAAGCTGACTCAATTGACAATGGTGAGCAACAACCAGGATTTGGATAACATCTTCCACAAGAGCCTTCTCAACAAAATTAAGCAGGCGTCGCTGCAAATATGAAGTATCAAATAAGAACAATATCATCTCTACTCTCTAGTCCAACTATAACCACTGCTTCAATTTTATAAGAGTCAGAAAAACCTCAAAACAAAACATCATGTCTAAAAACCATACATATTCACCTCATTAACAGGATTCTAAGAAGTGTTAGCTACAGCAGAAAAATTAGCCAATCAAAACTAGAAATCTTAGCATTCCAATGACAATGCGAAGAAAATTGCATGCAGCAGTTGTGTAAGGAAGATCTACAGAAATAGCAGCTTTATGTTGATGCAATATTATGTTTTATATTTCAGTGGATGACTATCTTTCGATCAAAACTCACCCGTTAAAGCAAAATAAAGGTCACTAATCACGAGGAGGGAAAGGATGAAATTTTCTTGAGTATCTACATCAATTTCCCGCAAGGTAAAAGCCTTAACTGATGCTATTATCCAAAACAATAATCTATTACCCAAATTTTTCATGATTAAGGTAAACTACACTTCAACGGTGACCTATTACCCAAATTTGCACCTCCCTCCCCAAATGATAATGGCTACTAGCTAAAACCTATCCCAGTGTCTGCAAATTTGCAGATTGTCAAAGTATTTCATTCCTTCATCCATGTAACATTTGCAAAAGGGAACGTACAATGCAAAGATCTTGATTACTCACCTGGAATAATGAAACCAACCCCTGTACTTGAAATGTTGAAGATGCATACATCAACTCCACCAAAAAATTAATAGCAGGTCGACACGCGTCATGAGCACAGAACTTGTCAACACATGTTGACACCTCCACTGGAGAAGGCTTCAGCTTTCCCGTATACAAATAGCCCATGAATATCAGGAAGGCTTCATATCCAACCTTTCCATGAGGCAACATATCAGTCATGCGATATTTTGGTTTACCTTCCTTTTCAAAAGACCCCTTTTCACGTCGAAAAAGATCGTGAAAGAATCTACTTCTAGACGCCAAAATACATCTGTGAACACCCACTGGGATATCCTCAACTATAATATCAGCATCAGTGTAATCACAACTGGAATCAACCAAAAGCTGCTCTAAATTAGAGCTAAGCTTGTTTAGACTGGTCACTTCAAGACTAGGCGCTGTCTCAGAACCATGTGATGAGGATTGATTCTGGTTATTTGACCCATTCGATATGTGAGAAGATGAAGTAAAGCTCAAAGAGGACGATGGTTCAGATGAATTATCCATTTTTTTCCTTTCGAAGAACAATTCTTAAGCTCTAAGTAGAAAAAATTCAGGCACACTATTATTAGGATCAACCATAACAATGAAAATACCTAGCCTGAAAAATGGAGAAATAATCTGAGAAACTTCTAACGCCTAAGAACATTTATATACTATCTTCAAAGAATGATCTTCTCTATAGCATCATAGCTACAGCACATAATAAATTGTTTCTCTAATATAGCTCTTTATAGGTCCTGAGTAGGATTAGTTTACAGAATATCAAAATTCTATTGGTAACATGAAAGTCCACCCCCTGCGTTCACTAACTCTGAAAAAGCAGGATTATGGGCAAAATTAGGAGTTCTATAACTGAAATCTATTAGGCTCACTAAAATTGTATAAACAGATGGATTTTACAAAAACGAAGATCAGAGATCAATCCAGGCTATTAGAATACTGTCTACTAAAAAATGTTTCGCTGTGATATACAAATAGAGAACTATATGTAGGAAAGAAGTATATATTACACACAGGGGTAAAAAACTCTACCAATCCCGAAGATCCGAAATGAATCATGGATAATGATTTCGATGGCTATCTATCTGGACCGTGAAATCCCAATAACATTTTGGGCTTCCCATGAAAATACCTATCTTCTTCAGTTCAAAAATTGTCTAGGTAAACATCCATTTATACATCTAACAGATCCAGCCAAGATACCTGGAGAACGATACCAAATGAATCGAGAATCTCTCAGACAAATGACTAGTATCGTGGTACAAAGAAATAAAAAACTAGAATCAAGGACAGTACAGGCAGAGTCAAAGCGAATTCAGTTATCGGAATCAAAGGACAATGTTTAATTCGGGGGAAGACAAAGCGAAGAGAAGACCATAATCCAAAAACAGAGAAATGACTCAACCGAGAAACAGGGACAAACAAAATTTCAGTTTTCGCTTTCAAGAAACAAGAGAGCCATACGAATAAAAGAAAAATATTAAATTAGAGAGAGAGAGAGAGGGAGAGAGGATGGGCCTGTGGCTAACGTATGCTAAAGCGTGTTTAGGTAGAAGATGAAGTCGTTTCGATTACAACAGAGATGGCGTCGGCCATTGATGCTGTGCTAAGCTTACGTTTGCAGTGGCGTCACCTTTACTATTATAATATTATAGAGAGGAAAATGAATTTTATTAGATAGAGACAGGAAATCATTTTTTTCAATTAGTTATTTGTGTTGAATTATTTAGATTTTTATTAGGAGAGAGAAAATAAATTACATTCAACTAGAATCGATAAGAAAAATAATTAAAACAAACCAATCCAATTATACACGCAATCATATTATATATAAAAGCGAGGATTTTAGTAAAAAAAATTTAATACTTGTAACGTTACAATTATTATCACCAAAGTGTCATTGATTTCAAATTACATAGTAATTATTAAATAAATTTAATATTTATAATACTGAAACTAGTCATTAATGCTTGAGATAATGATGAAATTAATGGACTTGAAGAAGGAAAAGTCATAGTAATTGAATAATCTAAAAAAAGGGATAATTATGTGAGGATGAGAAGGATAAAAAATAATAAGTTAATTACCCGAAATTATTAAAAAAAATTGCATGAATTTATTGTAATTATTACCGTGTTTTGTTTGTTCACGATTATATGGATTACTTTTCTCTCAATTTCTAATGTTTGAATAATATCTAAAAATTTCATTCGAAGTTTTTATTCACACACATGTTCTGCACTACTATAATTTATCTTTTAATTTTTTTAAATAGTCTTAGTTAAAATGAGTTTTTTTTTTAGTTTTAAACTCAATTATTCTTACACTTTTGAGAAACTTATTAAAAGACATTTATATATATTGAGTCACGTTGTACCATCATGAAAACATTGTATAAACTAAATACCAATTTGTTTACATTATAGTGCATGTACAATTTTGAGAATCATTAATTATATCTCATTCTACTATTCTAGAGTTATGATTAGTTTAATCATAGAGTACGATTTTATTTCATTTTACGTGCAAATCACGTTTTTTAGAGTTAATATTAATAAAAGAACAATTGAGAATATAAAACCAATAGAACCATTGAAACTCATTGACAAATAGCTAAGAAGGATAATTTGAGTTCAAAGGGAAATAACTTCTCCACTCGTTCAAATAAATTTCCCACCTCCTACCAAAGTTAACTTATCTGAATAGCACACGAATGGATTGTGCATATGGAAAATATTGACTCTCTGAAAACTTTCAGATCAAATCCCTAAAATCTTAAATTATCAAATATTTATGCAATCCAAAAAAAAAACATACAAAACTAACAAAACACCACCAAATAAATTTGAGTGTTTGAAAATCATAGTCAACAGGTAAAAAATATCTGATGCCACGTGGACAAGGAGGATCTACCTAGAGATCAGGAAAAGCGGTAGAAAAACATAAACGAGTTACGGGTTGAAATTGCGAGACACCAATAAAATAGATTGTCAACGTCTCAAGAACGGGGCCAACACCTCAAGATCAAGGATCATCACCTCAAGAACGAGGATCATCACCTCAAGAACGAGGATCATCACCTCAAGAACGAGAAAAAACATCAGAACGAAAAAAAGTGACTAGTTAATGGGAACAGACGAAAGGGGTTCAAAATGACAGTCGAGTGACATGATTGATTAGGTAGCTGAATGACTCGGACGAGACAAGATGGAAGGCCACCAAGTGGCTACGACTGACTGACTCGAACCACATGAAATCACCAAATGGCTATGACTGATTGGTGGCTAAGTGAGACAAATATAAATGACAAATGAGGATGGGAAGAAGGACTATACTTAGCAGGAACATCCCCCCATTATTATTATTACTCTAACTAATTCATGTAAATCAGGAAAGCCTATAATGTGCCAGTGTACTAAGTGAAACATGGACATTTAATACAACTCAAGCACATATAATTCAGAGCATTTACTCCTTTTAATCTCTTACTCCTGAACTCTCTCTCTCTCTCTCTCTCTCTCTCTCTCTCTCTCTCTCTCTTTCTCTCTCTCTTTCTCTCATTAAAACTCATATAAGTGTACCCTTATCGTTACTTTTCCCTTTAATCCTTGAGTAGTAGAAAAATTCTTCTACATTTTGGTGCTTTAATTAAGAGTTGAGAGAAAAGCTCAAGAGACCCAACCTACAAGACCATTAGCATGCCTAGAACCAGATCCACGCGGCTCTAAATGGAAACAATAGGTCCAGAAACAAAGGCGAGCATGTAGATCAACCTACCCCACCCACAGAAATGTTGTAGACAATCATAAACGGGATGCATGAGATGGAACGGAGGAACATTGAGGCCATACATAATGCATGGCAGAATGTATAAGAACAGATCAACACACTACAATAGGAACTCGTGAAAACGCAAGCAGGTCAGCCAACGGGTGAATGATGACGAACTAGAAAACAAACTAGGAAAGCCACTCCAAGGGCAACCATCGAGACGGAAGGTAAGGGGATCGCGAGAATAGTAAAAACATGTGACAGGAAGAAGAAGTCCAATCGCAAAACCTTGTGAAGGTAGCTATGGGAGAGGCTCGACAATCCCGAGTCATGTCAAAGGAAGCAATAGAAGAACTGTTAGGCCTAAAGATGATGGAGATAAGGAATATCGGGAGTGTAGGAAAAACTGACCTTGAATATCTTATCTAGACACCATTAAGCCCAGAAGTCCTAGCAGCACCTGTACCCAAAAAGTTTGTTGCGCCCAGGTTCAAATGTTACGAAGGAAAGATTGATCCCGTAGACCATCTTCGACAATTCATACAAGACATGGCATTGTATGAACACGATGACAAGATGATGAGCAGAATGTTCCCTACTAGTCTAAACATGATGACTTTGAAGTGGTACCACTCCTTACCGATGCACTCGATCACAAGCTTTGCTGTTATGTCATCCGTTTTCATAGTACAATACTCTACGTACCGTCCCGTCATGAAAGACTCACAACACCTAATGAAAATGTCTACCAAGGAAGGGGAGTCTCTCCTTGGGCCAAGAAGATCTTTCCAGTCTCGTTTCGGGCAATTGTAAGTGACACAGAGTTGTGCGGCTACTTCTTTTGGAGTAAAAGACCTCTTGTTCAAATTCTTGTCTGCACAAAACAAAAGGCAGGTTAGTGTTTAAAAAATACAAACGCAACAATGAAACAACAAAGTCAAACAGAAGCAGAAAAATGAAATAAGAAAGGGGAGCTCCGACCACTCACTAAACTCTCCCTATATCCGGGGAATGACCCAGTGGCCGTCACCATCCTAATTTTCACCTACGAGAAAAGCACCCTCCTCTCAGCCTTTAACCCCACTAGGGAAGTCAGTGACTAGTCCTCCCCACTTCTCACTCGCGCGGGGAGCTAAGTAATATTATAGTATGCACCTTTTCACTATATACACGGCGCAGATTTCATCTACACCTATATTTAAATTACGCCTCCTATTGAGGGTTTCGATCCCTAAAAGAACCTTGTAAGTACTAGGGGTATATTGGGAAGGGGCAATGTTGAAGGAACTAAAAACTTCTTGAAAAATGGGAGAGAAAAGAAGTTTGAAACATAAGACTATGTACATCGGGGCTAGAGAAATTTGATAGAGGATTACACGGGAAAGATTTAGGGATTCATTCCCTGAAACCACAGACTACGTCTGTCGAGAAGACATCCTGACGAAGGGAAAGGAAACAATTGAATTTGTTCTTATTTCTGACTAGGTAATGATGACCTTAAATGGATGCTCCTCCATTGCTACCAGGGAAAGAAATGTGAAACAGAAAAGTGAAAAGAAAAGAAACAACGAAGACAAAGAATGGAAACTTACAGAAGGTGGAAATGAACGTGAAAAGAAGAAATGAGGGAAACCACTGTAATATAAGCAACATACGCCAAAATCAAGTTCAAAATGTTTAATGGATTTGAAAGTGAAAAGATACCAATTCTGAAAAGGGGAAGGGCAAATGATGGGCGCATGAGAAGAGATGTAATGAAAAGATTACTGTAGGTCTACCTAAAATGGGCAAGCTAATGACAACACGACACCTGGAGAGAAGAAAGATAACACACTAGAAATACGCACTACACAAGAACGATAAATAAAATGACCCGCATGGGGCAAAAAAAAAACCTATACGTGATCATGTCGCAACAAGATAAGACGACACAAAGATGAAATGAAATTTTTGAGGAGCGTGTTGGCAAACCCAGTAACAAAGTAATGATGGTACAACATTTTATTATTTAAAAATAAACTACTTTTCTTGCACAACAATTAATGTTTTGCAAGATAAAAAAAAGATCCTAGACTGGTAAAAATGAACCAAAGACAACCACTCTCCCAAAACTAGACGCGTGCTAAGAGTATTCATTGCACTTCAACGAGCATCACCGAAGACCAATGTGGGGCAAATGAATTGGTAAAAAATACCTGCCGCCACGTGGACAAGAGGGAACTACCTAGGGCTCGCAGAAAGCGGTAGAAAAGTAGAAATGAGTTACATGATGAAGTCATGAAATATCCATAAAACAGATGATTAACGTCTTAAGAACGAGGATCATCACCTGAAGAACGGGGTCAACACCTCAAGAACGGGGATTATCACCTTAAGAACGAGAAAAAATATCAGAATGAAAAAAATGACTAGTTAGTGGGAACGGACGAAAGGGGTTCAGAACGAGAGTCAAGTGGCATAATTGATTAGATAGATGAATGACTCGGACGAGACAGGATGGAAGGCCATTAAATGTCTACGACTGACTGACTCGAACAACAAGAAATCACCAAGTGACTATGACTGATTGGTGGCTGAGTGAGACAACTGAAAATGATAAATGAGGAAGGGAAGGAGGGCCATATATAAGGCCAGTGTACTAAGTGAAACAGAAAAATTTAATACAACTCAAGCACATATAATTCAGAGCATTTACTCCTTACAATCTCTTATTTCTGAACTCGCTCTCTCTCTCATTAACACTCACATAAGTCTACCTCATCAATACTTTTCCCTTTAATCTTCGATTAGCGGAAAAAATCTTTTACACATAGTATAAAGAAATCAAAGTTGTACAATTCGATGTATCTTAAATCATAATAGTATCATCAAATTTAGTCTCTTATTATTTTATTTTCACAGTATTGTTATTTAGTTTGTCATTTTAAATAATATTATATTCACTTTTTTTTTTAAATATTATTTTTCTAAAAACAATAGACGTTTTTGGAAAATATGGAAGCTATTTTTAATATATTTTCTCTTCAATTTTTTAAAAAGCGCTAAATGTATGTATATTTATGGTTTCAAGGTGTTTTGTCTCCAAATAAGAATTGTTAATGATTATTTCTTAGTGTTGAGAAATTTTTAGATGAGTAGAAATTATTTAAAAATAATTCCCTCATTTTGACATTATTATTACTATTGCTGTCATTGTTGTTATTATTATAGTAATATATTTTAATTTAACAACTTAAGTCTTTTGAGCTCAAACATTGTTATGAGCAAATTGTCCTCCACATCTTGAAATAAGTACTACCCACGTGTAAGATTCATTAATAAAAGAAATTTTTGATGAGGATTATTCAGTAATCATGCAATATTAATACTTCGTCATTCATTTGCTCACACGGATGTTTTTTCTCCAAATAACAATTATTCATTCATTTGATCTCATCAAAATATAAATAAAATACTACATATAAAGACATGTGACGCCATTTTTTCTTTTATAACGGAAAATCATTCAACTCTCCCTGTTGAAGCCAAAAACTTCTATAGTAATGTTCTACTTGTAATCTCCCTTGGAGTGATGCTCCTCAGAACTTATTGATGTCGAAGTCTTTTAACGGTGGTTCATCGTGTGATCTTCCTTCTCGGAGTAGCGTTATGTGCCTTCTTGATATCTGTAAAACATATACAAAGAACCCAAAGGATCGGGAAAGGGCCTCCGATGCCCAAGTCAGTATCATCATCGAATTGTAACAGAGTTTTCCTTAGGGAGAGAAGACATACCTTTTCTTTCAATCGAAGAAGCATTTATACCTAAGGCATGTGGCGCGTGGAGGTGTGTCGAATAAGCCTCTGGGAGGCATGTTAGAGACATTTTGTGGGACACGATGCCTATCTTGGCTAGCACAGATTTGATGGAAATGAGGCGACCGTGTTATAAAGCTGACGTATATTAAATGTCGATATGCCTATGAAATGACCAGACGGGAGCTATCCTGACATGTGGACTAGACTTGTTGGGAACTGCTTTCAGCGGGTGATGATGGCATCATGCTCGGGGTTTGAACCAAGCTCTTTTTGCATGAGCTCTTATTATTTGATGTCTTACATGTGCTCGAGTATGTGCAGCATGAGCTCTCTTAGGACCAGTCAGGCAAGATCGACCTTTTGCCTTAGAGAATTCCCTTCGTTAGGAGCTCTTAAGTGTGTTACAACACGTGTCATCACGTCGCTGGTGGTTAGGAAAACACCCATAACAGTTACCCTCAATCAAGGGCTCTGGTAGCTTTATTCACCAAAGTTCGAAGACTTCCTTATCCGAGCTCTATGTTTGAGCTACGTGTCGAATTACTCCCATTAGTTTGTCAAGACTTATTCTTGTGTCGTCTCACCTTCTTCATGACTCAAGGTCACTAATGGCGTGTTGGTGAGGGTCGTTAATCGTGAAGCCTGACTCCTTGACGAGCCACTTCATTCTTGATCGTCGTTTCATCCCCACGACATTTTTTCTTTTGAGATCATCTCGCCATTCCACAAAATGACTGATTAGTTACCGTAGGACTGCCTCGACAATTATCATTATGACCTCCTTTAATGCCCCGATTAATGGAGCGGTTTCCTTCTTTAAGGCCCATATATAGGCAGATTCCCTTCTTTATTTCCTTCATCATTTCCTTCTTCACAGAGTCGAAAGTTCTTGCCCCCATTTTCTCCTTCCTTATTTACCTCGTGGGAGAGGTTGAAACCTTTTTGTCATACATATTGCCTGCAACGACAAACTGAGTTCCCTTTTGGCTCGATCAAGTCATCGTGGTCCTCGACCAGAGCTTTCAAGACCTCAAGGAAAGTTCAAGAAAGCTGGGGAGATCCTGCAGCCAACGACCCATATATGGGGGGTGCCTTTTTCCTTTAGGTTAGATTAGGGAGTTCACCCATCCAACCAAGGAAGAGATCAGATGGTTGGTCTAAGCATGACCCCGATCTTTTATTTATTGGTTGTCAAGTATCACTCTTATTTTTGCTAACCTGAACTGAATGATTGTTATGATCGGGCCTGAGCTTTAAAATGGCTCTGATCCTCTTCGACGTGTTGCCCCCATTGAGGGTCGTTCTTCTTCGAGAGGTATGGTCGAGCAGACCGCAGTTCTGGGAGTTGGACGTCTTACTCTTTGGCGATGCAAAATGTTTTCCCTTTCATGGATAATCAATGCTCCGCAGCTAGCCAAGGGTTCTTGCTCTCGTTCGATCCTTATTCCTGCCTTGTAATCTAAGAAGCAAGTTGAAATGCTCATCAGAGGGCCTCATGATTGTCTTGAGAGCTATAGTGCTCAGTACATACCTCATTATCGATATCGAGTCAAGCCTTCCTACTCTAGCTATCCTTGATCCAATCTATGAATTAAGGTGCTCGACAGGCATCTCCTTGTCAATATCTAGCCAGGCTTTCCTGCTCTGGCTAGATCGTTGATCGCGTCTGCGAGCTGAGGTGCTAAAGAGACATCTCTTTGTTGATATCTAGTCAGGCTTTTCAGTTCTAGCTAGATACTTGATCCCGTCTGTGAGTTGAGATGCTCGACAAACATCTCCTTGTTGATATCTAGCCAGACTTTCCTACTATGGCTAGACCCTTGATCCCGTTTGTGAACTAATGTGCTTCGTAAACACCTTATTGTCGATATCTAGCCAGGTTTTTCTGCTTTCGCTAGACATACATCTCCTTGTTGATATCTAGCTAGGCTTTCCTGCTCTATGTAAAAGAATATTTCCTCCACACCAATTGAGTCTTTTTAATGATCAACGAGAAATGACTAAAAGATTAAAGAGTGAGGGAGAGAGAGATTTGTCAATGCACTGAGTAATTTTTTGAGTTGAATTCAAAAATTAGATTCCATTCGTTCATTACCCAAGCCTTTATAGGCCATTGGGTCTAAATAGAATAACAATTTTGTCAATAAAATAGTAAAAGAAGGGGAATGGTCACCTTTTCCCCTATAGGATGGGAATGATCCCCCTCTTTCACATATATATATATATATATATATATTGGAGGTTTTATCACACTCATAGGATCTCACCCATACTCATGAGATATTTTGTCGGGTGTAGGCCCCTTCACTCCATCCATTCTTTTCAACTGTCTCATACCCTAGTCTTTCAATCGTCAAATCAATCGCAGTCATGTGATCTTTTCTCGTGACTCAAATCTCATCTTTCCCATTCTTGTGCGGGGAGATCTCCTCACTGCTTCTTGGTTGAGCCTTTCCGTCCATGTGTCATGGTGAAGGTTATGTCTATGCATTTGCCCTCATTACATTCAACGAATTACAATTCATTGAAGTGTAATGAATGCACTTTGCATGTGTCCTGACAAGGGATTGGCAACTTCGTCCTTTTTCATCTTTTTACTGCTGCATATATCAATAACGTGCAGAAAAAATAGGCATATTAAATTATAAAAACTTATACCATCATTTCCTTGTCTGACGTGTTTCGCGGGAATGTCATTTTGTCACTGGTCCGCGTCGTTCCTCCTTCCCGTACTCGGTTCTTGGTGCAAATCGTGCATTTTTAAAACACTCTCTTAGTTATTATTTGCGTCACTTTACCTTCTCGTTCTTGGGTGGTTTGAGTTTTCAAGACATGTCTCATTCTCTTTCCAATTGTTATTTGGTCATTTGCATGTTTATGACTGATGGCTGACATGGTCATTTCAAACGTCCCATCTCTATGCCCTTACTACACTCTAAGACTTTTCTTTTTCAGAATTGATTGTGTTTTACTTTTCTATCAAATCTGTAAATTGAATTTCATTCCATATTCACGTCCGTAGAGTCTTTTTAAAGTCTTTGTCTTCCTCATTTTGCTTCTACTTACACTCTGTCCCTTGTAAGTCCCATTTCATTTCCTCCATTTTTGCTCCTTTTTTGTTCCTTTCTTCTTCTTGAGGGTTTCTTTATCAATTAAGGGGGAGAGAGAGTTTAAGGTCAGTGTTCCACTAGTTAGGAAGCGGGATGAGTTCCCTTCAGATGTTGTTTGCGGTTTTGGGGTCGGGACCCAAATCTTGCCTCTACAATCCTTTGTATCAAATCACTTTGACCCCTATGTATATAGCCTTAGGATTAAAACTCCAATTCTCTCCCCTCTTTCAAGATTTTTTTGGCACTTTCTATCTCACCCCTTCCCAATACACTCGGAGCGCATACAAAATTCGTTTAGGAATAGAAGCCTTAAACATAATTCATAACCTCAACATAGATATAGATGAAATTCGTGTCGTGTACATTATTAAGAAGCGCGACACATCTTACTGCTTGACTCCTCGTGCTGGCTAGAAATGGGGAGGTTTAGTCACTGATCTCCTGAGGGGAGATTGAGGCTGGGAAGACGATACCCTCCTAGCTAGCGGGAACTGGGACACTGGTAGCCACTAGATTATCCCCAGGATCTAAGAATCCTTCAGTAATTAGCCGCAGCTCTCGTCGCTCTTTTCCCCTTCTCTTTTCTCTTTTTGTGTTTTTTTAAATATTGACTCTTTCCTCCTTTTGTACATATAAGAATTTAAATAAAAGGTATTTCAGACCGAAAGACGTAGTCGCACGACTCTCCACTACCTATAATAGGATTGGAGAGATTTCTTCGATCCAAGGAGGCAGGATCGACGTTGCTTACGCCCCAATTCTTATAGCAAAACCGCTTCTCCTTCTTCCACTTTAGAGATTCCCCAGGCCATCCCCATTCCTGCTTTCTTCCATGTCGTGGCGTCCATTTCTTCTCGGTTTTCCAAGTCTGAGCGGAAAGAAGCCGAAGATCAAGATGCATTATTCTACTTTGCTAACGAGTAGTTGGAGATGTCGAAGCGCCTCCAGAGAAACAATAGGGAACTGTTGGAGGGGATGGAAACGTTCACCCAAGAATGGAGGCCTATAACACATCTGGTAACGTCCCCAATACTGCTGCACCGCCAACTCCCACTCCCGTTCCAACTGTTGTTCCACCCCCTACTTCAATTGATCCTCCTGCCCTCGCAACCGAGGACACTTCAGCATGGGAAGAAGTTTCTCCCCTCCCTCCCCCATCTTTTCAGAGGCTAGCTCCTTCATCTGTTGGTTCTTAGGGGATGCCCGAGGAGACTTTCATCTGTAGATGACATCAGTATACGGTGACTCCACCTATTTGTGCTTTCGTGAGCTTCTTGCAGGATCCCCATTCTTCACACACAGTTGTGAAGGGGATCAAGTCTGAAGTGGACACGTCTTCCCTTCACCATATTTTTGTTAACGACAAGATCGTCGGCATTAGTCACTGCATGTAACTTCTTACTTTCTTTGATTTCATCTCTTTGTTCTTTCCTTTATTCTTTTCCATTTACGAAAACTTCGAGGGTTTTTGCAGGCTATGACTTATCACAATGGGATCTAGAAGGGCATCTGCTCTATGTAGCTCAAAATGGCGGGCTTTAGGAAGAAGATGTAGGAGATCAACAAGTCCCACGACGTCGTTCTCGCTGAACGGGATCATCTAAGGAAGGTTGAGGCTGAGCTCTAAGGGGTCGTCACCCATCTTGTTGATGAGTTGGATGCCGATGTGGTTGAGCGGGCGAGTTTGGATGAGTCTTTACGTTTGTCAGAGAGGAATGCTAAGATAAACGAGGAGAACTTGTTCGTTGTTGACGGGAAGTTGGCCGAGGCAGAAAAGAAGTTATCATCTACTAAGGTAGTTTTGGCTAAGGATGGTGAGCGGGAAACTGAACTTGAGGCTGAGTACCAGGCCATTGTTGATCAGGTTGAGGGTGTGGTCTATAGTGCGGGTTACCGTGACACCAAATCTGACAATGAGTCTTAGTTTAGTTTACTTGCATTTTACTTTCCCATGTACTTTTTCCCTTTTCCTGTACTTTTAATTTTCGGCAGATTTCCATGTATTTTTCTGAAGTTTAATGAGAAGATCTTTCCCGTTTCACTATTTCTTCTATCAGCTTTCTTTTTTTCAATACTCAAACAATTTTCTTCTTCTACTTTATTCTGTCCTTTTCTCAAACACTTGATAAAAATTTAGAGAAATATTTTGGTAAGGAGTTCCTTTTCTCAAACACTTAATATAAGTTTTCTTATTTCTATAGTTACCTGTTTTACCCGTACTCGTCCCATTTTCTTTTATCTTCTTGAAGAGCAGAGTTTACTTTGGTTGATTCATGATGCAATAACGCGGGCCCGTTCTTGTTTGGTCAAGCCGCCTGTTCCACAGCCTTTTGGTTTTTCCTAGTTCATTTGTCATTCTGTTTGTTCCTCTTTTTTCGCGCGTCTTTAAAACTTGTTTTTCCTTTTAAGAGCATGACTTATGGAATGCCCCTTCCAAGGATCTTATGTCTTTAATTCCTTTTGGTAGTAAGACTTACTGGTTGCTCCTCCCAAGAACTTTATGCAATTATTTTCTTATGAGAATAGAACTTATGAACTGCCCCTCCCTAAGACTTTTTGCCCTTATTTCTTTTGAGAGTAGGACTTATGAAGTACCACTCTCAAGGACCTTATGCACTTATTTCCTTCTGTGAGTAGGACTTATAAACTACCCTTCCTAATGACTTTATGTGCCTTTATTTTATTCTGAGAGTAGGACTTATGAACTGCTTCGCTCAATGACTTTATACCCTTATTTCCTTTGTAGTTTTTAATGTAAATGAGAGAGTTGACACTGAGAACTTTTATGTGAAAACCCTTACGGGAAAAAACCATGGGAAAAGTGTTCACTATAAGGAATGTTACAAATTTTAAACATAGTGTTTCTTTAGGTGAGCCGCATTCTAGGGTTTCAGTAGATCCGTTTCTTCTTCTATTTTCAAATGGTAGTAGTCGCTTTCCCCTATTCTACTGATGATATATGACATTTCCCATGTTGGCCCAAGCTTTCCCTCCGTCTGGACGATCTTTTTTAGAACTAGGTCACCCTTATGAAATTCCCATTTTGTACATTTTTTTGGAAGTAAGATGTCCTCTTCTGGTTGTAACGGGCCATCCGAATCAGGATTGCTTCTCGTCATTCTTCCAACTCATCAAAGCTATTTCTGAGGAGTTCTTCATTTTGCTGTTCGTTTAGTCTAGATCTCATAATGGGGTTTTCGATTTCAACATGAATCACTGCTTCCACTTCATATACTAGAGCAAATGGTGTTTCACCCGTTGTTTCTCTAGGAGTTATTCTGTATGCTCATAGTACTACTGGCAATTCTTTCACCAACTTTCCTTTGGCTGACTCTAGTCGTTTCTTCAAATTGTCAAGTATAGTTCAGTTTGACCTCTTGGCTTGTCCGTTTCTTTGTGGATAATAGGGTGTGGAGAGCCGATTGATGATTTTCAAGTCTTCTGAAAAAACTACACCATGTTTCTGGTGAATTGGAGTCCGTTGTCAGATACGAGGAACTGGAGATTTCCGTATCGGCATACTATGTTATTCCATAGAAACCTTTTCACATTCTCTTCATAAATTCTGGCGAAGGCTTCAGCTTCAATCCATTTGGTGAAGTAATTTGTTGCGACCAATAAGAAGCGTTTTTGAGTGGGTGTAGTAGGGAGTGGTCTAACAATGTCTATGGTCCACTACATGAACGACCAAGACTCGTTATAATTTTGAGCTCTCCGGAGGCCATTTTTTTACTATGGGTGCAAAGCGCTGACACTTATCACATTTCTTTGCATATGGCTTAGCATCTTAGTATATCTTTGGCTAGTAATACCCTTTGTTCATCACTTTATGTGCTAAAGATCTGCCTTCAGTATCATTTTCATATACCCCTCCATGAATTTCTGCTAACACATATTGGGCTTCCTTCTCTCTTAGACCTTTAGATACGAGTCTACAAAGGATTTCTTATACAATAGTTCATTTATCAATATATATCTGGTGCTCTACTTCTGCACCTTCCTGGTGAGGAGCTTGTCTTCTAGGAGTATTCCTTTCTTAAGATAACTAATTATATTATCCTGTCAACTAGGTTCTCCTTCTACTTCAATATTTGTTACGTCGTTCCACATGAGTGAGGCACTTGGTCTCTCTAGAAACTCCAAGGGAACATTCCTCTTGTATGGGAATTGCATTGATGATCTTAGGTTCACCAGTGCATCAGCGTGCCCCTTCTTGGTTCTCAGGATCTGTTGGATTTGACAGCCTTTCAACTTGCTTATGAGGTCATGTAGGTAACTTATCATATTTTTATCTTTCGCTATGTATTCTCCTGTGACCTATTTCACGATTAACATGTAATCACAAATTCTTTACAAATGTTATCTCATACTTTCGTAGCAGGGAACTCCCACTATTAGTGATTCATACTCCACTTCATTGTTTGACGCGTTGAATCCGAGGGAGATGGAATGCTCCAATGTTTCTCCAAAGTGGGTCTGTATCACCACCCCTACTCCTACTCCTTTATTGTTTGAATCACCATCAAAGTATAATTTCTAAGGCCCGTTCTCAATTTTTTTGTGAGGTCCCCTTTCGACTTCTCTTTTAGTGAAGTCTGCAACGAAGTCTGCTAGTGCCTGTTCTTTGATTGTGGTTCTGTGCTCATAATGAATGTCATACTAGCTTAGCTCAATCGAGCATTTAACCATTCTCCCGCTTACCTCTAGAGAGTGCAGGAGACTTTTGACGGGTGAATCCGTCAACACTCAGATGTTATGTACCCGAACGTAGGGTCTCAATTTTCGTGCAAATGTTACATTGGCCAGCACTATCCATCTGTTTATACCTCAGCTCGATCGTTACAAAGCTTTTATTGATGAAGTACATATGCTTATGCTTTCTTTCCTCCTCCCTGATGAGTATGGCGCTGACCGCAACCGCTGAAACGACAACATACACAATGAGTCGTTCACCCGGTACCGATTTAGAGAGTAAAGGTGGAGTTGTCAGGTATTCCTTAATTCTGCTGGGAATTTCTTCACATTCAACATTCCACCCGTCTGCAGAATTCTTTCTCAACGTTTTGAAAAACGGTTAACATTTATCCGTAGACCTTGAGATGAATCCGTTCAAAGCGGCCAGCCTTCCCGTTAACCCATGTATCTCTTTTCAGTTTCACGGAGATTTCATCTCCATAATTGCCTTCGCTGGGTCCGGGTTTACCTCAGTTCCCTACTGCGTCCCCAGGTGCCTGAGGGATTTTCCCACAGCTACCTCAACGTACATCTTTTCAGATTTAGCTTCGTAGAGTTATCTCTTAGAACTGCAAAGGCTTGTTCGAGATCTCGAATATGTTCCTCCCGTTTTTGGCTTTTGACCAGCATGTCGTCTACATAGACTTCCACGCTTTTCCCGATCTGTTCACGGAAGACTTTGTTCACCAGCCTTTTTTTAGTAGCACCTACATTTTTCAGTCCAAATGGCATAACTTTATAACAGTAGGTATCATATTCAGTAATAAAGGAAGATTTTAACTGATCAGGTTGGAACATTTTTACCTGATTCCATCTGGAGTACGCGTCGATGAAGCGGAGTAACTCGTGTCCCGAAGTGGCATCAACCATCTGATCTATCCTTGGTAGCGGGTATTCAACTTTGGGGCAGACTATATTCAAATCGGTGAAGTCCACACATATTTTCCACTTTCCACTTTTCTTTTGCACCATTACCACGCTGGCTAACCACTCTAGGTAGTCTACTTCCTGAATAAAACCTACTGCCAAGAGCTTTTTGACTTCTTCTTTGATTGCCTGATTCTGTTCTGGGGCAAAGCTCATATTCTTCTCCTTTATTGGCTTCACAGCGGGATCCATATTCAATTTATGACCAATGATTTCCATGTGTCATAATTACAAACACATCCTTGTTTTCCATAAGGAAATTCACTAACTTTTCTTTTTCAATACTATCGAGACGGGTACCAACATTTGTCATCTACTAGGTTCCTTCCTCCAAGTATAAGAGTTCCGTTTCTTCCCCAGCCTCGTACCTCAGGCCGTATTTCCCGTCTCTTTGTGATTGTTATAAATTCACTGGTTAATTGCCTTCTTCCTTTTCTGTTTCCCTTTTCTTAACAGATTTTAGCGCAGTCACGGAGCAGATGCGGGCAGCGGCTTGGTCTCCCCTTATCATTTTAACTCCCTCTAGTTACAGGTATTTTAGTACTTGGTAGAAATTTGGAGGGACAACTTTCATTTGTGGAGCCAGGTTCGTCCGAGGATAGCGTTGTATGGGGACAATGTGCTCAGTATCATGAACTCAGTCATATAGTTGAAAGGGTCTGCATTCACCAGGAGAACAAGGGTTCCTCTGAGTAACTGATGGCTCTCTTGTCTTCCCTATGATTGTCCTTTTCTGTTTCTCATTTTTGTTCTTCTTTTTTATGAACTAACGGAGGTACCCATCTTTGATAAGCTGTTCGATGCAATCTTTAAGCTAGAAACAATCCCTTGTGTAATGTCCGCTGCTCTTGTGAAAGGATCAGTACTTATCTTTATCCTTGTAGCTTGGTTCTTTTGTAAGCGGGGCCAATCTCTTGAGCCAAGGCTTATCCTTGATCATAACTAGGATCTGGTTCACATACATGGTCAGCGGTGTGTAGACCTTATCTCTCGGGTAGGCCATGTCTGAGTCATGCCTTCAATATCATGTTCTCTCATACTTATCACTTCTCCCATCTTCTCTATCAATTCCGTCAGACTCTTTCCTTTCAGATTTTGAACTTCTTTCCCATTTTCTTGACTCCCCAATCTTCCATTCGACGGCCTTCAACATGCTTCTTTTCTCTTCCTCCAGAGTAATGTAGGCTTACGCCCATTGGAAGGTTTCTATCATGGACAACGACTTCAGTTTAGATAGATTTTTAAACAAGGGTGATGTTGGGCCTAACCCCAATCTGGTAACTCGATCATCGTAATTCTTGACTTTTGTCATTTCGTCTTTAAATCTGTGGGTGTATTCCCATAGAGACTCCCCTCCTTTAGCAAAAAATGTCAAGAGGTACTCTGTGTCCTCCATGACCGCCCGATAGGTATAGTATTGTTCTAGGAAGACAGAAGACATAACAGCAAAATTAGTAATCGAATACACATAGAGAGAATGATACCATTTCAGAGTTGTCCCGTTCAGGCTGGTGGGGAACATCCTGCACATCAGTTTTTCCTCGTGTTGGTACAACACCATTACTTGTCTGAATCATCAGAGATGGTCTATGGGATCTGTTTCCCTTCGTAACATTTAAATTTTTGGCCACGAACTTTCTAGATTCGGGTGTCATCAGGATTTCAGAGCTTAACGGGGTACATGTGATGGATTCAAAGTCGATCTTTCCTGTACTTCCCAAGTTTCTCATCTCCATCATTTTTTGGTCCAATAATTCCTCCACCGCCTCTTTTGTTATGATTCGGGACTGACGAGCTTCTCCGTTTTATGTTCCTGCTATCCTAGTGGTTCTCCTGTCTTACATCTTTCCTGTTGCCCCCCAAATTGATTTCTCATTCCTCGTTATTCGCTATCAGACTAACTTCAGCACATGTCCTTGTCAACTCTTGCTGAAGTGTGTTGATCTGGTCTTGCACAGTCTACCATGCATTATGCAGTGCCTCCGTGTTTCTCTTTTCCATTTCCTGCATTTCGTTTTGGATTGTCTGTAGCATTTATGTCAGTGGAGTTGGTTGATCCACATGATCGTCTTCGTTTCTGATCCCGTTGTCTTCATTCAGGGTTGCGTTTAATCTGGTTCTAGGCATATTTAATATTTTCGGGGTGGGTTTCTCGAGTTTTTCTTTCGTCTCTTAACGAAAGCACAAAAATATAAAAAAAAAATTTCTCCACACCAATAGAATCTTTTTAATGATCAGCGAGAAATGACTAATAGATTAGAGAGTGGGGGAGAGAGAGAGCAATTAATGCACTGAGTTATTTTTCGGGTTGTATTCAAAAATTAGATTCCCTTCGTTCATTATCCAAGCCTTTATAGGCCACTGGGTGTAAGTAGAATAACAATTTTGTCAATAAAATATTAAAATGAGGGGAATGGTCACCCTCTCCCCTATAGGAGGAGAATGATCCACCTATTCCTATATTTTTTGAGGTTTTATCACAATCATAGGATCTTACCCATACTCATGGGATATTTTGTTAAGTGTGGGCCCATTCGATCCATCCATTCATTTCAAATGTCTTATCTTCTAGTCTTTCAATCACCAAATCAGTCACAGTCACGTGATATTTTCTCGTAACTCAAATCTCATTCTTCTCGTTCTTGTACGAGGAGATCTCCTCACTGCTTCTCGGTTGACCCTTTTTGTCCACGTGTCATGGTGCAGGTTTTCAACATGTTCACTCTGGCTAGATCCTTAATCACGTCTATGACCTGAGGTGCTTGACAGGCATTTCATTATCAATATCTAGCCACGCTTTCCTGCTCATGCTGGATCATTGATCCCGTCTGTGAGCTGAGGTGCTCAGCAGACATCTCTTTATCAATATCTAGCCACGCTTTCCTTCTTTCGGTGGGTGATGATGGCGGCGTGATCGAGGTTTTAACCGAGCTATCTTTTCATGAGCTCTTATTCTTGATGTCTTACACGTGCTCGTGTCAGTACATCCCAAGCTCTCTTGGGACCAGCCAATGGAGATCGACCTTTTGCCTTAGAGACTTCCCTTCATCAAAAGCTCCTAAGTGTGTTGTAGCGTCATTGGTGGTCGGAAAAACGTCTATAACACTCTCATTTATGGATCACTAAGATAAAAAGACAATCCCATTGTTATGGGATTATACGAAAGCTTTCAGATTTGTATCGCATGCCTAGAGCCTCACTTCAACCTCGCAGAGCAGGTCCGTTAATGGGGTACTTGATGAGTAGCCCTGAATAACTCCTCGAGTTCTAGTAGGCTCATGCCTGCCAAACTTGGGTGTCCCATGTAACCGACCTCCTGGGTCAGATATCTCAAGTTCGGTATTCCAAGTCGGGTAGCCTAAGCCACTCACTATCATCATTTGACCGAAGAAATATTTCATGTGATTAAGGGTGGATTGACCACCATAAAACATATCCCCAATTATCACCTGCCACATTAGTCACACCCACACTTTAAGCCAAGACATATCAACTACATCACCATTAATGTAGACACTCATTCGACCAATGAGAGAAGAGGTCACCTGACATACATTGTAAATGGGTCATTCTTAGGTCAGACCATCTCCGGTAAATAAAAAATTAGAATCCTATCATTTGAGGTACGTACAGTCCATTCTTTAGTATTTTTATAAAAAAAACTAATACAGAGTAGTCAATTGATACTCTTCGGCATGTTAGGTCTCAGTCTACCGATGCTATTTATACTTGAGTTACTTGTCTATTTTGTGTGCAAAATATCTACTCATCTACAAAGGATATATGTGCTCGTCAAATTTAAGTAACAACACGGATCATCAATGTCTCTTATCCTCACGAAATTCGCGTACCATATCCATAAATTGATGACATCTTTTCTTGAAACTTCAAAGTCGTCATTTCTTGCATTTCTCGTGAGGGGAAAATGAAAGAAATTAAGAAAGGTGGATAGAGATGGGCGTCACGTTAAGCGTTAGCTTTGATTCAACTTACTAAATACAAATACAACCCAATTTGGGCGTCGGTGGGTAGCTAACTTCCAGAATCATATAAAAAATATTAAATTTATTTGTTTTCCTATATTTTTTCGTTGGAAATGCTAAATTATTTGATTTTACGAAAAAAAAAACATAATACAAGAGGACGTGCATGAAATTTCGCCATTACAGATTTTGGATTCTTCTAAGCAATTATGTCGCCTTGAATTATATTTTTTCTATTAGGATTAGGAGATTTCCTCTTTGACTAACAAGAAGCTTTGGCCTACGTAATGACATATACCGGAAATATCTTTTAATTTTTGTAAAAGAATAATTATTGGGAGAGTGCATTGTATAAGTTGAGTATGTAAATTTCATAATGCGTCATGTGTCATTTTTTTCATCTATTCTCATTACGTCACATGTCACGTATTGAATAATCACAATAACTTAATGTGAGAGAATGTTATTATAATGAATACAAAACATGTTGATTATCATTAATTATTAGTTGTATATTGATTTTATGATTTTTTTACCCCAGTTTTCTGTAAAAATATAGATTAAACTTGTATTTTATTTATCTATTTATTTTTTATATGTAATAAATTTTAGCGTATCAATTAAAAATTAAAATGCACCATCTTTTTATATAGAATGTATATAAAGTTAGATATGGATATATCTCTAATTGTGTCAAGTGATATATATAATTGTGTCAAGTGATATATATAACTTGATGTCATGTATCAATACCTAACTATTCATCTTTAGTTACTATATAAAAAATGTTAACAAACAATCAATCATTAAAGATTTTAAGAGATAATCGATCAATAATTGGCATTTTTTATTTAAATTGTGAGATATGATAGCTATTAGACAATAATCAATATAATTGAAAAGGAATGGAAGAATTTGTACAAATTACTTTCCATTTCTAAGGAAAATAAACTTGAATCGTGGATTAGAGAAAATAAAATACCTATAAATGTATTATTTTAATAGTAACTATTGTATTTCACCTATTTAATTATTACGAATGATTTAATTAATGCATTAATGAAAATATAAGTATTTTTTATTATTTTAAATTCTTAGAGAAAATAAAATACCTATAAATGTATTATTTTAAATTCTTAGGATCAAGACTTTTTGATAATTTTAGCTAAAAAAGTGCATTTCCTAAAAAACTATATGTAATAAATATAAAATAAAAATATGAACAATAAAATAGAATTGACTAAATTAATTTACAAATGTAAAAACAAATGGAACATTTTCAAACTACATGTAAACAACTTACCAACCCAATTGGTTTGCACTATGCAAATGATTTATTTTTTATTGCATAATAATTCATTCAATTGTTGGCACTTAATATCCCATATTTTCATATAATGACTTTTAATATTACCCAAAAATCACACACAAAATCATTTCATATGCTCCAACTACAAATTATTCAATTCTTTATCACAATTCGGTTAAACTTTTTCGTCTCCAAGGTGTATTATTCTTTATTTCAATGTAGAATTGGATCCCATATATATATATATATAGCATTCTTTTTAAATCTTGCATTTGCAAGAGAGAGCGGATGAAGAGTTCTTTGTAATTTTATATTTTGCGGTATTCATTCATTTTTATTTATTTTATTGTTTATTGCTCCAACATATTTGAATTTGCTTAATTATTTCATCACCGGTAAGAATTTGATTACCTTAATCCCCATATTCAAAAAGGTTGGAGAATTTTTTTGGACAAAAAAATTTCGAAGTAGCTATGTAATATTAGAAAGAAGTTTATCTACTGCAACCAATGCGCCTGTTATTACAGATACCTGATATGTCAAATTATCGTTTTTTAGGGTAAGTACAACACCATTAAAAACCAGCCCAACACAAACCCTCTGCCTCTCTCCTTCTCCTTCAGCAAACCACCACACCAATAAGTCTAAGGCTATGTCTTTAATGGAGGAGCTACAGAAACAATTAGAATGAAAACAGAGGAATAGTGCATGTGATGCCCGAATTAGCCCAAATCTTAATGATTGAACAATAGTACGTCATTGCGCAAATTGGCTATAAGGTTCATATGAGAGAATGAGGTACTGTTGAGTGGTGGTGAGATTGTGCCATGGAGGAAGAAGATGGATGGTAATTTGAGAAATAAGGACTTGAGACTTTACCCGGCTATCAACATACCTCACAATCTGGTGAAGGTTTCAAATACCCTCCTTTGAGGGTGTTTTTACATTCCAGGCTTCAAAATATTTAGAATATTTTTCATACAAAACATAGATATGACATACTTTTCGGGTATTTGAGGAAATTTCCCTTATAACAAGCGGCCCCTAGGGTGTGTTTGATATGATGGGATATTTACTCACACACTTGAAATGTGAGAAAAAATGAGTAATGCCTTTATTTGGTATGATAATTTTTGGGATTTTTTAAATATTCGGAAGGTAAAGATATCGTTATTTGAGGGATATTTTTATGTTCAACATCTTCAAGAATAACATTTTCTTGCACATTCTATTGAGACAAACAACAAATAATTTAACATTAGCATAATTATACTATAACATTCTCAATTGACCGAAGAAATATAGTTTTGGAGAGAACTGTAAAAATGGTCCATTTTCTAGCTCAAGTTGCAAAAATGTCTAGAAACTTTTTTGCAAAAATAACCAAAGTATGGTAAATAATATATTTACCACTGTGTAATTTTGGTAGATATTATTTACAACGGTCATATTTCGGCCTTTTTGTAAAAAAAATTCGGCCATTTTTGCAACTCTACCCCCGAAACCTGTCTTTTCCTGCTATTTTTCCTATAGTCTTAACATTTTGAACATTTTACTTTCTCGGGATCATATTTCCTCAATCTTATTTTAAAATAATTTACTCTAAATCTCATATCAAACGATCTCTAAGAAGATGTCTAGTAATGAATTTGAGATGGATACCATATGGGATTGAATACATGAGATCCTGTTTGAGTGGAATTAGATGTCCTAGAGTGTAAAATTACCATCTTTGGTAAAATTTGAGAATATAACACGTGATTACTAAGAATATAAAATAATTGTGTGTCGTAGCGAAAATATATACTTATGAATCATGTAGTGACTTTTCTAGGTTTCCCAAAATTTTCCCTTAATTCTAAATAAACATATTGATTTCCCAAAATCTTAGTTTCTTAGATAATGCAGCAGCTCATGACTCATGAGGGAGTTCTTGGTAGCTGCTTTGAATAGAGACCACCTACAATTATGACGATGAAGGGTAAATTTGCGGGAAAGAAAGTGATTCAATCTGTCCTTGGCATGCATGGAGAAATGCTTGCATTATTTCAACTCCAAAATTACATGCCAACAATCAGTCAAATGCATATACCCACTCTTCGACTTAAAAAAAGATACATATACTCACACATGGATTTTTTTTAACTTATTGAGTAAACACAAAATACATCCAAACAACATTAGAAAATATAAATCATACATAACACAAATTAATTTATAAACTTCTAAAACTGCCTCCCTCTTTGATAAGGATAATCCTTTCAGTTTTAAGCATTTTCCTGAAAGGCATTCCCTTCTTTATTTTCTTCCATGCATACTTGAAACCATTTTTTATGGCTACATTTAAAGGTAGCTGAGCGTATGCAAGCAGAAGAGGAGGCGAGAATGCCAATATAAAAATCACAATGCTAGTGATCGGCTTCTGAAGTTGACTGAACATTAAGAGTAAGACTGCGGAGTACGTGAGCAGTGCCGTCGAGAGAGACATGAATAGCAACAGAAATCCCATCACCATTTTTCTCGGCAAAGAATGTTGGAACTCTTTCAACTCGAAAGAAGAACAAAGGATAGACAAGAACAGTCCGAGCGAAATCAACGAGGTTGCAACCGATATGCAGTCCATAACTATAAAGAAAGTAAAGTACGGTTTGCCTAAGAAGTGAGGATAGCCGCCTGTATCATCATCGTTTCCTCCAGGCACGTTGAAAACTGCGCCGAATACGGCACCGGCAATTAGGATTGCGACAGTGGAGCAAGACTCGGCCGTACCCTTTATCCATTCTTTTGCTTCACTGTGCAGCTTAGCGTGATATTCCTCGAACAAAATCATGGCTGTTTTATTGTCATTGTTTTGAAGTGTCGTGTAGTAGTCAGGAGTCTGTCTCAACACACGCTGTACTTTGAAATGTTCAGTGAGAAATAGTGTAAATAAATGTCTTAATCAACAAAACCTATTAGATCACTTTAAATGGTCTAATGCACTTGCTAAATACTTTAACTAGATTATAGCCTATCAGACATTAAGTTCATCAAAGAATTTTAAAAAAAAGAAAGGTACCGGTATCATACTATTATGGCACTTGATCTATTCTTAAATCACTCAATCGGAATTATCAACTTCTGATACCGGTACCATAGCATGACCCCTAAATTGATTATATTGTATTATGTATTTTCAAGCGGGTGTGCAGAGCAGAGAACAAGAAAGAAATGATAAAATTGTTAGTAAAGAGGCCGAAACTAACCTCCATCCAAAACCACTCGGTATGTAGTCCAAGAACAGGACCAAGCGGCTGTATCGCTTCTCTTTGAGACCGAGTTCCGGCGGCATGATGTAGTATCGAATTTCCTTTGCTATCGATCATCAAAGCTAATTTGTCCATTGCTAATCTCTTCTTCTTGACAAGGTTAAGTATCTTATATTGTCTATACTTAATCGCTATGTGCAAAATGTTTTGTCTATCTTCGGTGATATGCTCTATGGCTTGAGGATATACTTTCAACATCTCATCTACTATCTTATGAATGCCTTTGCTTGATGCCATAAGCAATGGAGAAGTTGGTGGAAGTTCTGTTCCGCCTTTGTTCTCGTCTTTCTTTGTCTCAAGATCTTCGTCAATGGATTTGGACGTTTTCATACTCTTCCATGTATTGTCTGCTTTGATCAACATCTCTGCAAAGCATCCAGCTAGCAAGAACATCTTCTTTTTCTCCCATATTTTCTTATTCCCGGACCATACTATTTATGTTTGATTTCATTGTGTATATGAAAATAATAACAAAATTAGCGGTTACCCAAAGAAGAATAAAACATGTAATTAAAGCAGGCTAAACTAAAAAAAATATGTAAGCTTCTTAATGCAGGCTAAACTATTCATAATTTGGTCCCCTAAAACTTTTATTTTCCATTAATATAATTCAGTCCTTAAATCTAGAATATGACGTATCAAGTCCTTGAAATTGTCTGATTCATTAGTGAAATGGTCCCAAAATGATGACATACAACAAGACATATATGATGAATTAACATATCTGGTTTGGTTATCTGTAACATATTATATTCGCCTTGAGTTTAAACATGCCTTGAGGCTTTTTTTGTCACCTTTTATGCCATTGCATTTACAATAAGAGAGAAATAAAGGTTATTTTATAAACATCAACACCAAGCGTAATGATTTCGAACAACATCAACATAATCAACAGTCAATTACTGATCAAATGAGATTGCATAAATCTTTAATTATATGTTAAAATAGTTCAAACGCGTGTATAATATGTATCACTTGAAGATAGACTAGAAAGCACAAAAGAAATTACAACAGTGATTTATGGTAAAAGAAATTTGGATTTACCATATGCGAGGAACTTCCATAGAGCCGCATACGTCCGCCGAATCACTGCATTTAGTATATTACAAGTAAAAAATCTATAGATTAAGTATCTATCATTGTTAGATCATTAACTTATAAAAGCGTAAATTGAGTCTTTAAATTATCATCAAAATTTCAATTGGATAATTTTGATGATCAATTGTCAACTGAGTAGGTCTTGAGTTTTGTTCTTCAAAAGTTATTAGTTTGTTACCCCCAAGGTTACTGAAACTTTATCTGGTCGTTCATGGACCATGAGATTAGTTGTGTACGAGCATTAATATCGGTGTTATATAAAAAAAAAACTCAATTGGACCATTTTCTAAAGATCGTTGTCTTTTGTCCAAAGCTCAACGCGTGTTGAACACATGAGCAACCTCTAAACTCACTAAAGTTCATCGTGTTTTAAAAAAGGTCCATCTTCAAGCAAGAACTAATATGTGATGGAGAAACGTGAGTTCTTGCTTGAAGATGGCACTATATTTAAAAGTTAAAGACTTTAATAAATTTACGTGTAACTCGTTTGTTCAGGAGATGCTGGGTTGTGGACTAAAAAATGACGAACAAAACGAAATGGGTCAAACATAAACTTTGACTATAGTTTAAACTTTAAAGACTCAATTAGTAATTTAAAGATGTTGAGGATTCAAATGCAAAATATGATGATAATTGGATGAAAACTAAGTAAATTTAAGCCAATAAATAGAAACAGAAACCTTGCTATGGAGGGTCCTTTACAGTTTCATTCGGCATATTTGATTCATTATATTAGATTTAAATGATCACGATCAATTAAATTTATTGAGTAAAAAAATAAATTTTTTTATTTTATTTATTTTTTCAACTTATTCAGGTCTAAACCGTCCAAACATAATCTGTTGTTAAAATATTTGTTAAATAAAACGGAATCTTGTACCTTCAAGTAACATTGTTTGTGAGTAGTCCACCACGACCATATATTTATTAATTTCTGGAGGTATCGGCATACCTATAAAAAGTGCAATATATAGTTATTTAGGCTTACATAATTATTTAGTATCGTTGATGATTTAGATAAAGAAAGCGTCTGGATATTGATTATAAACGTCAATGTCATCAACAACACAAACCATTTCGAGATTTAACTAAAGCTTAGAAAATGATTTAAATGTAGAGTGTAAATCACCCAAGGACTTGAGTTGAAAAATCAAAGAAGCATATTTTAATACAGTCGTGCATGGTTAAATGAAAATGAGTATATATAGAGAGAAAGGGAAACATACATTGATAGACAAATTCCTTCCATAAGTTGTTATAGGGAACCCTTACGAAAGAAGATGACATTTTGGCTAACAATTGAAGAGTTGTTTGTCCTGTATCATCCTCTTCTTCTGCTAGTTTTTTGTCCTTGTTTAGTAACCATATAGCCGTCTCTGCATTCATTTCACACCATTAAAGAAATGTCACAAAAAAATCATTAAACTAATCATTGGTCATTGAACTATGATTTATTTTTCATTTTAGCCTGTAGACGTATGTGTAGAGAGATAGAGAAAGATAGATGAACCAAAGTGTTGTCTAAAGACTGCCTCATGAAGAATAGATGTCCTCCCATGTTTGATGAAGTGATAATGCAAATCAACGCTGTCAATCTCGCGATTGAATAATTCGACAATGTTGGTCTGACCGAACATAGCGGCCCTATAAAAAGGTGTTTCGTCTGTGTTGTTTCTAATATGTAACAAAATCTCGTGATCATCCCCGTCGAGTGCTAGCTCTTTCGGGTAATTGTATTCGAGTATAAGTTTCGCCGCTTCAAGATTACCGGAGACAACCACTTCGTGAAGAGGCGTGTTGCCGTAGGTATTACATGTACTTAAAGCGCGACGCTGTTCTGTATATGAATTTAACAACTGGAGCAAGAAATGTAGAAGATGACCACCACCTTTACTATGGACAGCCAAATGGAAAATGGTGGTACCATCTTGAGAGAGAGGATGGAGTAAGCTTTGTTTGTTTTCTTTGTAATAATCCATTACTCCTTTCCAATTTTTCATTGTTGCATTCAAGTACGCCTCACTCATTCCTTCAAAATCCTTCACTTCTTTCTCACTTGATAGGGTTTCTTGCATTTTTTTACTTCTATGTCTTCCGAAGACAATAGAAAGTTTTTTTTTTAATATGGGGACGTGGTTTTTTTGTAGTGAATAGCAATCCTTTTATGCATAGTACCTTGGCAATTGTAAAAAGAAAGCAACTGAAGAAGCTACTTTGCTTTAGCAAAATAAAGAAATAAATTCCAGAATTTGTTTCTTTATTTTACAAACAAATAAGGAATTTTGTCCCTTTAATTTTATCATTCTATCTGTCTTTTCAACATGTGATACATGCAAGAATATGAAAAACACCAACTTGGCATTTAACTTTTGATTTTTTTGCACAATTGGTGGTCACGACTTGAGAGATTTTCGATTTATTTTGTAATGACGCTCAGGCCAGTTACACAATTGGTGGTCACCAAGTTTATGTGTGTGCTTCAACTGTTTTCTTAACTGCTCGTGATTCGATGACCCATCCATATTACACAACAATGAAACACTATGGTCTAGCGAACTCTTTAACGTTTGTTCTCTCAAGAAATGAAAAATGTAAGGAAATATGCAAAAGATCGAATGAAAATTGAGAGTACAACTACACATGCATTGAGGTTTGTATACTATAGCCAGTGTGTCTGTTGGTAAAAGTAATTTACAATTTTGCATTCTAGTATTCTGTTTCAGGAATTGTGGACATAAATAATATTAAAATTTTGGGTTTTTGGTAAAAATGTATTGAAAATAATTTAAGAAAGAAAGTGAGGACTTTTCAACAAAGGAAACAATACGTATTTGAACAGACAATAGGAAATATAACGACATGCACATATATCCAGCCAAAGTTTTCGGCCAAAATTTAGTACTCCAATTCTGTTTGTTCCGGCGGAAATGGAACATGATTAACTACTATAGCCAAAAAAACAAAAAGCATACCGTACTATGGCCTTGTTTAAATTACAACTCTAGCACAGTGTATGGGTCTGACTCTGAACCAAGCATGGTGAACACCATGCCAAGCATTCAAGCCAAGCACGGGCCATGGCTCAAGCACGTAAAGCTCAAGCCATGTCATTCAAAATCTTTGTATTTAAACAACTTTTACATTTTAAATACAAAGATGTCTCCAATCATATATTGTACTTTTCTATAAATATTAACTTAATTAGTCAAGCCATGTCATTCAAAATCTTTGTATTTAAACAACTTTCCATTTTAAATACAAAGATGTCTCCAATCATATATTGTACATGTCTATAAATATTAACTTAATTAGTCAAATTGACTAAATTAACTAATTTTGTTTAAGTGTATATTATTTTTCATACCTTTTGGTGCACAAATTTTTAGTAACCCTTTTCCTAAAATCCCTAATTATTTTTAGTAATTGCCTCTCTCTCACCTGACTCTATTTTATCTCTCTTTTAACACACACACATATATATATACTCGGGGTTAACCAACGCGCACCCATCCAGTGAGGAGGCGAAACACTACAGGTCCAGTTAATTCAGATAACAAAATAACTCATACTGAACACATCTGTCAATGTTTTACAGGGGTCAACGGTCCTAACGCAATCTCTGCTCAACGGAACTTACCCAAACGCGACTTGGGTGACGTCCCACTCAGTGTTCATTGATTGTTTTTTGAACTTACTGTAGTCTACAGTGAGTACATCTTCAGCCTGAACAGTTACTCATTGAGTGCATTTGTGTTAGCAATAGGATCATGACTAGTAGAGCTTATAGTCATGGTTATATACAGGTTACATTAGTACATACATGGTCTCATGAACAGTGAATATGGAGAGTAAAAGAAACTTACGGTTAGGGAGCACTGGAGCTCCTGAGCACAACAACGTTATGTATGTGCATGTGTGAGCAGGACAGTAATGACGATAAGAAATGAGAGAGAGAATTTAGAGAGAGAATGTAAGGGCAAACATAAGGGCTCAACATGTGAGCATTCTATTAAACATAAAAAGGAAAAGCTTCTAGATAGAGACTTTTCAACAAATGGATCTTCCATCCATTTTTCATCATTCGGTTCAATTATTAGGATTATTTCCCCAGATATTTGGTTAATAATGTACTGTTCTGGTGTCAAGATGACTTCTTTTGTACTCTTGCGAGTAGCCTCTTGTACATTGGGGAATTCTGATGGCCAGAAAATCCCATCATTCGGATATTACAGATTTGTTCTGCCACGTCCGCGCCCACGAGAGCTGCGGCCTCTTCCTCGGTTATTCATCATTGGATTTTGTTCCATGTAAATACTCACGGGTTAGAAAATCAGGAAGAGAATTCTGTTCACCTTTGATATATTCAATATCAAAATCAAATACATATAAAATACTATGTCATGATGCAAATATTTGTTTCGATGCAAGATTTTGTACATCTTTTTTGAAAATCTGTTTGGCAGTGGAGCAGTCAACACGGATAAGAAAATGTTGATTTAACAAATCATCTTGAAATTTTAATACACATTTCACAATTGCTAAACATTCTTATTTAATTGTCGGATAATTTTTTGCTGGTCCTTTCCAATTACCGGAGGTGAATCTTAATAATTATTTTTTATGAGTTTGGGGATTTATCTGTTTCAGAATACCTCCATAACCTTAGTTAGAGGCATCTGTTTCTATAATTTTATGCCATGTCGGGTGTGGTAAAGCTAAACAGTGTAATTGTTTGATTTTTACTTTAATATTCTTAACTAGTAATGTAAGATCTGATGTCCAAGGTATATGTTTCCTTTGAAGTCTCTTGTTCAACAGAGCAGTATCCTGAGCTAGTTGGGGATAAAAGTCACGGATATAGTTCAAACTTCCTAAGAATCTTTGTAATTGTATTTTATCTTTAATTTCATGTGGAAAATTAGATGCAAAATCTATACTATGGTTAATGGGAATAATAGTGCCATTAGAAATGTTATGGCCTAAGAATCGAACTGTTGTTTGGAATAATTTCATTTTAGTGACAGATAAAACTAAACCATTTCGGATAATAACATTCTTAAAAATATTAAGATGTTTAAAATGCTGGTCTATGGATGATGAGAAGATTAAGACATCATCAATGTAACAGATAATAAATGTAGTGTAAGTATTAAAAATATCATTCATGATATGCTGGAATTCAGATGGACCATTTTTGACACCAAATGGTAAAACATTCCATTCAAAATGGCCAAAAGGTACTGTAAAGACAGTTTTATACCTATCTGCTTCAGCTATTTGGATTTGCCAAAATCCTGATTTGAGATCAAATTTTGAAAAGATCACAGAATCATAAAGTCTATCAAGTAAATCTTCTTTATTCGAGATTGGATATCTAATCCATTATAATGCATCGTTTAAGGGTTTATAATTGATCACTAATCTAGGTGATCCTCTTTCTATCGCAACATTTTTATTGACATAGAAACCAGTACAACTCCAAGGAGATTTACTGGGTCTAATTAATTTCTTGTGTAGCAGAGATTCAATGTCAGTTCTGCAGAGTTCCGAATATTCCTTTTTCATTTGGCTGGGTCTCGATTTGGTAGGAATATTCTTCTTATTGAAGTCTGGCTGATAAGGCAAGGAGATAATGTGTTTCTTTCTATCCCAAAAGGCATTAGGGATATCACTACAAGTTTCAGATTGGAAGTCATGAAGAATAGTGTGAATTTTCTTTTGTATTTCGGGTTGTTGAATACGTTGGTCAATAGTCAAGAAGTGTATGTCTTTTTGTAATAAATTAATATGATTTGTCTTATTATCAATCAGATGTCTGATGATATCTACTTCCTTAGTATACAGTTTGGTGATGAATTCAAAAATAATGTCAACATTATCAACAAATGTATGGATATCAGAGGTATTAATTCTGGTAATAGGCATAATTGAATTGAGGAAATGATTGCCTAAGATAATGCTTTCTGTCATATTCTTAATGAGCACAAATGAAGCAGGTATGCAAACTCCCTATTTGCAGATAAGCGCTTCTGGTATTTTGTACTGAATTCTCATAGAATTCGCACTGGTGCTTGTAAGAGATTGAGTGGTTTTATGAAAATATTTTAGAGGGATTAATCCTTCATGAATGCAGTTCATATCTGCACCACTATCTACTACGACAATGGCGTCAGTAATGAGAAAATCAGGTTTGATTACTAAAGTAATCTTTGTATACCATTTCTGGAAGGTGACTTGATTTAGAAGGAATAGATACGAGTTATTATCCTTTGTCTGGTCTGGTGAGATCTGACAAGGCTGATCTGGGGAGGTCAAAGTCTGACTTTGACTTTGACCTGGAGATGGATGATCTGGTGAAGTCAAATGTTGACCTTGACTTTGACCTGACTGATCTGGTGAATGCAGGTCTGGGAAGACTACAGGGGATTTCCCTTTGGCTGTAGACTGTTTTAAGAGATTCAAATCTTGAGAAAGAATTTGATTTGCAGTCTTTAACTGCTGGATTTCAGATTTAATAATATTAATTTCCATCTTCAGATAAAAAATAGTCACGGGTTTGTGAGGTATATAATCCTGTTGAATACGATTTAATAGTTCCTTCATACTATAAGTTTCTATAGGTTTTGTCTCAGGAGTAGAATATTCCTTTTAGCAAGTTGTTAAGAACTTGAGTTTCATCTCCGGATCAGTAATTTGATCGGCTGTGGCCAGAAGAGATCGTTGAGTGTCAGTTAAGACATTTAGACCTGGTCCATTCAGATCTAAACCGTTCATCTCAACTATTGCCTTCCAATAGTTGGTTTCTGTTATGGCATTGCAGTTTTTAGAGCTGCAGCAAGGTTGATCAAGTTGTTCAGATGTGGCAGATGAGTCAGACTCAGATGCAGAAATATATGCAACGTCATCATCTGAACTGGTAGTAGAACTGTCTTTAGAGAGGCAGTTCAGAATCTTCTGTTGTGTCTCTTCATCGAGAGCTAACTCATGAAGTTTCCTTTGAATTTAGATCGACATTTGTTGGCAAAATGTCCAATTAAGCCACACTTATAGCAAATGGCTTTGACTTTGCTGTTATGCGATTTCTAGTGTGGTTGAGATCTATGTTTGAACTCTTTATGTCTGAATTTCTTTTTTAAAAAGTATTTCTTATGCGGTTTAGAAGGCTTTGAGGAAGTCCTATGTGGTTTGGATGAAGAAGAAGTGGTTGGATATTGGATTTTAGTATCGTAGACAAATTGATTACAGAATTCGCCTAATTCTTTTCTGTTGTCAAGATTCTGACTTTTCATCATATGTTGTAGTTTCATATCATTGCACAATCCTAGTCCTTCTTCTATGACTAGGGCGATGAGATGTCCATAAGTATATTGATAATAAGGAATATCCATTTGATCGTGTTTATCATGAAGTTTTCTTCTTACTTTTTCAGCAAAAAGACTTGGGAGGCCATCAATGATCTTTGCCTTCCAGTGTTCACTGTTTGCATCACTTGGCTGCATGACTTTCATTAGAAAGACATCCTTATACCATCTGAAGTGAGTCAGAGAAGGGCATCTTAGATTTTTGATAAGTTCTTTATGTCTATCAGTATTGACAATTCCTGGGCCAAGGAAATGGTGAATAATGGATTGGGCCAGGGTATAACAGGCATCTTCAGTTCTGGTATGGGTACCAGTAATTGGGTCAATATTTATCTTGACGTTGACTTTCAGTGAGACAATTGTCCCGCCAGTCTTTCAGCATTCCTGTGAAGCCATTGACCAGGAACCTGTAGATTTGGTGATCCGTATTCTCATTCTGCCTACACACTGAAGAGTACATGATTATCTGATGAATGGTCTCGAAGACCTGATATTCTATTTTTCTATCTATGTTCCATTCATAGATGGTTTTGCCATGGTAAGATTTCTGAGAATGAAGAAAGTCTTCTTCATATAATATATCTTGAGGAGTAGGTCTGGGATAATAATACCTACTTGGTCCAGTTAAAGCCATACGAGTAGTAGGCCTTTTAGAATAGGCAGAAGTGAGTTTATTGATGGAATCATCAAAATTCTTTTGAATATCTAAGATTTGATAGAGGGAATACTCTTCAGGTTCTTCAGGATTAGGTGAATCCTACTGATTCATCATGTTTAACTGTCCTGAAGATGATTCAGGTATGGAGTTCTTATCAGGTGTCGAGATTTTCAGATTCTTGATCTTGTCCATAATGGTTTCCATGAAATCGTCCTCCTTCTTATTGGATTTTAATTTAAAATTCTGAACATCTAAAGGAGTTTTAAGCGTTACAGGTTCAATAGTGATTTTGGATTTTTCTAGTGGAGGAGTTTTAGCTTATATCTCCACGATTTGATAAACATGTTCCTCAATCCTAGTTAACTGTATTCTTACAGTTTGAAGGAAGAGGTTGGTGTAGTTGTTATGTTTGGTTAATGGTAGAATATCTTTTACCTTAACAATCTTCTGATGGTTGGTCTTGTCTGGAACTTCAGTATAAGGGTTAATAACTAATGGTTTTTGGTTACCTTATCCTGGAGCAAGCTCTAAGGATAAGGGTGGTGGATGAATAGCTTGGTAGGTTCTACCAGTTGTGGTTATCCACGTTTTCTGTATATGGGTCAGAACTTGTAACTGTTGGTCATCTTTAATTTTGACTCTTTGAGTGAGTTGGTAATACCATTACGGAAAAGACTGAAGGCGTTGATCCTGTTCTAATTGGAAGTAGTACATGTTCTTTAAATCTACAAGCTTTTGAGGATTATGGTTGGCGAAATACCAATCTCTAAAATCCTTGTATTTTGGTTGCATAAAATTCTGGTGAATACTTTGTCTTAACATACTATTTGGTGTAAAATCCATCTAGTTGTTGAATTGCATGTCACTTGCGGTTGGGCTCATTGACCTTCTGTTTATGGTGGATTCATAAACACCATGAGAAAAAGAATGATCAGATTTCTCTGAGCCATGAGGTTCAGCAACAAAGGCCCTAGAAGATTCAGGTATTTCCACCTGATAGGGAGGTATACTATGGCTGCTGAGACTAGAAGGGCTTCTGGTCAGAGGCAGGGGTGGTTTCTGAAAACGAAGATAGACATTGCCACCTTGAGTTTGGATGACATCTTGAAGTGATTGTCGGATGACAGGTCTGGTATGGACAGCCTGGGGAATTTCCCAGGTGTCAGGAAAGGTGATGTCAGACCAGGGAATCATGCGAGGAACAACCACTTGGCTGTTGAACAGATTAGTATCAATAAGGACTGTATGTCCTTGCTCACTTTGCTTTCTGGTGTAAGGATTTAAGGTTGTCAAACCCTTAAGATGAATCTGAAAGAGGATAGTAAAGGAAGACGATCCTGGAAGATAATAATAGCCATGTGATTGAACTCACAGTTCAAGTACTTTGGCTAGATTGCTGTCAGACAGCGCAATACTTAAATTCAGATAAATATTAAAATAAACAGGTCCATGAGTTAAACTAGTCTCTATGGCTCCCATAAAGGAAGTTTTCCAGTTTAAACACATACCATCTCTAAGGGTGCACTGTATGCTGGTGTTCTGTCCTAGCAGAGTTAAAGGTTTTAATGCAATTTGCACTAAGCCTATATGCACACATTTATATTTTTACATGAATGGATATAAATCATCATTACATCTTGATATACAATTAATTCAGTTACCTCAGATGTAGAGGTTACTATATTAGCCCTGAGTTGGTATCAGAGCTATGATTAGTCTTGGTTATAGTACTGTTTATATCGTCTTTGCATTAGACATACATGGTCACACACACACATGTCTGAACTTAGCTCTGCATCTATATACTAAGCCTATATGCACATATTTATATTTTTGCATGAATGGATATAAATCATGCAGATGCAACATATATAAAACATCATCATTATGCTGTAATGAGATATCATATTCAAATGTTTTAATGATTTTTCGGCTAGTGAAATCAAATGTTCTAATTTTATATATTGTTTCAGGTTTTACCTTAGGTATAGTCTATTTATCTAAGGGGCTTCTTTTAAATCTTGATATGCAATTAATTCGGTTATCTCAGATGTGGAGGTTACTGTATTAGCTACGGATTGTATAGTTGCAGAGCTAAGTTCAGACATGTGTGTGTGTGACCATGTATGCCTAATGTAAAGATGATATAAACAGTACTATAACCAAGACTAATCATGGCTCTGATACCAACTAGCTCAGGATACTGCTCTGTTGAACAAGAGACTTAAAAAAATACCTATACCTTGGACATCAGATCTTACATTAGCAGTTGAGAATATTAAAGCGAAAATCAAACAATTACACTGTTTAGCTTTACCACACCCGACATGGCATAAAATTATAGAAACTGATGCCTCTAACCAAGGTTATGGAGGTATTCTAAAATAGATAAATCCCCAAACTCATAAAGAGGAATTATTAAGATTCACCTCTGGTACTTGGAAAGGACCAGCAAAAAATTATCCGACAATTAAACAAGAATGTTTAGCAATTGTGAAATGTGTAATAAAATTTCAAGATGATTTGTTAAATCAACATTTTCTTATCCGTGTTGACTGCTCTGCTGCCAAACATTTTCAAAAAAGATGTACAAAATCTTGCATCGAAACAAATATTTGCATCATGGCATAGTATTTTATGTGTATTTGATTTTGATATTGAATATATTAAAGGTGAACAGAATTCACTTCCTGATTTTTTAACCCGTGAGTATTTACAGGGAACAAAATCCAATGATGAATAACCGAGGAAGAGGCCACAGCTCTCGTGGGCGCGGATGTGGCAGAACAAATCTGCAATATCTGAATGATGGGATTTTCTGGCCATCAGAATTTCCCAGTGTACAAGAGGCTACTTGCAAGAGTACAAAAGAAGTCCTCTTGACACCAGAACAATACATTATTAATCGAATATCTGAGGAAATAATCCTCATAATTGAACCGAATGATGAAAAATGGATGGAAGATCCATGGGAGATAAAAACCCGTTATCCAACCGAAATACCAGCCCAATTACTTTTAGTAAGGCTGTGATCCGAAATTTCATCTCCATCAATCAATGGGGTCTGCATCTTCATACGACCAGAACTATGGAGATACATCAGAAAACTATAAAATAAAATTATTGGGATTACATAGAATCCTTTACCAATACTTTCTATTATCAAAATCCGATACGAAACTATACATGGTTTACCCGGATATGCCCTGAAGTATTAGACACCGACTTACCAAATTGGTTCCTCCTTTGTTGGGATAAATTTGGTCTTACGTTTGATACTCTACCAGAAATACTACAAACTGAGTTCAAAGAATGGCATTCACAATATGCCATAATCAATAAAAATAGTACTGTATCCAAAGCATTGGTACATTTTATCATCCGGTTCAATATCCCATGGATTTGGAAATCAGATCTTAAATGTGATTATCAGAATGGAATACCCATATTAAAACGTATATTCTTTATCAAATGGTGGGATAAAGGAATGAACCCCCACTTATTACCCTTAACCAAACAAAACAACTACACCAACCTCTTCCTTCAAACTGTAGGAACACAGTTAACTAGGATTGATGAACATGTTTCTCAAATCCAGGAGATACAAGCTAAAACTCCTCCACTAGAAAAACCCAAAATTACTATTGAACCAGTAATGCTTAAACCTCCTTTAGATGTTCAGAATTTTAAATTAAAATTCAATAAGAAGGAGGACAATTTCATGGAAACCATTATGGATAAGATCAAGAATCTGAAGATCTCGACACCTGACAAGAACTCCATACCTGAATCATCTTCAGGACAGTTAAACATGATGAATCAGGAGGATTCACCTAATCCTGAAGAACCTGATCTGCAGGTTCCTGGTCAATGGCTTCACAGGAACGCTGAAAGGCTGGTGGGACAATTGTCTCACTGAAAGTCAACCTCAAGAAATCTTAAACTCTTTCAAAATAAATATTGACCCAATTACTGGTACTCATACCAGTACTGAAGATGCCTGTTATACCCTGGCCCAATCCATTATTCACCATTTCCTTGGCCCAAAAATTGTCAATACTGATAGACATAGAGAACTTCTCAAAAATTTGAGATGCCCTTCTCTGACTCACTTCAGATGGTATAAGGATGTTTTTCTAATGAAAGTCATGCAGCGAAGTGATGCAAACAGTGAACACTGGAAGGCGAAGTTCATTGATGGCCTCCCAAGTCTTTTTGCTGAAAGAGTAAGAAGAAAACTTCGTGATAAACACGATCAAATGGATATTTCTTATGATCAATTTACTTATGGACATCTCTTCGCCCTAATCATAGAAGAAGGACTAGGATTGTGCAATGATATGAAACTACAACATATGATGAAAAGTAAAAATCTTGACAACAGAAAAGAATTAGGCGAATTTTGTAATCAATTTGCCTATGAATTTTGTAATCAATATACTTATAGATACTGCTCTGTTGAACAAGAGACTTCAAAAGAAACCTATACCTTGGACATCAGATCTTACAATAGCAGTTAAGAATATTAAAACGAAAATCAAACAGTTACACTATTTAACTTTACCACACCCGACATGGCATAACATTGTAGAAACTGATGCCTCTAACCAAGGTTATGGAAGTATTCTAAAACAGATAAATCCCCAAACTCATAAAGAAGAATTATTAAGATTCACCTCTGGTACTTGGAAAGGACCAGCAAAAAAATATCCGACAATTAAACAAGAATGTTTAGCAATTGTGAAATGTGTATTAAAATTTCAAGATAATTTGTTAAATCAACATTTTCTTATCCGTGTTGAGTGCTCTGCTGCCAAACAGATTTTCAAAAAAGATGTACAAAATCTTGCATCGAAACAAATATTTGCATGATGGCAGAGTATTTTATCTGTATTTGATTTTGATATTGAATATATTAAAGGTGAACATAATTCTCTTCCTGATTTTCTAACCCGTGAGTATTTACAGGAAAAAAATCCAATTATGAAAAACCGAGGAAGAGGCCGTAGCTCTCGTGGGCGCGGACGTGGCGATATCTGAATAATGGGATTTTATGGCCATCAGAATTCTCCAGTGTACAAGAGACTACTCGCAAGAGTACAAAAGAAGTCCTCTTGACACCAGAACAGTACATTATTAACCGAATATCTGAGGAAATAATCCTCATAATTGAACCGAATGATGAAAAATGGATGGAAGATCCATGGGAGATAAAAACCCGTTATCTCTCCACACAACAATATCCAACCAGATTTGAACACTACAGATACATTTATGAAGCTATAGTAGTTCAATCAGGGAGCATGGAAATCAAACATACATTCCATGACTCTAACCGAAATACCAGTCCAATCACTTTTAGTAAGGCTGTGATCCGAAATTTCATCTCCATCAATCAATGGGGTCTACATCATCAAACGACCAGAACTATGAATAAACATCAGAAATCTATAAAATACAGTTATTGGGATTACATAGAATCATTTACCAATACTTTCTATTATTAAAATCCGATACGAAATCATACATGGTTTATCCAAATATGTCCTGAAGTATTAGACGCCGGCTTACCAAATTGGTTCCTCCTTTGGTGGGATAAATTTGGTCTTACGTTTGATACTCTACCAGAAATACTACAAACTGAGTTCAAAGAATGGCATTCACAATATGCCCTAATCAATAAAAATAGTACCGTATCCAAAGCATTGGTACATTTTATCATCCGATTCAATATCCTACGAATTTGCAAATGGGATCTTAAATGTGATTATCAAAATGGAATAACCGTAATAAAATGTATATTCTTTACCAAATGGTGGGATAAAGGAATGAACCCCCACTTAACTGAATTAATCAAACTAATCAAGACCCATGGACAAGCATGCTATGAATCAGTTCCAAAACCTGTACCCGTACCAATGAGCAATCCATTCTTAAAAGCTCAAAATATGATTAAACAACAGTTTCTCAAATCAATGAAAAAGAGTTAGTTGTAAAAACCATGGATTTTGTCAAACACCAGTTCCTCCATGTGTTTGGATCTGACACAACCTCCATGGCCACATCCAGTACCAAACCGAGTCCACAAAGGCAATCACCAGTATCTACTCCTACTGTGCCTACTACTGACCTTAGCCTTGACCTCACTCAGCACAATGCCTTCAGCATCCTTGCTGGTCAAAGTCAAGATCCTAATGATGACTTACTAGATCTGTCACCAGGATTGGACCCACCAGAGCCAACGATTTGGGACTCATTAGCGTCCATCATCTCAGATTAGCTCGATAAAGACAATAAAGGAAAAGAAAAGTTAATATGACCCGACCAGCTGTCAAACATCAAGCAGAAGCAACCAAAGTTTTCCACAGTACATTTCTTATCTCCATTATTGTCCTGCTCACACCTGCACATACGCAACGTTGTTGTGCTCATGAGCTCCAGTGCTCCCTAACCGTAAGTTTCTTTTACTCTCCATATTCACTGTTAATGAGACCATGTATGTACTAATGTAACCTGTATATAACCATGACTATAAGCTCTACTAGTCATGATCCTGTTGCTAACACAAATGCACTCAATGAGTAACTGTTCAGGCTGAAGATGTACTCACTGTAGACTACAGTAAGTTCAGAAAACAATCAATGAACACTGAGTGGGACGTCACCCAAGTCGCGTTTGGGTAAGTTCCGTTGAGCAGAGATTGCGTTAGGACCGTTGACCCCTGTAAAACATTGACAGATGTGCTCAGTATGAGTTATTTTGTTATCTGAATTAACTGGACCTGTAGTGTTTCGCCTCCTCACTGGATGGGTGCGCGTTGGTTAACCCCGAGTATATATATATATGTGTGTGTGTTAAAAGAGAGATAAAATAGAGTCAGGTGAGAGAGAGGCAATTACTAAAAATAATTAGGGATTTTAGGAAAAGGGTTACTAAAAATTTGTGCACCAAAAGGAATGAAAAATAATATACACTTAAACAAAATTAGTTAATTTAGTCAATTTGACTAATTAAGTTAATATTTATAGACATGTACAATATATGATTGGAGACATCTTTGTATTTAAAATGGAAAGTTGTTTAAATACAAAGATTTTGAATGACATGGCTTGACTAATTAAGTTAATATTTATAGAAAAGTACAATATATGATTGGAGACATCTTTGTATTTAAAATGTAAAAGTTGTTTAAATACAAAGATTTTGAATGACATGGCTTGAGCTTTACGTGCTTGAGCCATGGCCCGTGCTTGGCTTGAATGCTTGGCATGGTGTTCACCATGCTTGGTTCAGAGTCAGACCCATACACTGTGCTAGAGTTGTAATTTAAACAAGGCCATAGTACGGTATGCTTTTTGTTTTTTTGGCTATAGTAGTTAATCATGTTCCATTTCCGCCGGAACAAACAGAATTGGAGTACTAAATTTTGGCCGAAAACTTTGGCTGGATATATGTGCATGTCGTTATATTTCCTATTGTCTGTTCAAATACGTATTGTTTCCTTTGTTGAAAAGTCCTCACTTTCTTTCTTAAATTATTTTCAATACATTTTTACCAAAAACCCAAAATTTTAATATTATTTATGTCCACAATTCCTGAAACAGAATACTAGAATGCAAAATTGTAAATTACTTTTACCAACAGACACACTGGCTATAGTATACAAACCTCAATGCATGTGTAGTTGTACTCTCAATTTTCATTCGATCTTTTGCATATTTCCTTACATTTTTCATTTCTTGAGAGAACAAACGTTAAAGAGTTCGCTAGACCATAGTGTTTCATTGTTGTGTAATATGGATGGGTCATCGAATCACGAGCAGTTAAGAAAACAGTTGAAGCACACACATAAACTTGATGACCACCAATTGTGTAACTGGCCTGAGCGTCATTACAAAATAAATCGAAAATCTCTCAAGTTGTGACCACCAATTGTGCAAAAAAATCAAAAGTTAAATGCCAAGTTGGTGTTTTTCATATTCTTGCATGTATCACATGTTGAAAAGACAGATAGAATGATAAAATTAAAGGGACAAAATTCCTTATTTGTTTGTAAAATAAAGAAACAAATTCTGGAATTTATTTCTTTATTTTGCTAAAGCAAAGTAGCTTCTTCAGTTGCTTTCTTTTTACAATTGCCAAGGTACTATGCATAAAAGGATTGCTATTCACTACAAAAAAACCACGTCCCCATATTAAAAAAAAAACTTTCTATTGTCTTCGGAAGACAGAGAAGTAAAAAAATGCAAGAAACCCTATCAAGTGAGAAAGAAGTGAAGGATTTTGAAGGAATGAGTGAGGCGTACTTGAATGCAACAATGAAAAATTGGAAAGGAGTAATGGATTATTACAAAGAAAACAAACAAAGCTTACTCCATCCTCTCTCTCAAGATGGTACCACCATTTTCCATTTGGCTGTCCATAGTAAAGGTGGTGGTCATCTTCTACATTTCTTGCTCCAGTTGTTAAATTCGTATACAGAACAGCGTCGCGCTTTAAGTACATGTAATACCTACGGCAACACGCCTCTTCACGAAGTGGTTGTCTCCGGTAATCTTGAAGCGGCGAAACTTATACTCGAATACAATTACCCGAAAGAGCTAGCACTCGACGGGGATGATCATGAGATTTTGTTACATATTAAAAACAACACAGACGAAACACCTTTTTATAGGGCCGCTATGTTCGGTCAGACCAACATTGTCGAATTATTCAATCGCGAGATTGACAGCGTTCGATCCTAATGATAACTTACCAGATCTGTCACCAGGATTGGACCCACCAGAGCCAACGATTTGGGACTCATTAGCGTCCATCATCTCAGATCAACTCGATAAAGACAATAAAGGAAAAGGAAAGTTAATATGACCCGACCAGCTGTCAAACATCAAGCAGAAGCAACCAAAGTTTTCCACAGTACATTTCTTATCTCCATTATTGTCCTGCTCACACCTGCACATACACAACGTTATTGTGCTCAGGAGCTCCAGTGCTCCCTAACCGTAAGTTTCTTTTACTCTCCATATTCACTGTTAATGAGACCATGTATGTACTAATGTAACCTTTATATAACCATGACTATAAGCTCTACTAGTCATGATCCTGTTGCTAACACAAAGGCACTCAATGAGTAACTTTTCAGGCTGATGATGTACTCAATGTAGACTATAGTAAGTTCAGGAAATAATCAATGAACATTGAGTGGGACGTCACCCAAGTCACGTCTGGGTAAGGTCTTTTTGAGCAGAGATTGCGTTAGCACCGATGACCCCTGTAAAACATTGACAGACGTGCTCAGTGTGAGTTATTTTGTTATCTGAATTAACTGGACCTGTAGTGTTTCGTCTCCTCACTGGATGGGTGCGTGTTGGTTAGCCCCGAGTTGGTATCAGATCCATGATTAGTCTTGGTTATAGTACTGTTTATATCCTATTTACATAGGCATACATGGTCACACACACACATATCTGAACTTAGCTCTGCATCTATACAATCCGTAGCTAATACAGTAACCTTCACATCTGAGGTGACCGAATTCATTGCATATCAAGATGTAAAAGAAGCCTTAGATAAATGGACTATACCTAAGGTAAAACCTCAAACAATATATTAAATTGGAACATTTGATTTAACTAGCCGAAAAATCATTAAAACATTTGAATATGCTATCCCATTACAACATAATGACGATGTTTTATATCTGTTGCATCTGCATGATTTATATTTATTCATGTAAAAATATAAATCTGTGCATATAGGCTTAGTGCAAATTGCATTAAAACCTTTAACTCTGCTAGGACAGAACACAAGCATACAGTGCACCCTTAGAGATGTTATGTGCCTAAACTAGAAAGCTTCCCTTATGGGAGCCATATAGACTAGTTTATCTCATGGACCTGTTTATTTTAATATTTATCCGAATTTAATTATTGCGCTGTCTGACAGTAATCTAGCCAAAGTACTTGAACTGAGAGTTCAATCACATGGCTATGATTATCTTCCAGGATCGTCTCCCTTTGCTATCATCTTTCGGATTCATCTTAAGGTTTTGACAACCTCGAATCCTTACACCAGAAAGCAAAGTGAGCAAGGACATACAGTCCTTATTGATACTAATCTGTTCAACAGCCAAGTGGCTGTTCCTCGCATGATTCCCTGGTCTGACATCACCTTTCCTGACACCTGGCAAATTCCTCAGGTTGTCCCTACCAGACCTGTCATCTGACAATCCCTTGAAGATGCTCTGATACCAACTCGGGGATATCCAACTCGCACTCATCTAGTGAGGAGGCAAAACACTACAGATCCAGTTAATTCAGATAACAAAATAACTCACACTGAGCACGCCTGTCAACGTTTTACAGGCGTCAACGGTCCTAACGCAATCTCTACTCAATGGACCATACCCAGACGTGACTTGGGTGATGTCCCACTCAGTGTTCATTGATTGTTTCCTGAACTTACTGTAGTCTACAGTGAGTACATCCTCAGCTTGAACAGTTACTCATTGAGTGCCTTTATGTTAGCAACAGGATCATGACTAGTAGAGCTTATAGTCATGGTTTTATACAGGTTACATTAGTACATACATGGTCTCATGAACAGTGAATATGGAGAGTAAAAGAAACTTACGGTTAGGGTGCACTGGAGCTCCTGAGCACAACAACGTTATGTTTGTGCAGGTGTAAGCAGGACAGTAATGGAGATAAGTAAGAGAGAGGAATTTAGAGAGAGAATGTAAGGGAAAACATAAGGGCTCAACACATGAGCATTCTATTAAACACGAAAAGGAAAAACTTCTACTTCTCAACAAGGGGGAGAGGCCCTTTTGTTATACAGAAAAGTGACTCAACCCAACTCAAATATAAAGTAACTAGAGTAAACTAAACTAACTACCTATAATTATTACAAGATTACAAAAGTTTATGATAAGGTAGGATAACATGAGTGACGAGCATCGTCCATTAGTGCGGTTTGGTGAAGCTACTGTGGAAAACTTTGGTTGCTTCTGCTTGATGTTTGACAGCTGGTCGGGTCATATTAACTTTCTTTTTCCTTTATTATCTTTATCGAGCTGATATGAGATGATGGACGCTAATGAGTCCCAAAAGTCAGCAATCGTTGGCTCTGGTGGGTCCATTTCTGGTGACAGATCTGGTAAGTCATCATTGGGATCTTGACTTTCGCCAGCGAGGATGCTGAAGGCAATGTGCTGAGTGAGGTCAAGGCTGAGGTCAGTAGTAGGCACAGTAAGATGAGATACTGGTGATTGCTTTTGTGGACTCGGATTGGTAGTGGATGTGGCCATGGAGGTTGTGTCAGATCCAAACACATGGAGGAACTGGTGTTTGACAAAATCCATCGTTTTTACAGCTAACACTTTTTCACTGATTTTGGGAAACTGTTGTTTAATCATATTTTGAACATTTAAGAATGGATTGCTCGTTGGTACGGGTATAGGTTTTGGGACTGATTCATAGCATGCTTGTCCATGGGTCTTGATTAGTTTGATTAATTCAGTTAAGTGGGGGTTCATTCCTTTATCCCACCATTTGGTAAAGAATATACGTTTTAATACGAGTATTCCATTTTGATAATCACATTTAAGATCCCATTTCCAAATCCATGGGATATTGAACCGGATGATAAAATGTACCAATGCTTTGGATACGGTACTATTTTTATTAATTAGGGCATATTGTGAATGCCATTCTTTGAACTCAGTTTGTTGTATTTCTGGTAGAGTATCAAACGTAAGACCAAATTTATCCCGCCAAAGGAGGAACCAATTTGGTAAGCCGGCGTCTAATACTTCAGGGCATATGCGGATAAACCATGTATGATTTCGTATCGGATTTTGATAATAGAAAGTATTGGTAAAAGATTCTATGTAATCCCAATAAATGTATTTTATAGTTTTCTGATGTATCTCCATAGTTCTGGTCGTATGAGGATGTAGACCCCATTGATTGATGGAGATGAAATTTCGGATCAAAGCCTTACTAAAAGTGGGGCTGGTATTTCAGTTAGTCATGGAATGTATATCTGATTTCCATGCTCCTAAATTGAACTACTATAGCTTCATAAATGTATCTACAGTGTTCAAATCTGGTTGGATAGTATTGTGTGGAGAGATAACGAGTTTTTATCTCCCATGGATCTTCCATCCATTTTTCATCATTCAGTTCAATTATGAGGATTATTTCCTCACATATTCAGTTAATAATGTACTATTTTGGTGTCAAGAGGACTTCTTTTATACTCTTGCGAGTAGTCTCTTGTACACTAGGGAATTCTGATGGCCAGAAAATCCCATCATTCAGATATTACAGATTTGTTCTGCCACGTCCGCGCCCACGAGAGCTGCGGCCTCTTCCTCGGTTATTCATAATTGGATTTTGTTCCCTGTAAATACTCACGGGTTAGAAAATCAGGAAAAGAATTCTGTTCACCTTTAATATATTCAATATCAAAATCAAATACAGAAAAAATACTCTGTCATGATGCAAATATTTATTTCGATGCAAGATTTTGTACATCTTTTTTGAAAATCTGTTTGGCAGCAGAGCAGTCAACACGGATAAGAAAATGTTGATTTAACAAATCATCTTGAAATTTTAATACACATTTCACAATTTCTAAACATTCTTGTTTAATTGTCGGATAATTTTTTGCTGGTCCTTTCCAAGTACCAAAGGTGAATCTTAATAATTCTTCTTTATGAGTTTGGGGATTTATCTGTTTCAGAATACCTCCATAACCTTGGTTAGATGCATCAGTTTCTACAATTTTATGCCATGTCGGGTGTGGTAAAGTTAAACAGTGTAATTGTTTGATTTTCGCTTTAATATTCTTAACTGCTAATGTAAGATCTGATGTTCAAGATATATGTTTCTTTTGAAGTCTCTTGTTCAACAGAGCAGTATCCTGAGCTAGTTGGGGATAAAAGTCACGGATATAGTTCAAACTTCCTAAGAATCTTTGTAATTGTGTTTTATCTTTAATTTCATGTGGAAAATTAGATGCAAAATCTATACTATGGTTAATGGGAATAATAGTGCCATTAGAAATGTTATGGCCTAAGAATCGAACTGTTGTTTGGAATAATTTCATTTTAGTGACAGATAAAACTAAACCATTTCGGATAATAACATTCTTAAAAATATTAAGATGTTTAAAATGCTGGTCTATGGATGATGAGAAGATTAAGACGTCATCAATGTAACAGATAATAATTGTAGTGTAAGTATTAAAAATATCATTCATGATATGCTGGAATTCAGATGGACCATTTTTGACACCAAATGGTAAAACATTCCATTCAAAATGGCCAAAAGGTACTGTAAAGACAGTTTTATACCTATCTGCTTCAGCTATTTGGATTTGCCAAAATCCTGATTTGAGATCAAATTTTGAAAAGATCACAGAATCATAAAGTCTATCAAGTAAATCTTCTTTATTCGAGATTGGATATCTAATCCATTATAATGCATCGTTTAAGGGTTTATAATTGATCACTAATCTAGGTGATCCTCTTTCTATCGCAGCATTTTTATTGACATAGAAACCAGTACAACTCCAAGGAGATTTACTGGGTCTAATTAATTTCTTGTGTAGCAGAGATTCAATGTCAGTTCTGCAGAGTTCCGAATATTCCTTTTTCATTTGGCTGGGTCTCGATTTGGTAGGAATATTCTTCTTATTGAAGTCTGGCTGATAAGGCAAGGAGATAATGTGTTTCTTTCTATCCCAAAAGGCATTAGGGATATCACTACAAGTTTCAGATTGGAAGTCATGAAGAATAGTGTGAATTTTTTTTTGTATTGCGGGTTGTTGAATTCGCTGGTCAATAGTCAAGAAGTGTATTTATTTTTGTAATAAATTAATCAGATTTGTCTTATCATCAATCAAATGTCTGATGATATCTACTTCCTTAGTATACAGTTTGGTGATGAATTCAAAAATAATGTCGACAGTATCAACAACTATATGGATATCAGATGTATCGATTCTGGTAATAGGCATGATTGAATTGATGAAAGGATTGCCTAAGATAGTTCTTTGTGTCATATTCTTAATGAGCACAAAGGATTGTCTAAGATAATACAGATAAGCGCTTCTGGTATTTTGTACTGAATTCTCATAGAATTCCCACTGGCGCTTGTGAGAGATTTAGTGGTTTTATGATAATATTTTAGAGAGATTAATCCTTCATGAATACAGTCCATATCTGGACCACTATCTACTAAGACAATGTCGTTAGTAATGAGAAATTCAGGTTTGATTCTTAAGGTAATATTTGTATACCATTTCTGGAAGGTGACCTCGTTTAGAAGGAATAGATACGTGTTATTATCCTTTGTCTAGTGTGGTGAGATCTGACAAGGCTGATCTGGGGAGGTCAAAGTCTGACTTTGACTTTGACTAGGAGATGGATGATCTAGTGAAGTCAAAGGTTGACCTTGACTTTGACCTAGCTGATCTGGTGAAGGCAGGTCTGGGAAGACTACATGGGATTTCCCTTTGGCTGTAGACTGTTTTAAGAGATTCAGATCTTGAGAAAGAATTTGATTTGCAGTCTTTAACTGCTGGATTTTAGATTTAATAATATTAATTTCCATTTTCAGATAAGAAATAGTGACGGGTTTGTGAGGTATATAATCCTGTTGAATACGATTTAATCGTTCCTTCATACTATAATTTTCTACAGGTTTTGTCTCAGGAGTAGAATATTCCTTGTAGCAAGTTTCTAAGAACTTATGTTTCATCTCCGGATCAGTAATTTGATCGGCTGTGGTAAGAAGAGATCGTTAAGTGTCAGTTAAGACATTTAGACATGGTCCATTCAGATCTAAATCGTTCATCTCAACTATTTCCTTCTAATAGTTGGTTTCTGTTATGGCATTGCAGTTCTTAGAGCTGCAGCAAGGTTGATCAGGTTGTTCAGATGTGGCAGATGAGTCAAACTTAGTTGCAGAAATATATATATATATATATATATATATAATATGTATAGTAGTATTATACATTATTTATTATACAGTAGTATTACACCTTGTTTATATATGTATATAGCATATATCCAGTAGCGTTATATTTTGTTTATATATTTATTATAGTATTACAATACTTATATGTGGGCACACACATTATACACACATATTACATATGTGGCAATATACTGTTTGGCAAAAAACATCAACAGTATTGATGTGTATGATCTCCCTCTAGTTGGTGAGTGTATTCTTCCTTCTACTTGGAGTTCCTCGCTACTTCAATGTCTACAAAACACAGACAAAGAACCCAAAGAGCGAGGAAACCCCCGATGGGTGTCTCCCCTAGGGGTCTCCGATGCCTAAGTTAGTATCCTGACAGTATTTTAGCATGATTTCCTTAGAGAAATGGCGTAGCTCTTCTCTTTGTATATGAGAGTATTTGTACCTAGAGTTATGTAGAGGAAGTGTGTCCGGGAAGCCTCGGGGGCGTGTTAGGGAAGTTTCACGAGAGGCGATCCTTGATGTAAAGTGGCGGGCATCAAATGCCGATGCGCCTTTGATGTGACATCTCAGGGGATAATCTGACACTCTACCGCGATGATTAGACCTATTAGGTACTCGGGCCAGTAGGGCAGTGCCATCTGGGATGTTATTTTTGGTGAGTAATGATGACATCGGTACTCGAGTTTAACTGAGCTTTCTTCGTGGATTCCGTTTGTGTTGTCGTGCATATGCTCAAGTCTATACGACATGAGCTCCCTTGGGGCTTGGAAAACACTCATAACAGTTACCCCTAGTCGAGGACTTTGGTGACTTTATTCTCTCGGGTTTGAAGACTTATTTATCCGATCTCCTTGTCCAAGCTACTTTTGAATGGCGATGCTCTAAGAGCTTCGCCCCTTCCGGGAGCTTCACATTTGTGCTTAATGTTTGTTCCTCATAGACGATCACACCAAATGTAATTAATTGATTTTTTGAATTTGTCACGACTTGCACGTGCATCATTTCATTCTCTCTGTGATTTAAGACCATTAATAATGGTGCGTGGGTGCGCGTAAATCAGGGTGAGGATCACTAACCGCGAGGCCTGACTCCTCGATAAGTCATTTCATTCCTGCAGTCGTGACGTTTGATCTGCTGAGAACCTCTCATTGGTTCGTGAAGCGACCATTTATTGGGCATGGGGTGGCCTCAATAGTTACCACATGGACTATTTTAATGACCATTAAATGAACGATTTCCTCCTTCAAGGCCCATAAATAAGTAGCTTTCCTTTCCATTTCCTTCATCCTCGCCTTTTCGACTGAGTCAAAAACTTTGCCAACTTTCATCTTCTTGCCCCCAATTCTTAGTCTTTTCCTACAAAAATAGTGGTCCTTCCCCTTTTGGGACCTCTTCTGTTGGGGGGTTTCCTCCTAAAATCCTTCTGGCCTTCCTTTCCATGGTAGTCATTTTCCTCTCTGTCATCCTTTAAATTTCATGCCATAGAGTCGCTGGTGTCCAGTTTATGGTGATTCTCTTATCGTCGTTAAACCTGCGCGGTGAACCCTTTGTCTGCATTGGTTACTGACTCATGGTTGTAGAAATAACTACCTTGAAAGAGTCTTGTAGGCCACCCATTAACTTTAACCTTTGATTCGTAATGAAGCAACTTCACCGGCTGCAACCCACTCCCATCTTTTACCACTTTTATCCTTTTAGACCCCCAGCTGACTGTCGCAGCATGCATCAGAAGTCGGTAAAGCAGCCCTATAATCATGCCCTTCGGGATCATCTCAACCCCGAGCGTGATGGCGTCCATTTGTTCTCATCTTAAGTGATAGAGATTGAAGCTTTCTCTGTCCTCGGCTTGGAAATTAGGTGCTGCTTGTGGATTGAATCCACTTTTAACCTGACATGGTGTGGTCCTCAAACCAAGTCATCGTGATCCTTAGCCATCAGGCAACTGGAGCCCTTAAGATCTTAAAAGAGTTTAAGAAAGTTGTGAAAATCCTGCAGCCACCAGCACAAACATGAAAAGTCTTTTTACTTTAGCTTTAGGAATGGGTTCACCCTTTTTACTAGAGAGCTCGTCATACTTCACTTTTTACCTTGATGTTTAGCCATGTGTGTTTCGACTTCTAACTGAGGCTTCAATGTAATTTGACCTGTGAGTTCGTATACCCACTTTGAAAGGAATTAAATTAAGATTACAGTGCCTCATTCTCTTTTTTTTTAATCAAATATAAAATTACATTAATTTTATTTTGATATTATCAATAAATTTTTGACACTAATCTTTAACTAGTTCACAACATGTGTTGCCCTAGACATGATAAATCATATAATTTCTACTAAAATTAATTGAAAAAACGTGTAATAATAGAATCTATATGCTAATTTTAAGTGTTCAATTTTAAGAATAAATTTACATTATCCTAAGCAAACTCAACTAAAATTTCTTGCATAAATCTTGTTTTTAACTTGAAGTATGTTACGGAACATAAAACCTTAATGAATAATATAATCTTGTTTATGTTCGTATAAATAAAAATGAGTCCAATACATTGAATCTAAAAATCAATAAATTATTAGAGCACGGTCAATTTAGTCTTAAAATCAATTATTAAATTGGACTCTTACTACTTTAAGCTTAATTTTCTAGGTCTAAAGTCGGATTACAAAAAATATTTATGAGAAAAAAGGAAAAAAAAAAATTCCTCTTGAACTCATTTTTTTATAGTTGAAAAATATATGCGACACACATGATAAATAAATTTAAAATATTTTTAATTTCTATCAACGTTGAAACAAACACATATTATTCTTAAAAGTTGTTGTAAATCTAAACTAAAAGTAAAATAGTAATAATAATAAATACATTAGAATGTTTATGATTTTGAAATTGTACTAAACATTTTCTTTGAATATTATGGAATATTTTATTTCATTAATTAATCATATTCTTAAGAGGTTATTATATCATATTAAGAGATGATTTCTCTTATTGCAAACCATGCAATTTATTATTTCTAACAAACGAAGTATTACTGACTTTAAAATAAATATTTGTTATATAAAAGATCTCACAATAAGTGACAACAGTTACCTAATAATCTTAACTAAAATTTTATTAATCTATTTTTCACCAACTTTTATACGTTTTTAACTTACATAATTACATCCTCCCTATTTTCTACATTATATTGGCATAAGTAGAATAAGTTGTAAGGTTGCATCTAAAGCACATTTTACTAGGATCAATGTAGTTGTATATAAACCTATAACAATAGCATGATGAGCTAGTTAAAAAGTCTTGAATCTAAGCCCTAATAGCATTTAACCAACCAAACAACTAAATTGTTTTTAGATCCCAAATACGTCAATGTGATATAGTTGCCAAGAAGCACAAGCTAGAAAACATAATATGCGATACGCCTGCACCTTCACCCATATTTGTTAGAATCTCTCATGTGAAAAACATACAAAATAGGGGGGAAAGGGGAAATAGGGGGAATTTCACTGACACCCCCTAAAGTTTAATTAAATGACACTCACACTCCATCTAGGTTTAAAAATATCACTCACACCCTTTGTCATTTTTCATTATGGACGCTAACACCCCCTTGAGGGTGTTTTTCTGTTAAAGTGAGACCAAGTGAGATCAAATTAAAAATACCTCAACTTATCTAATTTGGTCTCGCATCTCCTAATATTTGAAACCCCTCCTTTGAAATCATCTACTTTCTAACTTCATTGTGATTCTTCCACTTGAAACCCTAGAGACCCCATTTGTGATTCTTCCACAGCAAACCCTTCGAGACCACCCCATTCCCTTCTTCCATCATCCCCGTGAGAAAACCCCACTAAACAAGCAAAAAATAGTCACTGTCACGTGGACAAAGATGACCGATCAAAGAACTGATAAAAAATAGGAAGGAAAATAGGAACGGGAACTGGAGTCGTAAGAAACTCGTAAATGGATAAAGAACAAACCATGCGTCCTTAGAAAGCAGGAAAGAATGCGAGAATGGAAAGAAGTAGGAAGCGGGAAAGAGCACCAGAATGGGAAAAGCAGACCGGTCAATGGGAAAAGTTAACTGCTCAACAGAAAAAGACTGGCGGGGACCCACACCTTGAAAACAGGAAAAGAAACCTGAGACATGGAGAACTACCCTGAACGGGCAAAGCACTCACTAAACTATGCAAAAACGGGAAGGAAAGTTGACTGGTTAAACGCCAGGAACCCAGACCTACGAGAATGAAAAAAGACTGAGGGGACCAACGCCTATGGGACAGAAACGACCGAAAGAAGAACATAAATGGATGAAAGGAATCCAGAATGACCACCAAGTGGCCATGATTGATTGGCCCGAAGCATGAGGAACCACCAAGTGACTATGACTGATTGAGTGACTGACAGATAGAGGACAAAATAGTTGAAAGGATTGAGCAAAGAAAATGAGCCCACGCCTGAAAGCAATCCCATCATCCGAAAGTATAAGGGGGTTGTGATCATCCCTTTTTTAAAATTATTGTTATCATCAGGCCTATAAGTACAAGCACGTGAAAAAATGAGGAGGACCTAAGGAAACCTTAACCAAAGGCACTTCCCTTTCTCCCTTCTCTCATAAAAAACTATGTAAAATCATTTACACAAGTGAATATCAACAATATTCCCGTGATTTTTATTCCCTTTAAGGGTTTTCTATGTAAATTATGGTGTATTTATTATTTCAATCTCTCTTTACGTTATGATCTTTATTATTTATTCATAGAGGGTTTTCCATACAGAAAAAAATCATTTATATTTTGGTGCTTTCATTGAGAGCGATAAGAAACCTCAAAGATACCCTCCAGAAAATCAAACCATGCCTCGAACCAGATCGAACACCACCCTTAACAAAGAAGACGAGAATGGGGTGAACAAGCCAATCACCATGCTCCCCTAGTTGAGATACTTCAGGTTATCCTAAGCCGAATGCAAGAGATAGAATATCAAAATGCTGGAAGACTGTACAACGTGTGGCAGACGATACATGAATAGATTGCTGCATCACAACGAGACCTTGCATAGACACATGAATAAGCTAATTCCATGGAACACAAAAAGGAGAAGGTGGGAGAAATTCACCAATCAAAAGTCATGTCAGAAGTTATCATGTGGGAGATGATGGATAGAAAGATGATCGAACTAAGGAACCTGGGAAACACGGGAGAAACTGACCTGGAATCACTTACCAGAATCCATTAAGTCCAAAATTCAAATGTTATGAAGGGAAATCTGACCATGTAGATCCTATAAGACGGTTCAAGCAAGTCATGGAATTATACCAACATAAAGACGCTTTGATGTGCAGGATATTCTCCATAAGTCTAGATGAGATTGCACTTAAATGATATCACTCCCTCCCTGCTCAATCTATTACTAACTTTACTATCATGTCCACTGTCTTCCTGGTACGGTTCTCTATTTATCGAGCAGTAATGGAGGACTCAGACTACCTTCTGAAAATAGCCATCCAAAAGGAAAAAGAAACATTTTGCGACTACACTCATAGATTCCAGGAGGAAATAGCCAAAGAGGAAAGATGTGACGACAAAGTTGCGAGAGTGGCTTTCAGATGGGGGTTGGATCCGGAATCAGCCTTATTTGAAGATTGATAAAAAATAAAACCTTTGACCATGACAGAGACTTTCCAAAGAACGCAAGTATACATCACGCTGAAATAAGAAAATAAAAAATAAGTGGGACGACGGATTAATGAGCCAAATAAAGAAGAACGGGGTAAAAGTGCAGGCAAAAAAGTAGAATAAAAAAAAGGTCGGCGGCCTAGATGCCTAAGCTCTTGAGAGCGGAAAAATCTTTTCTCTAAAATGTGAAAAAAGGTTGGCGACCTAGATGCCTAAGCCCTTGAGAGTGGAAAAAACTTTCTCTCTAAAATGTGGAAGCAAGCTAGGCGGCCTAGATGCCCATGCCCATGAGAGTGAGAAAAACTCTCTCTTTCTAAAATGTGAAAAAGGTCGGCGGCCTAGATGTCTAAGCATTTGAGAGCGGAAAAACCTTCTCTCCAAAATGTGGAAAAAGGTCGGCAGCCAACATGCCTAAGCCCTTAAGAGCCGGAGTAACCTTCTCTCTAAAATGTGAAAAAAAGGTTGGCGGCCTAGATCTCCAAGCCCTTGAGAGCGGGAAAAACTTTATCTCTAAAATGTGGAAAAAAAGGTTAGCGGCCTAAATGCCCAAGCCCTTGAGAACTGGAAATACATTCTCTCTAAAATGTGAAAAAAATTTGGCGGCCTAGATGCCAAAACCCTTGAGAACGGAAAAATCCTCTCTCTAAAATGTGAAAAAAATGTCGGCGGCCTACATGCTAAGCCCTTGAAAGCGGGAAAAACCTTCTCTCTAAAATGTGAAAAATAAACAAAAAAGCCAAGGAGAAAAAACACGTAAGTGATGAAACAAAATGCAAGACGGAGAAGGAAATGTCTTCAGAACAGAAAAGAAAAGAAATTGAGAAAATAACTTCAGAACAGAAAATATAAGAAGTTGAGGAAAGACCTTCAGCTTAGTAAAGAAACACTGAGAAAAGAAGAGCTATGTAAAGAATGGCAGAAGAGAAGAGCTAAAGAATGGAGCTGAGCAAAAGACGGCCATAAGTAAAGGAAAAAGAAGTGAGAAAAGGAAGGAAAAATTGAAAGCAGAAAAAGAAAATAAGGAAACCAGAGAAACTCTACCAATAAGTCTGTAGAAAGGAAAACGAGAAAAATTCAACCAATAGAAGTGGGGCATCAAACTCAAGCTCCTACAATGAAATTATGAAACAATACACTCGCTCCTTGCTCATTTCAATTATTATGTTATTCTTGTACAATATTCATATCACAGAGGAAATCAAAACAGGATCATGACTCCATGAAAAGGGCCTAAATCTTTAAGAGTGTCCACATACATCGTTGTCAGAAGGAAATCAAAAACTTCAAAACAGAGATATTCTTGTTTAAACGGATCAAACGACGCTTAAATAATTCATAATGGAAACAACTGAAGAAAGAAAAGATGAAATGTTTCTTGAAACTCAATGGATGATCCTGAAACTCAAGGCCAAAACGGGAGCGTAGTTCTTTATTTGAACCTAAAGTCTTTCTCTCAGAATGAAAAGGTGAAATCTCACATCACACATGGTAGGATCTAGGCCGAATACTCTATAAAAAGAAGCGATCAAACCTACTAAAATCAGACATGTGTTGGAAGCATTCATTGCACTTCGACAAACTTTGTTGAAGCATAATAGGCGGCAAATGAAGAGGTAAAAAATACTCACTCTCACGCGGACAAAGTTGCCCAATCAAAGAACAGATAAAAAGCATACGGGAATATAGGAACGGGGACTTGAGTCATAAGAAACCTATAAACGGAGAAAGAACGTGAGAATGGAAATGAGTAGGAAAATGAGAAAGAGTACCAGAATGGGATAAGCAAAATGACCAATGGGAAAAGCTGACTGGTCAACAGGAAAAGACTGACGAGGGACTTACACATTCGAAACAGGAAAAAGAACATGAGACATGGAGAACTACCCTGAATGGAAAAAACACTCACTGAACTATGGGAAGAAAAGTTTTCTGGTTAAATGGGAACAGAATGGCGAGGAACGCACTCTTACAAGAACTAGAAAAAGACTGAGGGGACCAACACTTGTGGGACGGAAAAGACTGAAAGAAGAACGAAAATGGATGAAAGGAATCCAGAATGACCACCAAGTGGCTATGATTTATTGGCCCGAACCTTGAGGAACCACCAAGTGGCTATGACTGATTGAGTGGCTGACAGATTGAGGACAAAACATCTGAAATTAATTAACAAAGTAAATGAGCCCACGCCTAAAAGCAATCTCATCAGCTGAAAGTATATGGGGTTTGTGGTCATCCCTTTTTTATTATTATTGTTATCATCAGGGCTATAAGTAGAATCACATGAAAAAGGAAAAATGAGGAGGACCTAAGCAAACCTTAACCAAAGGCACTTCCCCTTCTCTCTTCTCTCATCAACAACTATGTAAAACCATTTATACAAGTGAATATCAACAATCTTCCCATGATTTTTATTCTTTTTAAGGGTTTTTCATGTAAATGATGGTGTATTTATTCTCTCAATCTCTCTTTAAGTTATTATCTTTATTATTTATTCGTAGTGGGTTTTCCATACCGAAAAAAATTCTTTATATTTTGGTGCTTTCATTGAGAGCGATAAGAAACCTCAAACATACCCTCCGGAAAACCAAACCATGCCTCGAACCAAATCGAACACCACCCTTAAGAAAGAAGACGAGAATAAGGGTGAACAAGCCAATCACCATGCTCCCTTAGTTCAGATACTTCAGGTCATCCTAAGTTGAATGCAAGAGATAGAATGTAATATCCCAACTCTTCGTAAATGGGCATTTTTTCGTAAAATTGATTTCAAAGATAAAATGATTTTAAAATTTGATTTTAAAAAGTGATTATTTGTAATTTTGGTAAAATAATTTTATTTATATATGGTTTAGTTTAAATTTCAATTATTCAATTTTAAAAGATTTTTAATTTATATTATAAAATTATTGCTCACTCACACCATATACTTATGTATACCCTAGTATTACCCTAATCCTATTTTATCCTTGATCAAGCAATCTCAACCCTCAATTGAATTTCACTCACACTACATGCATATACACCCTAAACCAACCTTTAACCTATTATATATATATATATTCCTAAACAACAATTTATTTTTCGCAGCCCTCTCCTCTCTCTTGCAGCCTCTCCTCCCCCGCGCAGCCACCTACAGCCAGCAGCTCTTCTCCTTCGTTGGCCTCTTTCTAACTGAATTTGGATAATCTTCTCTTTCTTTCTTTAATCTCTTTCTCTCTCTATTTTTGTCTCTCTCTCTCTCTCATCCTTGCTTCGACTTCCTCTCCCTGTTTCTTCCCCTCCCTGTTTTTCTCTTCTCTTTTCTACTGCTTCTTTGTAACCCTTTGTTACTCTCCCTCCCCCCCTCTTTTTTTCTCTCTCAACTATCCCCTTGCTCTTTCTTCATTCCCGCACTGTTTTTCTTTTCTTTCCCCTCTCTGTTTCTTTCTCCTTCTCATTCTCTCTCTCTCATTTTCTCTCTCTCTGACTCTCTCTGCATCCTTCTTCTTTCTCTCTCTCTCCCTTTGCTTCTGTCATCACTGGTGGTTTATCACCGAGACTCCTTTTCCCATTCCCTCTGTTTCCCTTTCTCTCGTCCTCTATTTTTCTCTCTCTCTATCTCTGTCTCTCTCTACTTCTCTCTTCATCCCTCTCTCTCTTCCCCTCTCACTTTCCCTCACCGTTTCTCTTCCCCCATTTGTTCTCTCTCCTTCTTGTTTTCTCTCTCTCCCCCTCCCTGTTTCTCATGTTTTCTGTTCTGCAACTGGTTTTGCAATCAGTTGCTCGGCCCTGAACCAGTTCATCACGAACCGAACCGGTTCAGCCTACTCGGACTGGTCTGAACCCGTTCATCAGATAAAATTGAACCGGACTGGTCCGAACCAGCCCGGTCTGAACCATTTGACCCAAAGCTTTATCTTTTGACTCTAGACCTGATATTATTTTTTTCGACCTCGTTCTAACTGTTTTGCATTGTTTTAATTAAATCTTTATTTTCTATTTTATGATATTAAAAATGTGTTTATATTATTTTGTTTCAAAATAATTTAGTGATTATATTTTTTTTGGGGTTTGGGGTCATTAATTGTTCAATTCATTCTTCCGCTTCAGGTAAGTGGGCTTATATAATGATGTGACTCCCATTGTTATAAATGTATATGCTTTGTATAAGTGAAATTATATCATAATGTGACTCATGTGTAATAAATATATATGCTTGTGTAAGTGAATTTACATGTGTTACTCTCATCAGCTTTAGTTGTCTATAAGCATGTTACTTTCATAAATATGTTTGGGTAAATTGGCTTATATAACGATATGACTCTGATGTTATAATTGTATCATGTGTTTGTTATCTGTTTAACCATTTTTTAATAATTATTATATTTGGTTAACACTTTGGTAATTGATTCCTTTTAAGTTATTAATGTGTTTATCATGAGATAAATGTCTGAGTATGACTGATTTTACGTAGTATGTTATCATGTTTGATTCTATTATATGTATCAGTATGCATTATATGATTAATTATTATCATACGTTGGATTCTGCAAATTATGAGGTTAATTCATTTAAGTGGTATTTAAGCAAAATATGAACTTAAGCATGACCTTTAGTTGACAAGAAATCAGGATTGTTTACGTTATGTTCTGTTCAATGAACGGGGTGTCATCTGTTCATGCTTCGTCACACATAGGGTGTCATCTGTTCATGTTTTGGTCATTCATTGGGTGTCATCTGTAAATATTTTTCGTCACTCATAAGGTGCCATCTGTTCACATATTTTCGTCACCTATGAGTGTCATCTGTTCTGTCGCCCAATGAGTGTCATTTGTTTCATCACCCGATATGTGCCATCTGTTTCATCGCCCAATTCGTCATGACGTGTTTCAGTTAACATGTGATGAGTTCTGATTAGGTTGTTAACTAAAGGATATGACAAGCCAATATATGATTAAGATTTTTAAATGATTTTGTTTGAGACACGTGTTATCTGCGTGCTATGTATGTTATGTCATGATTAAGTACGTTACTTAATTTCATTTATATTATATGTCAAGTTTAGTTATGTTATGTCATGATCAAGTACGTTACTTTATTTTATTTATGTTATATATCAAGTTCTGTTATGTTATGTCATGATTGCATTTATGACATGTGGATACATGTTATTATGTGAGTTTGCTTACTGAGTATTTTAAAATACTCATTCTCCCACAGTTATTTATGATGCAGGTGGTGATGGCGAGCATCATGAGTGATAGACTGCCATAACCAGTTAGATCAGATGAATTTATCTTTTCAGTTTATGATTTGATTAAAAACTTAAGAAAACATTTTCTGTTAAACTTGGTTATTCAAGTAGTTTATTTTACGATATGATTTTCTATGAATTATGATGAGTGAAAGTTTTATGGTTTATGGATTTCAAGTTTTGACGTTATTTCAGAATTTAATTTAGTTTTTTGAGGTTTTATTAATTATGCATTTAAGACACTTTATCGCTTCAGCTATTTTATGATTAAGATTTCGATCATGGATAAGTTTAATGCTACCGCTATTTAAGGTCAGGGTTTTTCCCATCATGGTAAATTACAAATTTTCAATTTGGGAATTTTCTCAAAATTAGGGTTTGTTTCGAATTGGAGATTTCAAAATTGTGAAATTACATGTATGTTTAACTTTTGGGGATCGGGGAGTCACTTAGAATATTGAAATGTCAAAACGCTGTACAACGTGTGGCAGACGATACATAAATAGATTGCTGCAATGCAACGGGACCTTGCACAGACATGTGCAGAAGTTAAGTCCAAGGAACACAAAAAGGAGAAGGTGGAAGAAGTTCGTTAACCAAAAGTCATGACGCAAGCTGTCATAGAGGAGATGATGGAAAGAAAGATGATCGAACTAAGGAACCTGGGAAACACGGGAGAAATCGATGTGGAATCATTTACCAGAACTCCATTAAGTTTAAAATCTTGGCTACCCCAGTTCTGAAGAAGTTCGTGGCACCTAAATTCAAATGTTACGAAGGAAAATCTGACCCTGTAGATCGTCTTAGACGGTTCAAGAAAGTCATGGCATTATACCAACATGAAGACGCTTTTATGTGCAAGATATTCTCCACAAGTCTAGATGTGACTGTACGTAAATGATATCACTCTATCCTTGTTCAATCTAGTACTAACTTTATTGGCATGTACACTATCTTCTAGGTACAGTACTCTATTTACCAAGCAGTAATGGAGGACTCAGACTATCTTATGAAAATAGACGTCCAGAAGGAAAAAGAAACACTTCGCAACTACACTCATAGATTCCAGGAGGAAATAGCCAAAGTGGAAAGATGTGACGAAAAAGTAGCAAGAATGGCTTTCAGATGGGGGTTGAATCCGGAATCAAACTTCTTTGAAGATTTATCAAAGATAAAACCTTTAGCCATGGCGGAGACTTTCCAAAGAATGCAAGCATACATCATTTTGGAAGAAGAAAAGAAAAAACAAACGGGACGATTATTAATGAGTCAAAAAAAGAAGAACGAGGCTAAAGTACAGGCAAAAAAGTAGAATTAAAAAAAACTCGACGGGCTAGATGCCTAAGCCCTTGAGAGCGGGGACAATCTTCTCTCTAAAATGTGAAAAAATGGTCGACGACAAAGATGCACAAGCTCTTTAGAGCAGGAAAAACCTTCTCTCTAAAATGTGGAAAAATGGTCATCGTCCTAGATACCCAAGCCCTTGAGAGTGAGAAAAATTCTCTCTCCAAAATGTGGAAAAAGGTCGGCGGCCTAGATGCTTAAGCTTTTAAGAGCGGAAAAAACTTCTCTAAAATGTGAAAAATAGGTCGGCAACCAACATCTTTAAGCCCTTGAGAGCGGGAAAAACTTTCTCTAAAATGTGAAAAAAAGGTCAGCGGCCTAGATGTCCAAGCCCTTGAAAGCAGAAAAAACTTTTTTCTCTAAAATGTGGAAAAAAAGGTCGGCGGCTTAGATGCCCAAGCCCTTGAGAGCGGGAAAAACATTCTCTCTAAAATGTGGAAAAAAAAGGTCGGCGGCCTAGATGTCTAAGCCCTTGAGAGCGGAAAAATCTTCTCTCTAAAATGTGAAAAATAAACAAAAAAAGCCAAGGAAAAAAATAGGTAAGTGATGAAACAAAATGTAAGACGGAAAAGGAAATGTCTTCGGAAAGGAAAAATCTTCAGAACAGAAAAGAAAAGAAATTGAGAAAAGGACTTCAGAACATAAAAGAAAAGAAGTTAAGGAAAATCCTTTAGCTTAGAAAAGAAAGGCTGAGAAAAGAAGAGCTGAGTAAAGGATGGCAAAAGAGAAGAGCTAAAGAACAGAGCTGAGAAAAAGACGGCCATGAGTAAAGGAAAAGGAAGGAAAAAATTGAAAGAAGAAAAAGAAAATAAGGAAACCGGAGAAACTCTACCAATAAGTCTGTAGAAAGGAAAACGGGAACAATTCACCAATAGAAGTGGGGCATCAAACTCATGCTCCTGCAATGAAATTATGAAACAGTGCACTCGCTCCTTACTCATTTCAATTATTATATTATTCTTGTATAATATTCATGTCACATAGGAAATCAAAACAGGATCATGACTTCATGAAAGAAGCCTAAGTCCTTGAGAGTGTCCACAGACATCATTGTCAGAAGGAAATCAAACACTTCAAAGCAGAGATATCCTTGTTTAAACGGATCAAACGATTCTCAAATAATTCATAATGAAAACAACTGAAGAAAGAAAAGATGAAATATTTTTGAAACTCAATGGATGATCCTGAAACTCAAGGCCAAAACGGGACCGTAGTTCTTTATTTGAACCTAAAGTCTTTCTCTCAGAATGAAAAGGTGAAATCTCACATGACACATTGTAGGATCTAGACCGAATACTCTATAAAAAAGAAGAGAATCAAACCTACCAAAATCAGACATGTGTTGGAAGCATTCATTGCACTTTGACGAACTTCGCCGAAGGACAATAGGGAGTAAATGAAGAGGTAAAAAATACTCACTTTCACGTGAACAGAGATGACCAATCAAAGAACTGACAAAACGTGGATGGGAAAATAAGAACCAGGATTAGAGTCGTAAGAAACCTGTAAACGGAGAAAGAACGTGAGAACGAAAAGGAGCAGGAAAGCGGGAAAGAGCACTAGAACGGGAAAAACAAAATGACCAACGGGAAAAGTTGACTGGTCAACGGGAAAAGACTAGCGGGGACCCACCTTCAAAACAGGAAAAGAATGTGAGACATGGAGAACTACCCTGAACGGGCAAAACACTAGCTGAATTATACAAGAACGGGAAGAAAAGGTGATTGGTTAAATGAGAACATACTGACGGGGAACCCATGCCTACAAGAACTGGAAAAGACTAAGGGGACCAACGCCTCTAGGACGAAAAGGACCGAAAGAAGAACATGAACGAATGAAAGGAATCCAAAATGAGCACCAACTGGATGTGATTGTTTGGCCCAAATCATGAGGAACCACCAAGTGGTTGTGATTGATTGTCCTGAACCACAAGGAACCACCAAGTGGCTATGAGTGACTGAGTGGCCTACGGATTGAGAACAAAACGGCTGAAAGTAATGAGCAAAGTAAATGAGCTCACGCCTGAAAGCAATCTCATCAGCCGAAAGTATAGGAGGGGTGTGATCATCCCCTTATTATTATTATTATTATTATTATTATTATTGTTATCATAGGGCCTATAAGTACAAGCACATGAAAAAGAAAAAAAGGAGGAGGACATCGGCAAACCTTAACCAAAGGCACTGTCCTTTCTCTCTTCTCTCATCAACAACTATGTAAAATCCTTTACACAAGTGAATATCAATAATCTTCCCGTGATTTTTCTTCCCTTTATGGATTTTTCACGTAAATGATAGTGTCTTTATTCTCTCATTTTCTTTTTAAATTATGATATTTATTATTTATTCGTAGAGGATTTTTCATACCCAAAAACATCATTTACACCCAATATAGAAGTTAGTTGGATCATGTTTATGTGTTATATCTGGTATCTTCGTAACCCTGCGAGACCACCCCTTGACATTATTTTTCCTTTTCAAATGACTCAAAGACAAAGACAGCATAAAAGAATAACTATATCCATAATAACACCAAGAAAAAGATGGATGGGAAAATAAAATTGGACAACATGAAAAGACACCCAAGAACCATAAATATCTTAAATTGACAGTTTTTAAGAATATTTCAAATTTGTCTTTCATTAGGTCAAGTACTTAATTGAAAAGAAAAAATAACTTGAACCTTTCAAGTAGTCATAAACAATTACTTGAACCTTTTAAGTAGTGATATGGTGTATGAGTGTTGACTGACAAAAAAATAATTACTTGAAGGGTTCAAGTAGTCATAAAAAACTGCTTGAACCCTTCAAGTAGTCATTTTTTTCTATTTTTTGGACGCAAAAAGGCTCAAGTAGTCTTAAAAAATTATTTGAACCCTTCAAGTAGTCATAAAAATCTACTTGAACCCTTCAATTAGTCACCTAGTGTTAGCTTTGCTGATTGACAAAATAAAAAATAACTACTTGAAAGGTTCAAGTAGTCATAAACAATACTTGAATCTTTCAAGTAGTTACCTAATATCAGGGTTGCTGATAGACGAAAAAAAATAACTTCTAGAAGGGTTGAAGTAGTCATAGAAAGCTTCTTGAACCCTTCAAGTAGTCATAAAAATTTATTTGAACCATTCAAGTAGTCACCTGGTGTAGCGTTGCTGACTAACAAAATAAAAAATAATTACTTGAAAGGTTCAAGTAGTCATAAACAACTACTTGAACCCTTCAAGTAGTCATCTGATATATGAGTGTTGACTGACAAACAAATAATTACTTGAAGGGTTCAAGTAGTCACTTTAAGTAGAAGAAAAACTTTCGTTGAAAAATAAAGAATAATAATAATAATAATAATAATAATAATAATAAAATATTATTAAATTGATTTGACATGTGTATTGAGAAAGAAAAAAATGATGAGGGAAGAGAGAGATTGCAAGTTGTGGGTGAGGGGTATAAAATTCTTTATTTTTAAAAATGGGTGTAATTTTCCTTAGAGAAATTGAAAAAAAAAACTATATTATTCCAAATAATCTAACAATTAAGAAGTAAACAAAAGGTAAAAAATGTTAATAGAATTTACTTTTGAGATAGGGTATAATTGTCCTTTAATGATATTTTAACAGAAAATCTAATGAGAGATTTAATGAAACTGTGTGGGGGTGTATGTAGAATTTTCTCAAAATAAAATAATAAAATTCCAGTTAAAGAAGAAAGTTCTCCATCCGCTCGGCGTGCCCGCGGTTGGCTCTGAACTTTCGCCCTTCCTATTTCATTAGGAATTACTATCAAATAAAGTTGAGACGTGATATGTCATAATTCAACAAATGGTATATATTTCATATTTTTAATTTTGACACATATCATATATATATATATATATATATCAATAACAGGTACATAATATATAAAATTGAGACGTGATATGTCATAATTCAACAAATGGTATATATTTCATATTTTTAATTTTGACACATATCAACAACAGGTATATATATATTTGCTGGTTTATAGAACTAAAATTATATGGTATAAAAAGTAACATGCATAATTTCTTGAATGAAACTCTGATTTAAGGAATGCATTTTTTTAAAGAAGCAAAGATAAATTTGCATTTTTAACACAATTTATCTATGAAGGGATATAGTTCGTAGAGTGTCTAAATCAATAATATATATCAATAAGGCTTGAACAGGAGAAATGTTTTTTTAACGCTTTTGTCCAATTAATTTAGATATGTTCCCAGTTTTACCCTTATAACATGGAAGTATAACAATTAGATATTCAATTTTATCTAACCATGTATTATTTTCAGCACATTGAAAGTACACCACTATACATTTATAACACACTAGTCGAAACGTACGTGTTCCGTATGTATTCAACTAATTCAAAATCTTATATATATATGGGTATGGACACTTAATAATGTACTATGTGTCCACACCCAACTATCTTCTAAGAACTATGTGTCCATACAATTAATGATTTAATTATAATGATTAATTATTTAATTATTTTTAATACTGATTTAATTATTTGTTGTTAAAATAGCTATCAATTATTAACTAGAGATATAATTTAATCACAATCTATTTATATATAAGGTTTTGCATGTCATAAATATTTTATTTAATTATCAATTTATCATTTTCAATATAATAAAATATACTCATATTTTAATTATAAAAATTATTCGAACTTATTTGATTGATTTTGTAATATAAATCCTTAAACTAAACTATAATATGATTAAATATCATCATTTAAAAAATTTCATAATTTATAATACAATTTAGTATTATGATTATTTTAATTATAATATATAATTGAATATCTCGTTATTATATAATTCTTAAGTTTGTATGTATTCATAGTGTCTTCTTTCAAAAAATTCCAAAAACATTTGAGGTTGGTTACAAAAATATTTGATTTTTCTTCTAAAATAATACAAAAGTATTAGACTTTCTTGAACTTTTTTAAAGCACTTTCTTAATATATTTTGTTATCATATTTATTATCCAATCTTACTATCCTGTCTTTTCACTATCCAACTCTTTGTAATCTTAAAAAAAATTAAATTAAAAAGAAAACTCTTTGTATTATTCCAAACTTTCACTACAAAAAATTATCATCAAGTTTTTATATTGATTTTTTTATATTAAAATCTAATTTGTTTAATTATATTTTTATATTGAATTTTTTAAACTTGTGCGTAGAACGAGTATTTAACTAGTATACATTCAAATTGCATTTAATTGAGTTAAATTTTTATACTTAAAAAATATTTCTAACATATATCATATATATATATATATATACATACATATAAAAGTGTGTGTAATATTGGTAACTAGATGAATAATCAGCTTTTTTTTTAAATTGCATCTTTATAATTCAATATTGGCAACTTTTCACATTCTGTAACTAAGTTAACACAATCTTAATAATAATGGTTATATTTGATTTATTAGAAAAAACGAATTTATGATCTAACCATACAAAATCTCTCGCTGATGGTTTAAGCATCTAAAGATCAGCATTAGGTTTCTCTTAATTATCCTATATAATTACCTGATAAAAACATTAGAGTGCTAATAGCCTTGTTGTTCAAAATCATTGACAAAAGGCAATACCTAATGTCTATTCAAAATCAAAACTCTTATGTCTTTTTAATTAATACTAGTAAAAAACTACGTGTGAAGCACGTCTTAAGTAATTTAAAATAATTTTAAATCAAAAATTAAATTAAAATAATAGTAATAATAAATGCATTAGTGTGTTTATAATATTATTGAAATTTTATTTTATAGAATTACTATTTGAATAATATACAAAATGATTTAGGTTAATTTCAGAATTTATCATAGTAAGAGATACTTTCTTTTATTCAAAAATATAATAGTTAGCTCAAGTCATATATGTGATTTTTTTCATGTTCTGATAGCATATGTTTATATAATATTCATCTTTATAAGTTTCTAATGAATAGATTACTGTCAACACAAAATTAATTTTAAAAATCATAAAAAATCATCTTTATGGATATTTATGTGTCTATTTTTATGATATTATGAAAATATTTAATTTTACAAACTATTTATAAACAAATTATTATGGAATAAAAAATAATATTCTATTTATGAACTATATTAAATGAGAAAATATGTGAAAACCATAAATTGTACTATATTTTAAGGAGGCTTGGAGGGTAAAAAAAGAATATAAAGTTTCTCTCCTTTAAACCTCTCTTAATATTTATAAGATGAGGTCTAATAGCTATCAAATATTAGAATGAGAAAGAGAGATGTTTCTTGATCACCTTGATGTCCTTAAAAACTAAGCCATAATTTCTATTTGAAAAGAAAAGCAAACAATTATTAGAATAAACAAATACTCCATTGATTGAAACATTTGAGGATACATTGTTAGCAGGTAGGTCGACATCCTGCCACGTGGTGGAGTTCTGGTAGAGTCAAATTATAGTCAAAATCTGAGTACAAGTGTTTCAACTAAAAAAGAGAAAGTTGTGCATTAACTATCAGCTATAACTTTTAGTTTAACGGTAAGCGTTTGATCCTATAATTGAACTCCGAGTCTGGTGGTCAGATATTTGACTCTCAAGAATAGCATTGTGCTTGCAGGCAGGTGCTGAGGAGGGATTGTTGACAGTTGGGCCAACATTCTACCACATGGTAGATGCCTGGTAGGGCCTAGTCATAGTCAAAACATAGAGAAATTATTAAATGGGGCGGCCACATTGTGGCATGGGCCCAACATACAGGTAGTCGTGTATATGGATTTAGATCTGAACGGATGTGATTTCTTGAGAACGAAAATAAAAAAAGTTAACTTATAATTTTACTTATTTTGTTTTTTTAAATTTAAACATATTTGGACCGTTAATATATGTCGGTAGTCCCAATAATTACTCCAAAATATGAGCGCATATGTTTGAACTAAATAAGAGAAATAAAGTTGTGCATTCATTAACTATCAGCTATAACTTTTATTTCAACGGTAAACGCTTGATCCTACAATTGTATCAGAGCCTGCTGATCAGGTGTTCGATTCTAAGGGATATCATTGTGATTGCGCGTAGGTGTTGGGGGGTGAATTGTTGGCAGGTGGGCCAGCATCCTACCGTGTGGCGAAGACCTATTAGGTCAAGTCATAGTCGAAACCTGAACGTAGATATTTGAATTAAATAAGAAATATAAAGTTGTGCCTTAATTACCATCTATAATTTTTAGTTCAACGGTAAACGATCGATCCTACATAGACCGGGTCAAAGACAAAAAGGTACTCCCTTCCTCTTCTTGTGTGTTTTTAGTTACCAATATGTGTAGATTTGTATCCGTAACAAAAATAATTAATAAAAGTATAAAATTTTAAATTTAAAAACTTGGTTAACACGTAAATCACGTGACATTTAACTAGTTGAAATAAATGTTTGTCTGTTTATTCATATGTAGTAATATCGTCTAAAATGAAGGGAAAGTAATATTGTCTCCACACTTTTCCCTTGACTTTAGGACCTTGAATTCTGGGCAATTCGTAAGGTTCAAACCAGATTTTTCAATGCAAAATTGAATCTCAAACATTTGACGCTGTCCATTTGCATCATCGTTACAATAAATCAATGGAGTAAACCCAATTGCTTCTTTGATGACTTCTCTTATATTGTCATAACCGTAAGATTTTCCATTTGGTCTAGTCCCTGTAACGTTAATTGATTCAAATGTATATGTTAATGTTACAAATCGATTTAAATACACATACATACACACATGTATACACATACAAACATACGTTTTTTAAATAAATTTACTGGTGGTAGAAATTTATAGATACACTAAAACATCACAATTAAACAAACACATTTTTAACAACATCATCATCTAACACATCATGACACAACTTTTCCCTTATACATGTACACTTGACTTTCCTAAAGCTTGTTTGACAAAAAAAACTTCCCTAAAGCATAACTTATTTCAGTAGAAAATGTCATATAAGTATATAGGTTATTTCCTAAGAAAATGCCATGCTTACTCTTTAAACAAATTAGATATCACATATATCCGTGCGTTACACGTGAATTAAAAAAAATACTTTAAGAATTAGGAAAAATATTATCATTCTACTTGTGATGGTCATAACTTGGATAGCCCGCATTGTGGGAAGATTAGAAAGACATGTTGAAAAAAATTATAGATAAATAAAAAATTAGCCCATCTTAATCTCTACTATATTAAAAGAAGTTTAAGAGGAAAAAACTTTTGATTTCTCCTTTTACTCTTTTTAAACCCCAATAAATATAGTATAAGATTAAGTTGTTTTTGTATTTAAATCATTTATAATTCTATTCACTAATTATTCTTTTACAAATACTTTATAAAATTTAATATTTTCTATTATTATGTTATTAGGAACGTGAAAGATCATGTATATGATTTTGAAGATCCTTATATTATTCACATTGTTTCAGTCAATAACAATGAGCTATTGTTTATCTGTATGTTTTTTGTTGTTGTTTAGTTTTGTGGTCTTAAATATATGTAATAATTTTCAATGTCCATTATTCGTAGTAAAATAGTTTTTTATTTTTAATTTTTTCTTCTCAAATAATATATTTTAGTTTTTTTTCATCTTATTCTACTATATAAATTTATTAGGATTACGCGTACTTTAATTCAAAAATTCTTGTAGATAATTAGGTGTGTTCAAAACCAAACCGAACCGACTAAACTGAATCAAACCAAACAAAAAATGGTCTGTTCTTTAGGCCCACGGTTCGGTTCGGCAGAGCTGCCAAACCAAATCTTCGGTTCGGTTCAGAAAATTTTCAGTTTTTAAACCAAACCGAACTAAAACCTTAAAATCATAATATTTTTTATTTTTTATATATAATTCAATATCAAACCGAACCGATACAAACTTTGATTTTTATTATTATTTTTTAATATTATCATTTAAAAATTATTTATTAATATTTTTTATTAATAATACTGAACTGAACCGAACTGAAACTCATAGTTCGGTTCGGTTCAGTTCTTTTGACCTTCCCGGTTCGGTTTGGTTTGGCATATAGTCGAACCGAAGTTTTCAGTTCGGTTCAATTTTAGTCCATTGACCGAACTGAACCGAACTGTGTTCACCCCTATTAAGATAATTTATATCTCGAGATGATGCACAACTTATTCAAGTTTTCTTCTATTTGCAATAGTTTTATTATAAATATATCATCTCCATGTGATGCACGATATATTCAAATTTCTTTTTATTTGTAATATTATAATTGTAAATATGAGAAATTATCATTATTATTTATTTAATCGTTACTAGTAATTATAAAATTTATTGTATAATTTTGAAACCCTTCAACACGTGTGAAGCACGTATTTTTTGACTAGTATATTAAAAGGGCTTAGGGAATGAGAAATTTTCTGTTTCTCTTTTCACCCTTTAAACTCCATTTAGATATAGGATAAAATAGGTATTTCTCATTTTTGTCATTAATTCTTTTATACATTAAACATTTATATTAAATTAACAGAAATAATTTAGAAAAATATTTAGTTCATAACTTTTCAACCATTAAATCTGATTTAGATACATGATAAAATAAGTGTTTCTCATATTTTTTTTCATTTATTGTTTTATAGATTAAAACTTTATTTTTATTCAATAATATTTTTTACATTAATATTTTCGAAAAAAGTTTTTATAAAACCCTGTCTACTATATGTAAATGTTAATATACATTTGTAATAAAATGAATAACTGAAAATAAAGATAAAAAAATATCCTCAATTGATATTTTAATATATGAATCTTGTTATAAAAATAAGAATAATTCAATAACTATACCAATGATGAAAATGATCATTACATTTTCAATGAAAAATTAAATAACATGATCCAACACGTGTCTGGTAGATAGGAATAGAATACTTTATGAATTAGAGAAAAAATAATTAATGGTATATAATTAACAAAAGAGTTAAAGTTTCAATTATATGTAATATTATGCTGTGCACTCAATAATTTCATTGAAGTCGTGACTAAAACTTTGAAGTCATCAAAGAGATAAATGTGTTAGATTAAAAATATCCTATACCAAAATACGTCAAAGAAAACTCTTCAGATTCACTTAATTAGCTAGAAAACTAAAAAAAATTAATTACATTTAATTTTATACTAAATGATTTGGTTGAAGTTACGCATGAAACTCCAAAGTCATCGAGAAGATGCTTCACAAATTTATGCAATTCTCCGAAGCTTTTAAGGCAATGCATATTCTCGTTTTCAAATTATAATGTATTAAAATTTAATGGTCAATCTGGATGTGTATATTAGAAAGTCATTTTAGAGATTGTGCGAATAATATATAGATAAAATTGTGTTAAAAAGTTTTTTTATTGTTCTTTTAATATACTAGTTAATATACATGTGCGATGTCCATGTAGCTGAGTTTTTTATATTCTTAGCTAATATTATTATTTATAATAATATATTTTTTGTAGATTAAAAAACTTATTTAGCACCATATTATCTATTTTTAAAAATGGTAATTATAGACTTATTCAAATTTATCTTTCCGTTTGTATTGTAAGCTTAATAATTTTGTTTTTAAACAAATTAAACTAACAAATAAATAGACCATAACTGATATTCTAAAATTGTCGTATAACTGAATTATATTTTAAATTAAATCTTATAAATATAATTTAAATCTTTCTATTTATTCAAACAAATTAGAAACAAAGCTGTAATTTTTTCTATAAATCAAATAATAAAAAATAAAGCAATAATGTCTCTAAAGGTATAAAAAAGTAATAAACACACTACAATTAGATAGTGCAAAAAGAAATTATATAAAAGATCGAGTGTTTATACAATTCGTAAAAATAGTAGACGTTCGTACAAATATAGTTGCTTCTAATTATAGTGTATTTACTAATATATTTTTACGAATTATACAAACAAAATTACATTTGATTTTATTTTTTACATTTTTCATGCGTCTTATTTTTCTTTCTTATATTTTAATTTATCTTATCTTAATAAATAAATCTATGTAGTTGATTATATTATAAAAAAAACTAAATATAGTCTAAAATCGATGATATAACCAGTAACTAAAGACAAAAATTAAAAATGGTGTTATTGAATAGTTATATAAGGAGATACACAAATAATCAAAATATTTAATTATTAGGTACATACATTAAAATTTTAGTACTTATTAATGTAGTTTAGATAATATTAGCCAATAAATTAAAGTAAAATTCATCATATTTAATTTAAACTTACTAATATTTAATCTTAATATTTATGAAGGAAAATTAAGGAATTACCTAAAAAAATAGAGGGTAATTCATGTCAACCCCCTTAAGCTTCATTTATATATACAATAGATAATAACAATAATGATTATTATCATTTTTATAGATTGTAGAGAAACATCTATGTTCTCCCTATTGTACTTCTAAATTATTAACAGCGCAGCATAAATGAAAGTCTTTGGTACAAATTTCATTCACATATACTATATATGAAAGTGTAGAAGTTAAAAAAATAGTTTTAGAGAAGACTATCCATAATTATTTTTTAAGTTTCCTACATTCTCCTTTCAATTTATTTATCATCCCAATTATTTACATGAAAAAAATTTCTTAACTATTTTGTAACCGTAGAAGTTGAAGAAACATTTTTTGAAAATATTATCCCTGATTATTTTTTTGATTTCCTTCAATATCATTTCAATGTATTTATTATCCAATTACTCATATAAATTTTTTTAAACTACTTTTTACTTATTAGCACAATTGTAATTTATATGAATTTTTAACTATTTTATTTAAATTATCATCTTTAAACACCTTTTCTCCTAATTATTAATCTAAGATCTTTAAAAGACTAATTATAATTAAAAAGAAGTCCAAAATTGACCAACTATATATTTTAATAAAGAATCATTATTGTCATTTTTATGTGTACATTACTCTATGAAGCACTAAAAATAAAAGTGAAAAAAAGTTCCATTGAGCCGGAAGGAGTCTTAACACTCTATATCAATAACTACTTATCAACATTTTTTTAATTATTTTAAATTAACCTCACAATGAAAATACATATATTAAGAAAACATAAGATTCCACATAGTAATAATATTTATAAAATTTAATATTCATGTGTGATTGATAAGGAGAAGCTTGTAACAAGTAGTGGCTAACTACTTTCCCTCAAGCCTCTTCACTTCTGTCAAACTAATGTTAGTTTGACAACGACTGATAAACTGATATCAATTTATCATTTTAGCAGTTAGCTCTTAACCGGCTTAGTTCTTATTCTATTCTCACATATTAAGTCTAGTAATCGAAGCTACCATAATGTATCAGAGGTTCTCTATAAATACAGAAAGAATACCAGTCACAAAGTTAGTGAAACTGATATTCTATCAATTTGATATTCCATCTCTTATTGAGTTTACTCTCTCTCTCTATCTTCTTTTCTATAAGTACACTTTACTTACTGAGTTTTACTTAGTTTCTATATGGTCTGAAAGCCTTAGACTTGCATCAATGGCTGAAACTTCAACTACATCGAGTGGAACTCAAAGTAACAACAGTACAACAAATCTTGGCACTGTTTTTCCAAATACCTTCAATAGTTATGTATATGTGAAGTTGGATAGAAAAAATTATGTCCTATGGAAATTTTAATGGCAAGAGAGGAGGAAGAGGCTTTGGCAGGAGTAATAACAGAGTCATTTACCAAGTTTGTGCTAGGCCTGGACACACAACAGCTATCTGTTACTACATTTATGAAAAGAACTCCTTAAATTGGCAAAACAATACTCAACATCAACATAGCTTTTCAAATCTGGACCTTCTGCTTATATGGTCTCACCAATAGCCTATATGGCAACTCCGGACACTCTCAATGACATGACTTGGTATGCTGACAGTACAGCAACAAACCATGTCACTGCTGACTTAGGTAACCTAAGTATTGCTCAAGAAGATGGAGGTAATGAGAAACTTGTTGTTGGGAATGATAAGCAACTTTCTATTTCACAAGTTGGTTCTTCCCTTTTACCTATTCTTAACAAAAATACCTTTCTAAAACTAAAAACAATCCTTAGGGTACCTGAGATTAAAAAGAACTTAATACCAGTATCTAAACTGACATGGGCTAATGATGTTTTCATTGAATTTCACTCTGATTCTTGTTTGGTGAAGGACAAAGCAACATGAACAACATTGCTACATGGGACACTTGAAGGAATGTATTTGTCAGCCCTCAGTTGCAGCATTCAAAACACCCTTCTTGCTTCAAAAAAAAAATTCCTTAAATCATCTTTCAATTCTGTTGTTGCTGATAAGTTGTTCAGTGTAAAAATTATGCTTCTTACTTGAATAAAAATAACCTGTTGTCCTTGATCTAGGTAGACTTAATACTGGTTCAAATTGTCAAGTCATATCTCTTGCTTTTAATCATAAACATAACAATTGTGCAGCATATTGTGTAGCTAAAAACAACAATTTATCTGTGCAAAAATTAGATTCAAATCAAAACCATTCTAGTTCTGAAAAGCACAATCTGGCACGAGAGACTAGGTCACTCCTCTTCTAAAATTTTAACTCAGATACTTCTTCATAACACCCTGTCTCATGCTTAATTCTCAAAAGTAGACCTTAGATCTATTAAGCCTGTCAAAAAGGAAAAAAAAATTATGTTTTACCTTTTCCTACTTCAAACACAATAACTCAGTGTATCTTATTCATATAGACCTATGGGGTCTTGCACCATATCTTTTAAAAGAAGGGTTTAAGTATTACACTTTCTTTCTTGATGATCACTCAAAATTTACTTGGTTGTACCCTCTGAAGCTTAAATCAGAAGCTGTAGAAACTTTTGTCATTTTCAAGAACATGGTTGAAAAACAAACTTCAGAAAACTATCAAAGTTGTTCAAACAGATTGAGGGGTGAATTTAGGCCTTTTGTCAAATTATTACAAAGCCAAGGGATAAAATTCAGGCATCCATGCCCTCATATCTATCAAAAAATGAAAAATTGAAAAGAAAACACAGACATTTAATGGAAATGGGCTTAACCCTTCTAGTTCAAGCATCTATGCCCTTAACCTTCTGGAGGGAAGCATTCCAAACTTGGTTCATCTGATAAACAGACTGCCAACTCCTACTTTAGACCAACTTTCTCCCTATTAAAGCTATATAACCAAAAACCAAACTATTCTTACCTTAGAACCTTTGGTTGTGCATGCTACTCTCAGCTAAGACCTTACAATATGCACAAATTGGATTTTTCACATAGATTTATGTCTATTTTTAGACTTCTCAAATGAGCTTAAGGATTATAAGTCCTTACATAAAGTAAATAGAGTTTATCTCTCTACTAATGCCATATTCAATGAGAATCACTTCCCATATCAGCAACTGTTTTCTGCGTCTTTTTCTTAAAAAAAGCTTGTCTCAAGTGAATCCTCAACTGAAGTTCCTTTCCCTTTTTTCTGTGACAAATATGCCTCTCAACTCACAACATCTAGATAATGACAAAGGCACTTCTCATTTAGGTGACACCATTGTAAGTATAAACTTTTCACCTCTTTTTAGTTGTGTAATTCAAGATAACAATCATAATACTGATGTTTTGGTTAGCTTTGGTGTTAGTTCTAGGCCTGAATTTCCTTCCATTTTAGATAATTTAGTTACCAATTTGCCTATCGCACTTTTATGCCAACTCAATACTCATAATCATCCAAAAAGCATACCTCATAACTCAGCTCACCCTATGCAAACCAGGTCTAAGAGTAACATTTTCAAGCCTAAAGCCTATACTGCCACTAAACATCATTGACCACCCTTTCTCTTCCAACTGAATAAAAAACAGTCAACCAGCTTTTACTAATCCTAACTGGCAAAATGTTATGTTGGAGGAGTACACTTTCCTAATAAATAACCAGAGTTGGGAATTAGTTGAATTTCAGCCTACTATATCAGTTCTGGGAAATAAATGGGTTTTCAAACTTCAATTTTATAGAAAAATAAAGCTATATTAGTGACCAAAGATTTTCACCAAAATTCTGAAATTGATTTTACAGAGACTTTTAGTCATGTAATCAAACCTACAATAGTAAGACTTGTTTTGCACTTGGTTGTGAGTTTAATTAGGAAATGAGGTAATTAGATGTTAATAATGCATTTCTTAATGACATTATTAATGAAACCCATATATATGACACAACTTGAAGGATTTGAGGATAATAACATGCCTTCTCATGTGTGTAAGCTCAAGAAGGCTTTATATGGCCTTAAACAAGCTCCCCGAGCTTGGTATGATAGGCTTAGATCATTGTTAGTACAGTGGGGGTTTTCTTTAATACCCCGCCTGATACATCATTATTTGTTTATAAGAATGCATCAGATATTCTTTTTCTACTTATTTATGTTGATGATATGCTGATCACTGGCAATAATTCCAAGCTTCTACATCAGGTTGTTACAGACCTAAACCACTCATTTGCCCTTAAAGATTTAGGCTCTTTACACTACTTCTTGGGGGTGGAAGTATTCAGAAACCAAAATAGTTTTTTTTTGTCTCACACCAAGTAGGTTACTGAGATTCTCAAGAAAAGAAAGATGGATGGAGCTAAACCAACTACAACACCAGGTTATGCATCATCCATTCTATCAGTCTCAGTTGGTCAACCAATGCAGGATGTAACTCTTTTCAGGAGTACAGTTAGGGCTTTGCAATACTTGTCCTTAATAAGACCAAATTTTGGGTTTATGGTTAATAAACTAAGCCAGTTCTTGCAGGAACTAACAGAAGTTCACTAGCAAGCCTGTAAAAAGAGTTATTAGGTACCTAAAAGGTACTATTATAGAAGGGATCCATCTGAAACCTTGTACTTCACTGGTTTTTGCAAGATTTTCATATGCGGATTGGGCAGGTAATGTGGATGACAGGAAATCTACTGGTGCATACATGATCTTTCTAAGAGGTAATTTGTTATCTTGGTCCTCAAATAATCAAAGTGTCATTACTAGATTAAGTGTTGAAAGTGAGTATAGGTCCATGTCTAATGCAAGTGCTAAAATTAATTAGTTTCAAAGTCTTTTATCTAAATTGTTCATCACTTTAACACAACCACCTATTCTTTGGGTAGACAACATGAGTGTCGTTGCCTTAGCCTCCAATCCAGTTCTACATGCTAGAACTAAACACATAGAATTGGATATTCACATTATTAGAGACAAGGTACATAAAGGACAATTGGAGGTCAGATTTATCCTTCGACAAACCAATTGGCAGATATTCTCACGATGACCTGGTCCACTCCATGATTTCTCTATCTCAAGTCCAAGCTTAAGATGACTTCCTCCCCTTTTAACTTGAGGGGGGATGATAAGGAGAAGCTTGTAACAAGTAGTGGCTAACTACTTCCCTCTCTAACTACTTCCCTCGAGCATCTTCAGTTTTGTCAAACTGATATCTAACCGATATCACTTTAGCAGCTAGCTCTTAACTGCCTTAATTCTTCTTCTATTCTCACATATTAAGTCTTGTAATTGAAGCTACTATGTATCAGAGGTTCTCTATGAATACAGAAACAATCATAAAATTAATGAATTTACTCACTCCCTCTCCCTCTCTCTTCTTCTCTATAAACACACTTTACTTACTGAGTTTAACTCAATTTCTATAATGACACACTTCTCAAAAACTAGTGAGAAATAAATAGTCTAAAATAAGTAACAACATTCTAGCAAGATTGATTCAAATTACTTAAAAAATAGATTGTGATCCAAAATAAAGGTCTCTAGTAATTTTGAAAAGCTAACTTCTACTTTTCATTTGTTACACACATGATCAAATATCGATTAGTTTTGCTTCTATTCTGAAAGCCAAGATAAGATGGTGGAGAAGTTGCTCTAGGATGACTAAAATATGTGGATGATTTTCAAGAAGAAACTTCGTTATTCTTCTCTTTCTTGTAAGTACCCATTTTAACTTTTGAGCATTACTTTTTACGAATAAAGTTTAAGTATAAGAGAGATCTTGCATATTATTTGTGTCTATACTATACGTAAAAGTGTATAAGATGGGGAAATATTTTTGGACAATATTATCCTAATTATTTTTAAAATTTTCTACAATATTCATACACTCAAAAGTAAAAGTACACAATCCCATGAATAGTTTTTCAACTATTTTGTTTAAATATTATCTTTAAACACTTTTCATCATTACTCTCTAAGATATAAAAAGACAAAGAAAATAATTAGTCTCAAATTAATTCAGTATTTTTTAGCTAATTATTTTAGATAGCATGTATTACAAGACTCACTTAAAACATAATGAAAGAAAATTAATATTAAGCACATTAAAAATCTCTTTTCTATATATAATTTGTTTTACTTAATTTCACTCGAATTATTTTTTATAATCGTGTATATCATTTTATATTCTCATGTAGACAAAATTTGTGAATGAATTAAACCATCACAGGTCAAGATCCATACATCACACATGATATTTGACTAGTTAATCTAAATGGCTCAACAAAAAATTAAAGTGTCAGAAACCTCAAAGGATTAGGTGTTCGGAAATTAATCACGATAAATGTCTTAGAGCCTAATTCAACTGAAAAGTTAATTTGAGAGTTGAACATTACTCTAAACTTATATTCTTATCTCAATACTTATACTTAGCCGATGTGAGATTATCTCCTCAATAATTACATTACCCTTCATTTAATAATAAATTGAGAAATTCGATAAAGAACCGAAACTTAATTTAAAATTACAATACTAAAAAGTTAATTAATCTGTACCTGTGCCTTGAAGGATGTGAAGAAGCTTCCATCTATTTTTCAGCTTCAGAGCAGTTTCGAAATATACATCTTGGTCAAGATTAGAACAAGTACCAAACTTCTCCCAATTGTACTGATAATTGCTTAATAAAGCTCTCCTAGGGCAAACTAGTGTTGGCCAATCCTTCGTCAAATTTGTCATGAGATTCAGTATCTAAATAGAGAGGGAAATTAATAAGAAAAGATTTATGCTTGACTAAATTTATGATTTCCGTGGATTGACAAGTAATATATACCCAGTTGTTTAAATTCCTCTACCTATTCCTCAATGGAATTGATTCATGTTATTGTAACTCTCCCTTTCCTAATTTATATATTAATAGATCTTTGACAAAAAACAACCCTATTGAGTCGGTTTGCAATAAATTACCTTCAACTTATTGAAAGGTACATCCGTACAATACGTAGGGTTCTTGCGTCCGAATTTGACAGGTACTAAATGGTTAACGATAAAATTTGTTTTTGGTTTTCCCGTTGACGGATAACAACAACCACTCCTTGTGTTACATCGGGATCCTGGCCACTATATATATGAAGCAAAATAGAATCAATTATGTTGTCCTCATCTTTAGTAATTTGATAAGTCAAAGTAACAACAACAAAATATTTAGTAAAAACTCATTAATTCATACATACCTGTTGACTAAGATAGAAGAAATCAAAATATGTTCGAGAATACCCAAAGTGAGATTGTGTTGCAAATGTTAGCAAAAGAAAAATTACAAAGCCAGGCTTCATCATCTTCTTTCAGTTCAAATGGTGACTACTACGTAATCAAGTGCTTGTAATTATTGTATTTAAGTGAAGATCGACCAACCTTTGTTGCTAACACCGATAACATTGTTTATATGTTCCTTTAGTAAAAAAATATGATTACTATAGGAAGGAATTTGTCATATTCCAAGATCACCCTATTTTTCATTCATTTTATTTGTATTTGAAGAAATTATAGAGTCATTATTGAGAAATTAATATTGTATGATATTGTTCTTTCAGGGATTGAAAGTTTCTTATGAAACCAAAATTACTATTTGGATCGCCTTTTCGGTTTTGCTGAGAGATATTTATATATGTGTGTGTAGAGAAAAAAGAAACAAGTTACGATCTCAATATAATAGCTGTATTATTATTCTATTCTTTGGGTGAAAGAGAGTTTCAAGTGAACCAAAAATTACTGTTTATATATATAGAGAGAGAGAGGTAAGAGAGTTTTTCTATTGCTTTTAAAACTTGCTACCATGCATTTCTAGCACATTAGAATTACTCAATAATGTGAACAAACCAATTTCAATTAGTTAAGTTATATAGATCATATATACTGAAGAAACACAAAGAGATGAGATGAATGAAATCTTAATTATCAGAAATAGTGAGTTTACGCATTTTAAAAAGAAATACGAGGATGCATAAAAGTACTATATTTTATATATAAAGAGGTAAATATTTAAGCCTCACATATCATTTTTTATTGCTTTCTTGCAGCACTACTCTAAATACATATATATTGTACAAATTTTCATTTGGTGATTACTGTTGAATGACTGAGGAACGTGGTTTGTCATGCCAGGGTGAGTTGATTAGTTGGAGAGGTTGCAAAACATGAGGTGGTTGGGGCGGTGTTGAAAAGTATCATCTTTGTCATTTTCTAAATTGGGTCAAATAAAAAAATTTCTTGGGTATCAAGCAATTGATAATTTGAGTTTAGGATTGAATTTACGAATTGTGTTTCTGTTGTATTTTCTTCAACTTTATTAAATGAACAAGTTAAACAAAACATAATTAAGAGATCAAATATAAATCAAATAAAATTTAAGTTACACTCAGTATCACAAGAAAAATAAACTACACCATATCAAATCAAGCTCAACCTATATAAGACAAGAACTTTAATCTATTAAAATATTCATAAAAATATCAACGCACGTGAGAGTTATATCAACAATAAATCAAAATTCAAAAGCTAAGTAATAAAAAATAGATCTGATAGAAAATTTGCAGTAGAGCATGCGAGAGAATGACCAATTAAATCAACAAGCTTTTTTCGTCAAAGAAAGATTCTCATAAATCAAAATGGGTACATTAGCTCTTGCTCCACAGACGGAGAAGATTCATGAAAAGGGTTACACACGATAGTAGACACATCACTATACCGACCCTCTCTAGGACACTCATAAGCAAGAATATTTTTCGATCTAGGACAATGACTAAAAACAATAGAAATAAAGTTGTTAGCCAAGCCCCAGATATTGAAGACCACATTGCCAATTTGAGATTCCAATGCCCAAAAAACTGCATAAGCTTCTAAATGAATCAGAGAGTTGGAGTTGTGGAATTTTTGAAAGCCCACCGCCACTGTTTTACCTCCAGGGTCCCATAAAGCCCAACCAATTCCCCCATCGTCTTCTGAAATCCTTGTAGCGTCAATACAAAAGAGCCAATAATTAGAGTGCAGTTGGTCATGCCAAGTAGAAACCGGGATCAAGTCCCCCTCGTTATGGATCCGCACTACACATGTATACTCTAAGAATTTATCTTCAGCCCGAAGCACCGTAGGACATGGGTCGAAAATCTGTCCATTAAATACCAAATTATTCCGAGCTTTCCACAAATGTCAGAGGTGAAATACAAAATAAGATAGCAAGCCATCCAAGTTATCCTGTATTTTAAGTAAACCATAAATAGCTTTCTATTAATCGAGCATTGAGCAACCATGTAGAGAAGAATAAAAGCCAAATCTACTATGGAACCAAAACATATTAGTCAACCTACAATCAAAGAAGAGATAAGTAGAGGTTTCTGATTCGGTCTCACAGAGAGTGCAAATTGTATTGATTTGTATTCCTCTACGCACCATGTTGGTTTTAGAGGCTAAGAAGTTATTGAGAGCTCTCCACAAAAATCCATGAATTTTTAGAGGTAAATTAAGCTGCCAAATATTTTTCCAAACAACATCACCAACAGAGCTATAAGACCCAATATTTCTCCGATTACACAGCCTTCCATCTTCCATCATACAACACGCTAACTTATAACCCGATCTGGCAGAATATAATCCACAGTTATTAAAGTATCCGACCAAATCTTCTTCCCTCCTGAATCTGCTTAACGGAATTGAGCGGATTATCTCTATATCATAAGATAAAAAGACACAATGAAGAACCTGAAGATTCCACTTGGTTCTGTCAGAGTTAAGTAGATCTCTGACATTATTGACATTACTATTTTTCTGGGTGATTACTTCAAAGGTGTGGGTCTAGGAACCCATGGGTCCTCCCAAATACTCACTTTGTCTCTGTTGCCCACTGACCATCTCAAACCACCAAAAAGAAGCTTCCTACCCTCAATTAAGCTCTTTCATGCCCAAGAAGGTTTTCTACCTAGGCGAGCCTCCATAAAATTCAAATTCTGAAAGTATTTACTTTTTAGCACATCATGAAGAAGCATGGATGGATTCCTTAAAATATGCCAACACTGTTTAGCAAGAACTACAGTGTTAAACGCACTCAAATCTCTGAATCACTACTACCAAATTATTTTTTAACGACGGTGATTACCCCTCGTGAAAAATCAAAGACGACGGGTAAGTGCCCATCATTGTAAAAGGTGTCGTAAAAAATCAAACATTTTTCACGACGGGCAAAAATACAACGGGTACTCCAACAACGGTCGTATTGATGAATTGCATTTGATGACGGCTGCTAGAGTAACCGTCGTCTTTGCTTACAATCAAACCTACAACCTCAATTTAATTTTTTTAAAAAAAAGAGTTTCTAATACTATAAGCTTAAAAATTAGTTTCTTCAGATAGAAAATAAGACTTATATATATTAACAAAATAGACAATATATATCAAAAGAACCTAGAAATTAAAACCTCTTGTGAATAATCTCTACAATTCTCCAATAGTCATCAATTTCAAAAACCGGCTTTACTATCAATCTCATTGTGGGTGTGTCTGGTGGCAATGGATTTCCATTCGTAGCTTCTTATGTCATTCTTTACAAAATAAAAGAGAAAAATTAGAAATACTACAAGGAATGTCAATTTTCATGGATGGCCTTATATATGAATTTCTTTTTTTTTTTCCGAATTGTAGGCGAGATTGAGTAATAGTATATAATTAACATTCATACTTATCAAATTAAATTCCAAACCATCATTTCCATCATTAATTAATAAGAATTAAGGAAGCTAGAAACTAAAATCACAACTAATGAGAACGCAGATACGAATTCTCATCACGTCCATACTACATAAAACATATCTCTAATCTAAAAAGCTCACCTTATATTACAATCATCAGAAAGAGACTACAGAAATCATCAAAGGAAAGTGATTAATTTACTCATAATTGTGCAGGAGTTACATCAATCAACACAAGCCTAGCAGTTTTAATTTTCTCTTTGAAGAATAAAGAAGCTTGTTTCTTTAATTCATAAAAATTAGAAGGGAACCCATCTTACTTTTCTCGATATTTGGGAAAGACCAACATGCTTAACATAAGTAAAGGAAAAATGTATTCAAACTTCAAGCCAAACCAGTGAGCAGCTTCATGACTAATAAAAAATATATGTATGCATGTCCGATAAGAGAGTATAATGATTAGCATGGACAAAACAATGACTATATTTTCAAAAAATCTTATTCCAAAATGGAAATATACCTTGTAGACAGGTCCAAATCCACCATTAATACAATAAACTCACACATCTACAGACAGTTGCCACTTACATCGCCTTTAAAGAAATGAACATCCTTAGGTTGTCACCCAGTTCTCCTCCAAAATTAGCAGCATTGAGATCTCTATAAAACCAGCTAATAATGAGCAAATTGGAAATGAAGATGTTCTAATGCATCAAATTAAAATAGGAAATTGAAACTAACATACATTCTTATTGTGTTTGAATTATCACAAATAACACCTTCAAATAGCTGAGTATTGGACAAGATGTGAACGTTTAGAAATCCTTCAAACATTGGTTCTTCAAAACCTTTCAAATCTAGTTGCTTGAACATTTTGTCCGAGCAGCAAGAATGGGTGCGAAGAGGAAAGGGAAGGAGGATGAGGACTAAGGAAGAAGAAGGGTGAAGAAGAACATAACATAACATTTTGTTCGAAGACCATGCCCATATTTTCTTTAGGTTTTTCACATTTAGATATAACATAACATCTAAAGTCCAATTTCTAGGCTGCTTCAACTTTCAAGACGAATAACCTAAGCTTTTATTTTCAATGTCCACAACAAAAATTAAAATAAAAGACAAAATCAGATCATAAATGACCAAAGCTGAAAAAGGTCAGATTCTGAAGAGAGCACCAGAAAGCAGTGTGGGGTTCACAGAGGCGATTCCGCGTAGCTTAGCAGCATTCGAAACTAGAGAAGTTGAGGATAATGATGGTGATGATGTTGAACTGTTAAGAAGAGATCTCGTAGAAGCCGAAGAGTGCTGTAGGGTTCTCCTTGCACAGTTAGCCGCCATTTTGCTTCTCAATCGTAGGGAAGAAGAGGCTAGGGCACATATGGATGAGAGAGGGAACGAAATGGGGAAGAGAGTGGGAGTGAGAGTTTACTTTGTTTGCCAAATACGACGGCGGTTCCAGTCCCCATCGTTTTGTCCCGCGATTCTATTAAAAAATGACGGGGTTCCTGGCCCCGTTCTTTTTGTCCCACGATTCTACTAAAACACGACGGGGTGTTGACCCCCGTCATTTTTGTGTTTCATATTATCTATAACGACGTCATCTTGGTACCCCGTCGTGCCTATTTTTAACGCCTGTCGTCGAAGAATCATATTGTAGTAGTGAATCCAATACCACCTTCAAATTTTGGTTTGATTCGGTGATTCCAAGAACCCTAATGAATCCCTTGTTTAAAAGGTGAACTATTCCACCAATAGTCCATGATTTTACTACTAATTTTCTAACAGATAAAGAGGACAGCGTAATTTGGCATAGACATAGCCACTGCTTTGATCGAGGTTTTTCTTCCGGCTTGAGAGAGAAAACGTTCAAACCACCCAATAAGCTTGGACAAAATTCTTTCATAGATATTGTTGAAAACAATTGTTTTAGACAACCCAAAATCAGTTTTCATGCCCAGGTATTTAGAGAGGGACTCTACACATTTTAATCCAAAGAAATCAGCTAGGTTAAGCTTGACATTATCGGGAGTGTTCTTGCTAAAAACAATAAGGCTCTTTTGAATATTAATCTCATGTCCTGAAGCTATGTTGTAAACATTAAGAAAATTCATAACGGCTTCTAATTTAGCTCGCTCGACTCTATAGAATAACATAGAAAATCCTATGCAAAGAAAAAGTGGGAAACCACTGGACCTCCCCGTAAGAAACATAACTACATATATGTTTATAAATAACACTCCTCTCTAATAAAGAAGACAACACCTCAGCATAAATAAGGAATAAATAATGCGAAGTGGGTTTCCCTATCTGATGCCTCTAGAGGCTTTGAAAAGGGGGGCCACATTTGCCATTGATGATAACCCTAAAAGCAACTGAGGAGATGCATAATATGATCTAATTACACCACTTCTCAGAAAAACTCAATCTTGTAAAGGTTTCCAATAAAAAATCTCATTCTATTCTCTCACACACTTTAGATGAACAAGCTTAAGTTAATATTATATAGTATTAAGATTAGTATTACATGTAGAGGAAACTTAATATAAGATAATTCATATTCAAAATTAGTTGAACACGTGCATTGCACGTAAAATTCTACTAGTACCTTTAAAAAGGACTTAAATTAAGAGAAATTTTTTAATTCCTAATTTATCTCTCGTCACTTTTTAAGTCCTAATTTAATGCTTACTTTTAATTGATTTTTGCTAAATATAGGTTTTGGTTCAAGAAATAAAAGGCATTTAAGATACCGTGCTCTCAATACAAGATTCAAGTTTTGTATAACCACAAATTGGAAAATCAATTTGTTATTTATATTCATTTAGAATTTAATTTTAAGTAATTTTTGCTAAATATTGCAATGGGTTTTAATTCGAGATACAAAAAGCATTTAACATACTCTATACTCAACATAAAAACAAGTTGTATATGACCACAAATTGGAATTTCAATTTGTTATTCATATTCATTGTTGTATTGAAAGTCATCAAATATTATTCGATGAATTATTGTATACTTAGCATAGAATATTTCAATCAAACTTTTGATTATGTCCTCAAATAGAAATGGGTAGTCATGAACGTATCATTTACTAACTAATGAGAAAAATTTTATAATAATTTTATAGGCTAAATTTTAAATAATTAAATGATACGTAAATCATTTATAAATTAATTTATTAAATTATTTTAATGAGTTATTGAATAATAATTTATAAATATTTATGATATTATTTAATTATTTAAAATTTAATCAATTATTTAATTATTTTTTAATTTTAATACGTGCATCGTGTATGATTTAATACTAGTGAATACAAAAGCCACCTGTCTAGAGAGAGAGAAAGAGCTTTGAGAGAGAGGGAGGAGTTCTCTTTAAAATTCTTTACGGATCGGACGCTCCCACCGAGTCGCCACCCAATCAGCGACACCGATCCGAGACCGAATCATGGAAGGAGTTGGGGCCCGACTCGGACGGTCCTCGACTCGGTATGGACCAGCTACGGTGTTCACTGGACCGGTGAGGAAGTGGAAGAAGAAGTGGGTCCACGTAGCTCCATCTAATGCCGCATCCCACCATCACTCTCAGTCTCACAGCCATAACCACAACAACAACAATGCTACAATTAACGGTAATAACGGTTCGCATCTCTTGTTTTATAAGTGGACCCCAATTACGCAAAGCAACAATGGCAATAATCTGACGGACGACAAAAATTCCGGCAAGGACGAGCCTGTGTTGGAGGAACCTCCCCGGCGAAAATTCAAATACATTCCGGTACTTTCTTGGAATTTTCCTCTTCTATTCACTTTTGTTTATGGAAATTTTGAATGTTTGGTTTCAACTTTTTATTTGGTAATATGTGGGGTTTCCTGGTGAGTGTGAGGTTTTAATTTGACAAGGCAGGTTGCTTAATTGACGATTTGGATATGACGAGTAAGCTAATTGTAATTTGAAAGAGCCGATTCAGAGGTATTTTCATATTGAATCACCAATGGGGATAGAGATGGACTCGGAGTAGAGTAGAATGACTTGCTTTGGTTTGATGTCTGTTGGAAAATTGGCAAAATTGTTCTAGTGTATTGGAGAGAGGAGATTTCGTTTTTACTTTTTGATCAGTCATCGGTGATAAGGAGTAGGGAGATTATGAAAACTATGTTAGGATACTGGACTTTGCATTGATTATGCTTACTAATATTTACCGACAAAAAAAAGATTGTGCTTACTAATAGAAGTGCAGTATTTAAAAAAGAAGAATTAAAGAAACAGATTTCTGAAAAATACTTCTTTATTGGATGAATGAATCCTTTGTACAAAAACACTTGTATTTGTACAGATTCTTTGTAATTTCCAACTTAACTTAAATAAACTGGCGTACTTAACTAATACTGGAAAGATGCTATACAAGAGGTAATTTGGTTTACTACTGAATTAACAAACACTAGCTGACATGGCCGCAACTAAACCATGATCTACTTCCTTCAAATCCTAACGCTTATATTTACTAGTATCATTAAAATATCCCTGAAGGTGATGCGTTAAGAAAGTGTGAGGGTGGAAAATGGAAATAGGCAGTAAAGATGTACGAAGCGAAACTTTAGCTTTTGTAGCTCTTGTTGATATCAAAAATATATTTTAGTTACCCTTCTTTTGTATATTTTTCCGATAGCACTTTTTAGATATAATTTCATTTGTAACCTGAGTACTTTATTTCATCAAACATAGTTTTGATGCTAATATAAAATTAATCTCTGCTACTGATTTAAGTTTGATGCTAAATGTAATTGTTACTAGTGAGAAGTTCAGGATTATATAAAAACCATATTTGCAGGCAATAAAAATCTTGATTCACTGCGATTTGTTGTTTTTTTGGGTATACACATACTCAAGTTCCGTGCATTTGGGAAGTCAATTTTTTTCTCATTCTATTTACTGGGTTAATTGTATCTTCAAGTTGAGGAAAACTCAGCATCTTGGACTGGATCTTACGGTTCTATTAATCAAAATTGGAATGGTTCTTTTCCCTTCATAATAAGATTTTACTGAACTTCTCTTTGCGCAGATGCCGCGTCATATACTTTTCATAGCCATATATACTTGTTATAGATGTTCTATTTTATTGGAAAACCTATGTAGTTTGATTCGTGAGTGTTCAGTTTCCCTTAAAGTTTCAATCAATTTTTATATGCTATGAGATAGTTTTCATTGATTTCTAAAAGTTTATGCTGACTTTGATTTTTCAGTAAATCCTTACCTTGGACATCTCCATTGATACGGAAATTTTCATCCTTGGTTATGGTTGTGATGGTGTTTGGGTAGAATTGAAGCAGGTCTCAATGTTTTGGGATTCTGGCCATTTCTTTATAGCAGTTATAAACCCTTTTGAGCATGGTCGTTAGCAAAGTTAAGAATGCGTCTACCCTAAGCAAGTCATAGAAAATTATTAATGTACATGTCTTCTCTTTATTGGTCTTGTTTTGTAGATATATGGTTACATATTTAAAGGCTACTTGGTTGCTGTAATCAGATTACCATAATTTTCATGAAGGAAGACAACATAAGTGAATACTTTTCTCAAGTCACTTCCAAAACTAATTTTAACAACATAGACTTCGTCAAAGTAGACTCATTCTAGTCTTTTTATCATCACATCTGACAGTTTCACTGGAGATAGAAGCGTCTAAAATTGTCAATGGAAATTAAGAGAGTACTACGAATAGATACATATCTTCAGCATTTATGACCTCAGAATCGCTTTTTTTTTTTCTATCTTCTTATAAAAATGTTCATTTTCTACCATGACTTTGTGTTGGTGATTTTGATCAAGTTTCCAAAAGAAAAAAAAAAGAGAAAACAAGGGAAACAATGTTGTTTTCCAGAAAATTTGATATCCGTAAACGTGTTAGGTGGGATTCAAGAAGTGTTTTCATACAAATTTTATGAAAACTTGTACAAAAACAGTTCTCAGAATCAGTAGATTGACATGTTTGGTAAATTTGTTTTTGGGTAATTTATTATTTCAAGAAAAAACAGAAAACCAAATTGAGACCCTCCCAAACAGGCTCATACTTCCTGTGTAGAATAAGCCGGAGACTGCAGTTTAGAAATTGTTATGTGGCACATGAAGGAAAGGGACTTCATCTGTTTCAGTTATGTGTGGCATAAATCATTCAGTGTGATCAATAGCAGGAAGGAGTTGCAGCTTTGTAAGTAGCATATTGAAAGGGTCAAGTACAGGATTGTTAGTTCTTCTGAAAATAAATAACAGTTAGCATTTGGTGTGATGTTATCATTTGGAGCATTTGTAGCATGATCATTGTAAAATCGAACATATAGTTAGAATTAAAAAAATTAGGATATATGCATTTCTGATTGGCATGGAGTTCAGTCATTTCTCATCGTCATATAACGCTTGGATTGGATGCATCTCTGGTTTACATGTAATAATGTTTCAGGACACATGCTTTCTATTAATCTGTGAAGTCAGTTAGATATGTAGTAGTACTTCAATGTGATATTTGGTCTTTGGTATGACAAGCTTTTTAGTGTAATAAACTGGTTGTAACCTGTAGGTATGATAAAATAGGGAATTGCAGATGGTAAACGGTAAATAAACTAGAAACTTGGTTTTTACGATATTAGAGCTTGGCAAGTTATGTCATACTGGTATTTGAATAGACGATTTAGTTTTCAAACGATTCTTGGAAAAATGTGACAAGTAGTAACTTGCCCTAACTATGGCCAATCTATAGCACTCCATTTCAAGAATAATATCGCTCTAGAATCTAGAGCAACTTGTACTGGAGCTAGAGTATTCTTTGAACTTTGGTCAATGAATTCACTCTCTTTGTTCTTGCAGGTTGCTGTGTTAGAGGAACAACAACATGAAGCTGCAGAAAAGGTTGAAGATGAAGGTAAATTATTAGAAACTGAATCGCGTGCAGGAGGAGGGTCAACTTCCAAGGTGGAGCTTTTAGATGAAAAGCCGGACATTAATGATGTGCCTATGGAAGAAAGTCAGGTAAAATGATCATTCTTTTTATATCCACTACTCTTGCTTCGAATACTTTGATAGTTTGATTCACCTTTAGAGGTTTTTCCTCCATAGTTTTTGTCTATTTTGGATACATAATCCTCACTGGTATTTTGAGGTAGGAGCGTTTGTCAATGCATTTCGAACTATAAACAAAAATCTTGAGTTTGTGTAACAACTGCTAAGATTTATAGGAGATAAAATTCGTCAGAACTACTTACTTCTTGATGATACAATCATACAATTGATAAGTTTTTATATGTAACTGCTTTCTAGCATACAATTGATAAGCCCGATTTTACTTCAAGTTATTGTACTCATCTAGAAGTTGCTTTCCAAGAAGTATTTCATACTTGTTGCTGGAGGAACTGTTATTGTGCTTCTTTTTTATTTGAAAAAGCTAAATTTCACTTGTTCCCAAGCAGTATAGAAAATCTCAACAGTTGCTTATGGCAGTTATGAGCAACGGTAGAATAGAATGCCTATATAAAAATACTTCTGCAGTTAATTACCGAAAATGATTTGGAAATATTTAGTCCATGCTACCCCCTTGACATAGATGGGGAGAATTGCTTGTCTAAGTACTTCTGTTTTGTGCTTGAGATGATATGCTATTGGTTTTCAGGAAAAAATTCATCAAGTACGCCAAGATTTGAATGAAAGTACTTTGGACTTGAGTCTGAACTTGAATGCTTGTGACGACGATGTTGAGTCGGGTTCAAATACGGATCAGTAGGAAGAGGAGCAAAGTTTTGAAAGAAAGATTGATGCTGAGTGAAATCTGCAGTCCGGCATTTTTATTTTTTTTCATTGATACAATTTTCTTCCTCAAGGTGAGTATTGAATGGATGTATTAGGCAGATTAGACTCTTTTAACTCTGAATTTGATGCTTGGCTTTCCTGAGCTGATGATATGTATTTGTTCTGATTTGTTTAGTGAAAGATATAATAATACTAAACTGAATTATCTATCATTGGAATAGACTTTTTTTTTAAAAAAAATTTATACACCTTTTCCTCTCCTCAAGTTTATGACTTTTTTTGTCAAGTATTTGTTACAGTGGAAATTTCATGATCTTTGTTCACAATTAAGTTTCAACCATCATTCATTCACTGATAATTTTTGAGTAAATTATACTTTTACCGCTTAGTTTGGGATCATTTTTATTTCAACCCTACACTTCAAAAATTATAATATAGACATGACAGTTACAATATTGATTTATTTTATTTTTCTGTAAGTATTCTATTATCATAAATTAACATAGATTCTCGTAAAAGACTTACATCGTGTCAAGTTAGAAGTCTGTTACATTTCTCAAAATTTTACAACTAGTTGCCACGTCAGTTGTACGCCTCTATTTCTTCCTCCTTCCTTCTTCCTTCTTCTTCCTTTCCCCCACGCACCATTGTTGCAGGTTTTAGATTTTTTCCTTGGGCCATTCTTCCTTGGTTCCTGTCCTTCTTCCCCTATTTTTTTCCTTCTTTCTCCTTTTTTTCTTCCCCCGACCCGCGATTAGGGTTTTATTCATTCTTTCCCAGTCCTCGACCACCAATCCGCGACCACCAACAGGGAAATGGGTTTTGCTCCTTTTAGGGAATATTGGAGGAATCTTAGGAGAATCTCAGCTACCCATTTGTTTAGTCCCAAGAGAATCACTTCCTTTGGTTATTTCAGGAAAAAACTTGGACGGAAAATGATGGACGAATTGAAGGATTTGGTGGACGAATTGAAGGGTTTGGTGGATGAATTGAAGGGTTTGATGGGTAAATTTGTTTTCTTAACAACTTGCTACTTCAATATAGATTCATGAATAAGCTAACCTTTTCTATTTTGCCGTATCCAATCTTTTGAAGAATCTGATTCAAAGTTTCCATTCTCTGACCCACATGTTATTCATGCTCATTTCTTTTCTATGTTTCAAATTTCACATAGGAAATGATTTTCAGAGTTGTGCATCTTTTTGTTTCTGTTTCAATTTCAGTCTTACACCATAATTATGATGTAGTAATATGATTTAGAAGCTCTCAAACCTAAGGGACCGAAAGCTTTATTTCAGATTGTTTTTTACGTCAATGGCTGGAGGTGTTTTCAATCGTCCTTTCTTCCGCTTTTGATCTTGTTTCAGCATATTGGTTGCTTATTATAGTTGGTATCAGAGCAAGAATTACTTCTGTATTGATGTATTTCTTTTGCAAATATGAAATTTAATAATAAAAAAATGCTTGAGAAAATTCTTTTGTGGAATTTTTTGTGTTTTGAGATTAGAAATCATTAGGAGAATTAACTTCTACCGATTCTGTCAGAATCAATGGTTGTAAAATGAGATCACCAAACGGGTCAAACCAGATTAAAATGACTCGGCTAAGGAAGAAGATGAGACAAACGACCCCGCTAAGGAAGAAGATGGGAAAAAGCTGACGTGGCTAAGGAAGAAGATGGGAAAAAAGCTGACGTGGCAATTGGCGTCTTTTAACTTATCATGTATTGCGACGTAAGACTTCCATGACGGTCTGTTAATTTGTGATAACGCTACGGAAGGGTAAACGTGAATCAATATTGAAGGGTAAACGTGAATCAATATTGTAACTGTAGTGTCTATATTACTACTTTTTTGAAAATAAAAATGGCCCTAAACTACAGGGGTAAAAGTATAGTTTATCTTAATTTTTTAATAACATTTTGTATTACATGTCCGAAACATAAGAATCAAAATTTTATTAATACTCCGGTTGACAGTCTTTCTCTCTGGTCGACCTTTAATTATTCAACTTTTTTTGGTTTTTTTTTCATCTATGGTCCTTTTGGTTTTACACTGAACTATGTGACGTTTGGGATACGAGCATTATTCATGATTGGGTAATAGATACTCATTTAATTAGGGTTATTTGGACTAATATATTCTTTTCATTTTCAGTTAAGAAAAATATATCTCTTTTGAAAAACTCAGAAATTTATATCCATGACCCACTAAAGCTAACTAAACTCTTTCTTTCATAATCATTTCACTTCTTTTCCTAATGTCATATCAAATCAAGTAAAAGTGATTATTTTTCCTTTTATTTCCCGCTTCTTCACTCTTGTTCAACAAAGTTCATCTTCAACAAAGGTTCTTCTTCAACAAAGGTTCTTCAACAAATGTTCTTCTTCTACAAAGGTTCTTCTTCTTCTTCTTCAACAAAGGTTCCTCTTTTCTTCCTCTTCTTCAACAAAGGTTCTTCTTCTTCTTCAACAAAGGTTCTTCTTCTTCTTCAACAAAAGTTCTTCTTCTTCTTCTTCTTCTTCAACAAAGCTTCTTATTATTATTATTCTTTTTCTTCTTCTTCAACAAAGGTTCTTCTTCTTCTTCTTAAACAAAGGTTTTCTTCTTCTTCAACAAAGGTTCTTCTTCTTCTTCTTCAACAAAGATTCTTCTTCTTCTTCTTTTAGATGTTACTTCGAGACCATGTATTCATCTTCTTTATTGAGACCTTACTCATTCTTTTTCAGTCCTTACCCATTATTTTTCTTCTTCAGACCTAACCCATTCTTCATCGAGCACCCTTCTTCTTAGACAACAGACTCCAAGAGGAAAAAAATTACTTGAAGGGTTCAAGTAGTAAAAAATTACTACTGTTTATGTAAGTTTAAGAAATTAGAAGGTATTCAAAATTTTTATGATGTACTTGATCATCTGCTAATTCAAAATGTAATTCATTCGTCATGTCAGATATTGAAGACATTGTAGACCCAATGCTACTAGAAGAAGTACTTCTAGATAATCTACTCATTGCTCAAAATAACTAAATTATTCTTATGATTGAAAATTTCATACTTTGAAAAACAAAGTAATTAAATATTTTAATTATGCAGAAATTCAAGTAGAAACAATAATTATCCCCACCAGGTTTGGTTCTGATACTAAGAGATGTGAAATTAAATATAATTTAAGGTAATTGGAGAGGGGATATTAAGATGCAAGAATTTAAACATGATAAACAATAAAAAGTGTTGTATTAAGGTGTAAGATTCAAAACTTACACAAACAATAAAATTATTGGCAATGATTAATTAGTGTTCCCGCTCATTAATTATTGTTGAAGGAAAAAGAAGAAGAAAGATTTACAGAAGAGGGAGAAGAAGAATGTTTTGTTTCACAAAACAAGTTTTAGCTCTTAAATAGTTAAGAGTTGAAAACGAGTTCTGAGGAACAAATGAGAGAAGACTGCCTATTTATAGCCAAGGAAAGTGAAGTTCACCGGGAACTCATCACTTACTTGAACTATTATATTCTACAAAAGTAAAAACATTTTACATTTCTACTTTTCACTAAAAATAGTAAAAAGCATAAATAGTTGCCTAATTATTTGAAAACTAGTACAATTATTACAGAGGAAGACAAAATGTAAAGATTCTTCGATAATTGTTATCTTGGTCTTCGTGTCTTCATAATTTTCTGACATGATTGTTGTTGTTAAAGTCATTGTAACTATTGTTGTGCATTGAATTTCTTGATAATTGCTATCTTGGATTCTTATGCTTTGATCGTTGATTTTAGAGAAATCATAATTATTGTCTGGAAAAATCATTGCTATTGATAATTGCTTTGTCTTGAAGATTATTATGACTGTTGCATTGTGTTGAGGTGTCATCATGATACATCTTCAAAATGATTTGATTCATTGATTTTGATTATTTCAAGCATTGGCATTTTACCAAAGGTGAATTTATTCATCATTACTGAGACTGATGTCATCAAATGGGTCCTTCAACTGTTGAAGGGTAATATTTTTGGGTGATTTACTTTTTTGAATTTTTGGTTTGATTGTGAGACGTGACACTTCGGATGACCTAGAGTCAGAATCGTCATTGTTTTAAAAAATGAGAAGCATTTTTTTGGATTAATTTTTTCTCTAATTTGGACTTTGGCTTTTTGTCCTTTGATTTGGGTTCGGAAGAACTCGGACTGGATAGTTTTATTTGTGGAGTTTGGTTAATGGACTCATTAATTTTTAATGGAGCTTGGATAAAGGGATTTGCTAGTCTCATATTGGGATGGACACTTATAAATTCATGATTGATGGATGCAACAATTTTCTGGGTATTCAATTTATCCCACAATTTAATATAATATTGTATGGTAAAGATTTCATTTTGAACCGAATATCGCCATTTCAAAATCCAAGATATTTTTTTATTTATTTGAAAAACAAAGTATTTGGGGAAAGGAGGCCTCAACTGGTTAGAGCTTATAAATTTTTAGAAATAAATTGAAACATTATTGTAAATCAATTGGAAAGAATTTCAAGGTAAGACCATGAATGGACAACTATTTTAAGAACCAATTTGGAAGATCAATTTTGAAATTTTAATCAAAATTTAAAAACTAAAAATGAGAAAAGTTATTATTTTGATGCAGAAAAATCATGTGTCATGCATCAATATAATTAAAATAATTATATTATTTTTTATTCAAAAGTATATTGAAACTTGAAGGATGAATTTTCCAATCCTCCATAATTATGATCTTGAGGATGGAGAAAGAATGGTAAAGGATTCTTTTCTCAAAATTTTTGGTTGGGCTAATTTTTATGGATTTTGTTTTTAAGAGAATGTCTCTGTAAAAATTAGGATTCTTGTTATTGTGTCTAGGGACATACTGGAATTTAGGAATGAAATGGGATTTGACAATTTGTGCTAGATCCTTCAGATGAGCAAATAGAAACTTAATATGAGAGAGATTTTCATGGTGTATTATTTGAAATTGTGAAATTGGTTGGTCAAGCAATTGAGTATTAAAGGATTGAGTATTTGAGAATGGGTCAAATTGTTTAACCAGGTTTGATTGGTAATCGAGTTTGATGGACCCAAATATTGTTGATTGGGCTTAGTCGGGAGTAGAAGAGTCATCCTTGATTTGGGCCTTAAGGGTCAATTATTGAGTAAAAAACTCTTCTATTATTGAAGCATTCTTCACATGATTTCTTAAAGTGTTACTGGTTTCGTTTATTAAGGATTCCATAGCATGCCTATGACATTTTTAAAATTCGAAGAAAGTTCCTTTTAGTACCAAAAATTCTTTGATTGTTTTATTTGGAAATTCAATTTTAAAATCTACTTGTCCTAAAAGGTTCACAGTTAAAGTTTCTCTATTATCATAACCAATTTCACTATGTCTGCGAAAACCTATTTTTTCATCATTTTCATACCATTGAATTAATGCTACATTAAAGTCATGTTTCAACCCAACATCTTTCAAAATTTCATCTAATTCATTAATCCGCGCATTTCTTGGATATTCAAATCCATTGTTACCATACCTAATGAACGAGGATTTTGAGCAAAAAGTGGTTGTCCTGCCATTGAGCTTTTTGATTTTAAAAGAATTTTGGTTGAGTAATTTGGGTTTTATCTTTCCATATTCTAATAGGTCAGACTCCTCAAATTCCTCAAATTCTTCCATTACGGAATTTTGGAATGATTTCCTACAAAAGATTACAAGTAAAGAAGTCAAGAATCTAATTATCAATATATTGGATAAATTAATCACTGAAATCAAAATTGCTAAAAATAGATTATTACCTGACAAAACTCTGTTTGAAATTAATTTCAAAATATGTTTTGCAGATTTGTAATTAACTAAAAGGAAGAAAATAAATTGTATGATATGGTCAATGGAATATTAAAATTTAAATCCTATAAATCTGATTTCTGATTGAAACAAATTTGATTCTTTTTGCAGAGATAATTAAACTATTTTGTTTTATTATCTTGATAAACAATTCAAAATATTCCTAGTATTTTTGAACATATTTAGAGAAAATAATGTAAACAATTAAGAAATTCAACTAATATTGTCTAATAAGAATATTATTAATGTAGACAATTAAGAAATCAGCAAATTGTTTGAAAATTCCTTGAGCATCAAATGTAATTATTTTTCATTTATGATTACCAAATGCAATTTCGTATCTAATAATTTTATTTATCTGGTTCTGCCAAAATTCACATTTTGTATTAAAGTTAGAGAATACAACAATATCTCCAAGTCTTTTGAATAATTTCCTTTTGTTTGGTTTTAGATATTTTATCCATTGCAAAACATTGTTAAAGAGCTTGTAATTAATTTCTAAATGAGGAACTCTTCGTTCAAAAATTTGATTACGAAGAGCAGAATTCTGAGGTCGTTCTTCAATTCTTCTAAATTTTATTTTTCCCTATAAAAAACATAATTGTTTTTCTTTACGAGAGATTAAATTTTTAGATTTGAGAATAAAATTTTGTTTTAAAGTTTTCAAATTCTCATTGTGAAAAAAAAAAAGAAATTTGAATTTAACAGGTTCATCCATGAGATAAGTAATTATCTCATCATACTCTGTTGTGAAATGATACAATAAAGAACTAAATTATTTTATCCGTCATATTCTTTACTAAGACAAATGATGTTTTGAAACATACATTTTTTTGGAAAATATGAACTTTGGGGATTTCATAATTAATATGCATTCGAGTACCATTGGCAGAAGACAAAGATTTTCTTGTCTTCTTGAAGTACTTGGTAGGAACTAGTCATTCCTGCATACAATTTAAATCTGCTATTGAATCAACAAGAGTCATTGTTGTAAAATCAAAATCTTGAATAATTTTTTTGACCATTATGTGCCATTTTTTTATTTTGACATGATTAAGAATTTGAATGAAGTTATCATCATCTTGATTTTTGATAATAGGTTCTTTAATTCGATTATCAGGAATTAGGAAGTTATTAGGTTCTCCTAGTCCATTAGATTTAATTAAACTTTCTATTTTTGAAAGGTTTAATTATTCTTTTATTTATGTGTTAGAATTTTTTAATTCTTTTATTTCAATTTTAATATTTTTAATTTCTTTTTGAAGTTCCTGTAAGGTAACTTCATTTTCTTTTCCCTTAACCTTATTGAATTTTTTTAAGGTTTATGAAAGACTTGCAGTATTATTATTATTATTATTAGACTCAGTATTTTCTTTCTTTAGAATTACTTTCCTAAGTCTTTCTAAATGTTCTTGTTTTAATAATGGATTCTCAATTTTGCTGATTAAATCCAATAAAAGGTTTTCTTCATTTTTATTTAAAACATCAATTTTTTGACAACGTCTATCCCTACACCTCATAGAGATGTTAGGATAATCACTGACAGAACTCGAAGAGTTAGACTCAGAGGATTTAGGATATTCAAATTCTCCTAAATTTTCACTATCATTCTCATAGTATTCTATTGACTCTATGATTTTAAACAATTCTTGTTTATCTTTATCAGAGATTTTTAACTTGACAAGTATTTACAAAATGATCATTCTGGCCATATTTATAATATTTAGTTTTTCTTTTGTCAATAAAGTTTTTATTGATTTTTCTTCTAGAATAATTTTTATTCTATGAAAAGTATTGGTAAAAAATTTTATGCTTATTTTTGTGGTATTGATTCCTATAAGGTTTGTGATTCCTTCTAGGACTTAAATGAGACTTTTTCTCATTGCTCCGGGAAGGTGCAATTGTGGATAAACCATATTGCTCACATAAATTACCTAATTTATATTTTGTAATTTTATGTTCTTTTTTATTTGTTTATTACACATTTTTAGACTTTCCTTAAGTATTATTGTATTGTAGGTGAGACTATCATAGTCTATATTACCTAGGTCATTACTTATGACTGTTCTTATTTTGTGTACGAATATATGAGGCACTCCATTAATGATTTTTTTTTCCAAAGTGGTTGATTACTATCATTCTTGTCATTACTCTAGATAAAAATGAAAATCACTTAGGGTTAGACACCTAAAATTAGTGAATTGATCATGGATATACGAAGTATCATTACTTAGGGTTCCAATGAAGGGTTCAATTATTGTGTAGAGAAGTGTATTAATAGTATCAAATGTTATTTCCTGATCTTTTCAATAATTGAGGTTCCTTCAGCATCAATCTTCATTGCTGAAAGGATGATATTTTTATATTCTTTTGTGAGATATTTTTTCCACCAGGAATGAAGTATAATTGTGAATCGTGTGACTAAAAGATTGATTACCTCATTGTGAGGCAAACTATGTGTGGTAATGTAGTTGTTAGCTCCTATTGTCATGTACTCTAAATTTTTGAGAACTTCCTACTCAGAAAGTCCATCAATATTCCCTTCGTATAATTTCTCTGCAGACACAGAAAATTGATTAATTAAAGAAATTTCAAAAATTTGAATATTAGGAGGAATATGCTTTTTAGGCCATTTCCTTTCTAATTTATTAATTTCTAAATTTCTAAGTGATTCTTCAATATTATTAATGTTTGAAGATTCACTTATCGTGGATTCTGACATATAATTTTCCGAATCTAAATTAATAATTACCTTCAATTCTTGAGATATATTATCAATAGTCTTTTCAAATTTAATTTTAGATGATTCTAAAATTTTAAATGATTCTTCAATATTATCAATGTTTAGAGATTCACTTATTGTGAACGACTCATAGATGGACTCTAACCTATGGCTTTTAGAATCTTGATTGATTCCCTTAAACTCTTAAAGCATTTCATCAATCTGTTTATTAAGGGGAACAATATTTAGAGTGGTTTTGTCAGAAAGATTTATTAAAGGTTCTTCTTCTAGAGTTTCACTAGATTCAGGTTTATGAAAATGATCAACTTTATTCTCAATTTTGTCTAATTGTTCACCTATTGTAATTAGACTTTGATTGGTGTAATTGAGTTGTTCAACTAATTTTTAATAGGTTCTTCTTCTTTTGTAATCTTGAAATGAGAAGCAGTGATTGAAGAATTTTTATAGTTAATGTCCTTAACAAATAATGATTTATTAATTTCTAAAAAAATTAAATTTTCTTCAATTTTGTTAAAGTTTAAAGATTCATCAATTATGAAAGATTCATAGGTTGATTTTATCCAACGGCTTTCTGAATTTGAACTATTGTCCTTCAATTCTTGAAGTTTATCATTAGTAAATTTTTCAAACTTTAAACAATTATTTTGGTTATCAACCTCATTAATAATATTTTGGTTAAGTCTTGACTGTTAATAATAGGTTCTTCAACCTCATTATCAGAAATTAGTAATTTACTAGGTTCACTAGATTCTTGTTTATTAATTAAATTCTCTATTTTTAAAAGGTTTAATTCTTCTTTTATTTCAGTGTTTGAATTTTTCAATTTTTTTATTTCAAGTTTAATATTTTTAATTATTTTTTGAAGTTCCTGTAAGGTAACTTCTTTTTCCTTTCCTTTATCCTTATTGAATTTTTCAAGGGTTTTGCGAAATGCTTACAATATTGTTATTATTAGACTTAGTATTTTTTTTCTTTAAAATTACTTTCCTAAGTCTTTTCAAATATTCCTATTTTAATTCTGAATTTTTAATTTTACTAATTAAGTCTAACAAGAAGTTTTCTTGTTCTTCATTTTTATTTAAGACATTTACTTTTTGGCAACAACTATTACCACACCCAATCGTGATGTTAGGAGAATCAGTGTCAGAACTTGAAGAGTTATATTCAGAGGATTCAGGTGATTCAAATTTTTCTAAATTTTCACTATCACTCTCATAATAATCTATTATTTCTAAGATTCTAAACAATTCTTGTTTATCTTCTTCTGATATTTTTAATTAGTTAATTTTATTTTAAACCTGGCAAGTATTTGAAAAATGATCACTCTGGCCACATTTAAAATATTTAAGTTTACTTTTATCAGTAGATTTTTTATTAAATTTTTGTTGGAATTATTATTTTTAAAGAAACGTTTGTTAATATTTTTATTCTTTGAGAAGTATTGATCAAAATTTTTATTTCTATTTTTGTGGTAATTTCTCCTATAGGGCTTATGAGACCTTCTAGGACTTAAGTGGGATTTTTTACTATTTTTCTGGGAAAGGGTAATAGAAGGTAAACCATATTGCTCATACAAATTGCCTAAATCATATTTGGCAGTTTTACTTTCTTTATTGATTTTCATCTCAACTTGCACATTTTTAAACCTTCTTTTAGTATTATAGTAATTATTGTTCCATAGGTTAGACTATCATAGTCCATATTACCTAATTCATTACTTAAGAATGTTCTTATTTTGTGTGCGAATAGATTAGGTAATCCATTAATGAATTTTTCTTTTCAAAAGGGTTGATTACTATCATCCCTTACCATTACTTTGGATAAGAATATATTTTTATACCAATTGAAAATACTTAGGATTGGACACCTAAGATTAGTTAATTGACCATGAATACGCGAAGTAATATTACTTGGCGTACTAATGCGGTGTTCAATTATTGTATAGAGAAGTGTATTGATATCATTAGGTATTATTTCCTGATCTTCTCCAATAATTGGGATTCCTTCAGCATCAATTTTTATTGCTGAAAGAATGGTAATTTTAGATTCTTCTGTGAGGTGTTTTTCCCACCAGGAATGAAGCATTTTTGTGAATCCTGTGACTAAGAGTTAGATTACCTCATTTTGAGGCAGACAGTGTGTGGTAATGTAGCTGTTAGCCACCGTTGCCATATGTTGTAATTTATTGAGAATTTCCTGCTCAGAAAGTCCATCAATATTCCATTCATATATTTTTTCTACAGATACATAAAATTGATTAATGAAAGAAGATTCAGTAATTTGAATATCTGGTGGCATAGGCTTCTATGCCATTTTTTTCTAATTTATTAATTTCTAAATTTTTAAATGTATCTTCAATATTGTTAAACTTTGAAGATTCATGGACTGTGGATGACTCATAGGATGATTTTTTCGTATGGCTATTTGACTCAGAACTATTATCTTGGTTAATAACCTCAATAGAAGAAGATGATTATGCTCAATTTTGTCTAACTATTCACCTATTGTAATTAGGCTTTTATTGGTGTAATTGAGTTATTCAACTAATTTTTTATTAGGTTTTTCTTTCTTTACAATATTGAAAGGAGAAGCAGTGATTAAAGAATTTTTATGGTTAATGTCCTTAAGAGAGAATGATTTATTAATTTCTAAATTTTTTAATTTTTCTTCAATTTTGTTAACATTTGAAGATTCATCAATTGTGAAATATTCATAGGTTTACTCTATCCTATGGCTTTCTGAATTTGAACTATTCTCCTTCAATTCTTCAAGTTTATCATTAGTAAGTTTTTCAAATTCTGAACAATTATTTTGGTTATCAATCCTACCAGAATAAGATGAGTCATTATTTTTTAAATTCTTTAATGTTTCTTCAATTTTATTAATATTTGAAGGTTCTTTGATTGTGGAAGATTCATATGTAGATTTTATCATATAGTTATCTAATTTAGATGTATTGTCTTGGTCAATAACCTTAACAGATGATTTAAGTTCTAAATCTTGGATGGTTCTCCAGTATTTTTTGAAGATTCATAAATTGTAGATGGCTCATAGGTAGATTCTAACATATGTCTATCTGATTCTGAGATATTGTTTTTCAAAATTTCTAATTTTTTAAAGTATTTTTTCATCAAGAGTTTTCTCATAAGGAATAAATTCTTTTTTAGGTTGAGAATTTTTATGATTAATTAGAATTTTTTCAGGTGGTGGATGAGTAATAGTTATCACACTAGAATTTTCCTTGACCCATTTATATTTTGAAATTACTTGAATATTTTACATATATCATCAATATAATCAAGGAAAAACATATCAACTCTAAATTCTTGCGTGAATGTCTTCCATTCAGCAAGTATGATTCTTCTTTGGTCTATATTATATTTTTCACTGAACCTATTACGCCTATCAAGATTGGCCGGGTCATCATTGTGTTGGGTTATTCTTTCTCAATCTGGTTTATATTCTTGGTTCAGGGTGTCTGGATTCAAATTTTTTGAATTTCTTAATTCTTATTCTAATTTTTGAATCCTAAAATTTTGATTATTCAATGATGATTCATGAAAGGAACTCCTAGGGATACTAGACTGGCTATACTCCTTAATTTGAGATTTAAAAGATTCATATCTAATTTTATTAGATTGTTTATTATGAAGGTTTGCCTGACTTCCTTGGAGACTTATTCCTTTAGGTTCTAGACTTTTCATTTTTAAATTTTCTAATTCTTGCTCTTATTCGAATCTTACCATCTTGATCATTATTAATGGATAATCTAGAAGACAATTTAAAGTTTATAATTTTGTTGGGGATTTTGGGTATATTCCATACCTCATGATCTTCTTGATCATTTGTAAAGTATTCATAATGATCTTCTTGATCATCTGTAAGGTATTCAAAATGTTTATGATCTACTTGATCATTTGCTAATTTAAAATGGTCTTCATCCATTAGATCAAATATTGAAGACATTGTAGACTCAATGCTACTAGAAGAACTTCTTCTAGATAATCTACTCATTGCTCAAAATAACTAAATTATTCTTATGATTGAAACTTTCATATTGTATTTTGATTATTAATCTGTTGTGGTGACTTCTACAACCTCCTATTAGGGTCACACTTCTCCAACCTGCCTCTACAACCACCCTACTCTCAGGATTTATGTCTATAAGAGGTCTTACTGAGATACCTGAAGCTAACCAAATAGAAGCTGATATGTCAACCTCTGATAAAATAGATTCACATATTAGATAAATAAATAATACAGAGAAATTATCAATTATAAGAATAACCAACCACTTGGGCGGATAGTGAGATTATGTAAAAGAAATTATTCATGTAAGCAATTGAGCAACAATAATAACAATAATCTGAGCAACAATAATAACAATAACCAACCATAATAGGCGGTGAACAGTTTAATTATGCCAAAATTGAAGTAAAAACAATAACTATTCCCACCAGGTTTGGTTCTGACAGCAATAATCAGCCATAATAAGCGGTGGACAGTTTAATTATGCAGATATTGAAGTAGAAATAATAATTATTATCACCAGGTTTGGCTTTGATACCAAAAGATGCGGAATTAAGTACAATTTAAGGCAATTGGAGGGGGTATTAAGATGCAAGAATTTAAACAAGATAAACAATAAAAGTGTTGTATTAAGGTGTAAGATTCAAAACTTGCACAAACAGTAAAATTATTAGCAACGATTAATTAGTGCTCCCGCTCACTAATTAATGTTGAAGGAAAAAGAAGAAGAAAGATTTATAGAAGAGGGAGAACAAGAAAGCTTTGTTTCACAAAACAATTTTTAACTCTCAAATAGTTAAGAGTTGAAAATGAGTTCTGAGAAACAAATGAGAAATTGTTACATATTTATAGCCAATAAAAGTGGAGTTCATCGAGAACACATCATTTACCTGAACTATTTTATTCTACAAAAGTAAAAACATTTTACATTTCTATTTTTGACTAAGAATAGTAAAAGCATGAATAGTTGCCTAATTAGTTGACAACTAGTACAATTATTACAGAAGAAGACAAAATGTTAAGATTCTATGATAATCATTATCTTGGTCTTCGTGTCTTCATAATTGTTTTGCCATGATGTTGTTGTTGAAATGTTATTGAGACTGTTGCACATTGGATTCCTTGATATTTGCCATCTTGAATTGTTGTGCTTTGATTGTTGATTTTTGACGAATCATAATTATTGTATGCAAAAGTCATTGTGACTAGTGCTATTGATAATTGCCTACCTTGAAGATCATTATGACTGGTTCATTGTGCATTGGTGTCACCATAATACGTCTTCAAAACTGTTCTATTTGGCATTTTGCCAAAGGTGGATTATTTTCTTCTATTCGTCATCACTGAGATTTATATTATCGAACGGGTCTTTGAATCCTGGAAGGGATCATAGGCCCACTATGGAAGAACGCGAACGTGTGACTTTTCCTTCAATTGTTGAGAGGGAGCTTTGGACACTTGTTCTTTATTATTTTTAATTGGATGATTCGACTCTTCTGATAATCCAGAGTCAGAATCAGTATTATCATCTAGAAGAATGAGCATTTTTTGTATTAACTCCTACTTTGTTTTAGATTTAGTAGCCTTGGCCTTTTCTTTTGGAGAAGGTTTTGATTTAGGCTTGGATTCTTTGGAAGAATTAGACGGTTTAGATTGGTTTATTTGTGGGATCTAGCTGTCTTGCTCCTTAATTTTTATTGGAGCCTTTGGAGGGTTTGATTGACTTCAATTGTGGGTGGATTTTTGCAAATTCATCATTGATGGCAGTAGAAATTTTTAGAGTATTAAATTTGTCCTACCATTTAACATAGTATTGTCTAGTGAGAATTTCCTCTTCGATTGAATACTACCACTTAAGGATCCATGGGATTTTATATTTATTTACGAAATAAATTATTGGTGGAAAAGAATCCTCAATTGTTGAGGGTTTGAATAGTTTTAAGAACATGTTGAAATTATGTTGAAGTTCAATAGGGAATATTTCCAGAAAATTGTTTGCCAAGTATCAATATAGTAAAAATAATTGTATTATTTCTTATTTAAAAGAGGCTTCTCCTGAATGATGGATTTTTCATTCCTCCAAAGTTATTATTTTGAGGATGTAGAAGGAATGATAGAGGAATTTTCATTCTGCATTGTTTATTGGGTTAATATTTATTGATTTTGTTTCTAAGAGAATATCTCTATAGAAACTGAGGTTTTTAACCTTGTGACCTGGGACAAAATGGTAATCAGGAAGGAAATGAGTTTTTGCTATTTCAATCGGGATTTTTAAGTGAGCATATGAGGGTTCGACATATAAGAGATTTTTACTGGGCATTTTTCTAAAATATGAAGATGACCTCCTGTAATTAGTAATTGGCTGGTTGATGACCAATTGTGGGTCAAAAGGTTTGGAAACTGCAAATGGGTCAAATTGGTTAACCAATGATATTTGGTAGTTGGGCCTAATGAACCTGAGTATTATCATCTGGGTATTTCTTAGAGTAGAAGGCTCCTCTTTGATTTGGGCCCTATGGGCCAATTGTGGAATGGAGGACTCCCCTTTGACTATTTTCTTTGAGGTTCGAGGCTTAGACCCCATCTTGTTGTCCCTACAAAAATTCACGAGTAAAAAAATCAAAAATTGAATTATTAATGCCTTTAATAAACAAAATATCAAAATAAAAAATACTAAGAATAGATTGCTGATTTACAATTAAGTTTTAAAAGGAACTTTTGATTTAACAAGTCATCCTAAAATTTTTGTATGCATAGAACAACTGATAAGATTTTCTTTTTAATTGTACTATAATTGACTTGGGATTGGCTTCAAGTTTCAGATGTGAACCTAACAATTCGTTCAGGTGATTCTAGAGAGACTTTTTGTAATAGGATACCTCCATGTCCAAGTTCACATGCATCAATTTGGACAATTTTGAAAGAATTATTAGTAAGGATGCCAAGATAAGGAAATATCTTAACATGTGCCTTAATTCTTTTGATTAAATTAGTATGGACAGTTGTCCATGGAGGGAGATTTTTTAAGCCTGTTAAAGAGAGGCTTATAGTCAATTCTCAATTTATTGTAAAAGTCATATATATAATTTAAAGATCCTAGAAATCTTTACAATTGTGTTTTATCTAGGATTTCATTGGAAAATTTGTCAGCGAATTGTATTACTCTATCAATTAGCTAATGTATAGAATTGTGTATTTCAAATCCTAGGAATCTAACATTAGATTGAAATAACCTAATTTTACTTGCAGTGATAACTAAACCATTTTGTTTTATTCTCCTAGCAAATGATTAAAGATGTCTCCAATATTGTTCTATTGATTTAGAGAAAATGAGCACATCATCAATGTAAACAATTGAGAAATCAGTAAATTGGTTAAAGATTTCATTCATTATATTTTGAAATTCACTGGGAGCATTTTTAAGACCAAAGGGCATCACATTCCATTCATAATGATCAAATGAAGTTACAAATGTAGTTTTATACTTATCATTTTCATTTATCTGGATTTGTCAAAATCCAGATTTCATGTCAAATTTAGAGAATACTACTGCATCTCCAAACCTATTTATCAAATCCCTTTTGTTTAGTATTAGATATCTTATCCATTCTAAAATATTATTAAGGGGCTTATAATTGATTATTAGATGAGGAACTCCTCCTTCAATTTCACTAGCCTTCTGGACATAAAAGACAGAGCAGAACCAATGAGACTTGCTCCTTTTAATGATAATTTTATTGAGAAGTTCTGCAATTTCCTTTTTACAGAACTCAAGCATTTCAAAATTCATCTGAATTAGTCTTACCTTTGTTGGGATATTCTTCTCATCAAATCTCTTAATGTAAGGCAGACTGACAAATGTTGCTTCCTATGCCAGAAAACATTAGAAATATTAGAACATATTCATTTATGGATTTTTTGTTCAAATATTTTAATTTTGTTTTGAAGAGTATAACTTTGAAGTTGTTCTTCAATTCTCTTGAATTTTAATTCATCCTTTAAAAAACACAATTATTTTTCTTTGCAAGAAACTAATTTTATGGAATTGGAAGTTCATTTTTCTTTTAAAGTTTCTAACTTTTCATTGTGAGGAAAAGAAAGAAATTTGAATTTATATGTTTATTCATGACATAGGTATTTATTCCATTATACTCCGTTGAAAACGGATATAACAGAGAAATTAATGGTAAACCTAAAATAATTTTGTCAGTCATATTTTTTACTAAGACAAATGATGTTGAACATACATTGTCTTGAAAAATATGAATTTTGAGTATTTGATAATTGATATGCATACGGGTACCATTGACATAGGACAAATATCTTTTTGTCTTTTTGAAGTACTTGATTGGAACTAGTCCTTCCTACATACAATTCAAATCTGCTCCCGAATCAACAAGAGTCATTGTCGTGAAATCAAAATCTTGAATAATTATTTTTACCATTATATGCCATTTTTTTTTATTTTGACGTGATTAAGTATTTGGATGAAGTTATTATTGTCTTGACTGTTAACAATAGGTTCTTCAACCTCATTATCAGAAATTAGTAATTTACTAGGTTCACTAGATTCTTGTTTATTAATTAAATTCTCTATTTTTAAAAGATTTCATTCTTTTTTTATGTTCGTGTTTGAATTTTTTAATTCTTTTATTTCAATTTTAATATTTTTAATTTATTTCTGAAGTTCCTGTAAGGTAACTTCTTTTTCCTTTTCTTTAACCTTATTGAATTTTTCAACGGTTTGTGAAAGGTTTGCAGTATCGTTATTATTAGACTTGGTATTTTCCTTCTTTAGAATTACTTTCCTAAGTCTCTCTAGATATTCTTGTTTTAATTCTAGATTCTTAATTTTACTAACTAAGTCCAGCAAGAGGTTTTTTTGTTCCTCATTTTTGTTTAAGACATTAATTTTTTGACAACAACTATCCCTACACCCTATAGTCATGTTAGGAGAATCACTATTAGAACTTGAAGAGTTATACTCAGAGGACACATGTGATTCAAATTTTCTTAAATCTTCACTATCACTCTCATAATAATTTATTGTTTCTAACATTCTAAACAATTCTTACTTATCTTCTTCATAGATTTGTAATTGGTTAATTTTATTTTAACTTGAAAAGTATTTGAAAAATGACCACTCTGGTCACATTTAAAACATTTAAGTTTACTTTTATCAGTAATTTTTTTATTAAATTTTCTGTTGGAATTATTATTTTTAGAGAAGCATTTGTTTTTATTTTTTTGAGAAGTATTGATCAAAATTTCAATTTTTATGATAATTTCTCCTATAGGGCTTGTGAGACCTTCTAGGACTTAAGTAGTATTATATTTTTCTGGGAAGAGGCAATAGAGGGTAAACCATATTGTTCACAGAAATTGCCTAATTCGTATTTGACAGTTTTACTTTCTTTTTTAATTTATTTATTGATTTGCATATCAACGCACATTTTTAAACATTCCTTCTTATCTTGTGTGCGAAAAAATTGGATAATCCATTAATAAATTTTTTTTCCAAAAAGGTTGATTACTATCATCCCTTGATATAACTCTGGATAAGAATATATTTTTATATCAATTGAAACCACTTAGGATTGGAAACCTAAAATTAGTTAATTGATCATGAATACACGAAGTAATATTACTTGGCGTTCCAATGAAATATTCAATTATTGTGTAAAGAATGTATTGATGGCATCTGGCATTGTTTCCTGATCTTCACCAATAATTGGGGTTCCTTCGGCATCAATTTTAACTGCTGAAAGGATGAAATTTTCGGATTCTTCTGTTTGATGTTTTTCCCACCAGGAATGAAGCATTCTTGTGAATCCTGTGACTAAGAGTTTGATTACCTCAATATGAGGCAGATTGTGAGTGGTGATGTAGCTATTAGCTATCATTGCCATGTGTTGCAATTTATTGAAAACTTCCTGCTCAGAAAGTCCATCAATATTCCATTGGTATAATTTCTCTGCAAATACAGAAAATTGGTTAACGAAGGAAGATTCAGTAATTTTTATATATGATGGCATAGGCTTCTTATGACATTTTCTTTCTAATTTATTAATTTCTAAATTTTTAAATGTATCTTCAATATTGTTAATTTTTGAAGATTCATGGATTGTGGATGACTCATAGGAGGATTCTGTCATATGGCTATCTGACTTAGAACTACTGTCTTGGTTAATTACCTTAATGGAATAATATAATTCTACAGATTTATTTTTCAACTCTTGAAGCATTTAATCACTCTGTTAATTAGTGAGAACAACATTCAAAGCGGTTTTATGTGAAAGATTTATTACAAGTTTTTCTTTCAGAGCTTCATTACTTGTGGGTTCATGAAGATCATCAACCTTATTCTCAATTTTGTCTAATTGTTTACCTATTGTAATTAGACTCCGGTTGGTGTAATTGAGTTGTTCAACTACCTTTTTATTCGGTTCTTCTTCCTTTGCAATCTTGAAATGAGAAGCGTTGATTAAAGAATTTTTGATTAATCATAACTTTCTCATGAGGTGGATCGACAACACTACACTAGAGTCTTCCTAGACCCATTTATATTTTGAAAGTACTTTGATATATTTCTCATAAATATCCTCAATACAATCAAGGAAAAACATATCAACCCTAAAGTCTTGTTTGAATGTCTTCCATTCAGCAAGTATGATTCTTCTTTGGTCCATATTGTATTTTTCTCTGAACCTATTGCATCTATCAAGATTGGCTGGTTTATATTCTTGACTCAGGGTTCCTATATTAGAGAATAACAGTTGAGGATTGACAGGATGAAGGTTTCTTTAGAAATCTAATTCAGTGAGTGCTTTAACTTCGTCAGATTGTTCAGACTTATTATCAAAGATTGGCTTACTAACTTAAGAACTTGTGGCTATGCCTTTAAGTCTTAAATTTTTAATTTTTTAATTTTTTAATTCTTGTTCTAATTGTTGAATTCTAAGATCTTGATCATTATTAATAGATGATCCAGAAAATGAATTCATAGAGGTACTAGACTTGCTATACTCCATAATTTATGGATTAGAACTGAAGGATGATTGGAAGTTAATTTTAATAGTACCATCCATGTACTGCTGGATGTAATCTACCTCTTCAATTGGTCTTTGAATTAGAGTAGGTTGAATCGCATTAGTTAATAGCTAATTTGAAGGTAAAGTAATATCAGACCACCTAATTATTTTAGGAACTCTAATATTGGCATTACTTTGGCTAGATTGGATCAATAGGGTTTGATTCTTTGGACTCCTATTGATAGCTTGGAAATTCATATTTGTTTTGGTAACTTTGTAATGAATTCTAAAGATTAAGGCTACAGGTTGGGTGCCTTCTAAGACTTGGTAACCACTAGTTTTAATATTTGAAGTTTATGATTTTAAAATATGGGGATCTGCTATACTAATAGACAGATCATGAAAATAATCAAAATGGATTAGACTATTATAGAGTGAGGATTCAATCAATCCTAAAATACTATTATTAAAATTTGTAAATCTTGCATCTCGCAAGGCTATAAGACAGAGGTTGAGAATTTTTATGATTAATTAAGATTTTTTCAGGTGGTGGATGACTAGTAGTTACCACACTGGAGTCTTCATTGACCCTTTTATATTTTGAAATTATTTGAATATTTTTCTCATATATATCCTCAATATTATCAAGTAAAAACATATCAACTCTAAATTTGAATATCTTCCATTCAGCAAGTATGATTCTTCTTTGGTCCATATTATATTTTTCTCTGAACCTATTACGCCGATTAGGATTAGCTGGGTCATCATTACGTTGAGTTATTCTTTCCCAATCTGGTTTATATTCTTGGTTCAGGGTATCTGGATTCAAATTTTTTGAATTTCTTAATTCTTGTTCTAATTTTTGAATCCTAAAATTTTGATTATTAAAAGATGATTCAGGAAAGGAACTTCTAGGGGTACTAGACTGGCCATACTCCATAACTTGAGAATTAAAAGATTGGTAATTAATTTTATTAGATTGTTTATTATTAAGGTATGTCTGACTTCCTTGGGGACTTATTCCTTTAGGTTCTAGACTTTTAGTTTTTAAATTTTTTAATTCTTGCTCTATTCGAATCGTAATATCTTGAATTATTAATGGATGATCTAGAAGAGTATCTAAAGTTTATAACTAAATTAACTTTATGAATTAAAATTTCATATTGTATTTTGATTACTAATTTGTTGTGTTGACTTCTACAACCTCCTATTAGGACCGCTCTTCTCCAACCTGCCTCTACAACCACCCTACCCTCGAAATTTACGTCTCTAAGAGATCTTACTGAGGTACCTGAAGCTAACCAAATAGAAGATGATAAGTCAACCTCTGATAAAATAGATTCACAGATAAGATAAACAAATAATACCGAGAAATAATTAATTGTAAGAATAACCAACCACTTGGGCGGAGAGTGAGATTATGTAAAATAAATTATTCATGTAAGTAATTGAGCAACATAATAACAATAACCAGCCATAATAGGCTGTGAACAGTTTAATTATGTAAAAATTGAAGTAGAAACAGTAATTATTGCCACCAGGTTTGGCTCTGATACTAAAAAATATGAAATTTAGTATAATTTTAGGCAATTGGAGAGGGGGTATTAAGATGCAAGAATTTAAACAAGATAAACAATAAAAAGTGCTCTATCAAAGCAATTAGAGATGGGATATTAAGATGCAAGAATAGTTTAAGAAAACAGTAAAACTGTATTAAGGTGTAAGATTAAAAACTTACACAAACACTAAAATTATCGGCAACGATTAAATAGTGATCCCGCCCACTACTTAATGTTAAAGGAAAAAGAAGAAGAAAGATTTAAAAAAGAGGAGAGGAAGAAAGCTTTGTTTTCAAAACAAGTTTTGCTCTCAAATACTTGAAGGGTTCAAGTAGTAAAAAATCACTACTTGAACCCTTTAAGTAGTGACGAGCTTACTAGAAAACAAATTTTAAGAGGATAAAAACTACTTGAGGGGTTCAAGTAGTAAGAAATTACTACTTGAACCCTTCAAGTAGTGAAGAGCTCACTGGACAACAAATTTGAAGAGGAAAAAAATTACTTGAAGGTTTCAAATAGTAAAAAATGACTACTTGAATCCTTCAAGTAGTGACGAACATAGTGGATAGCAAATTTCAAGAGAAAAAAACTACTTGAAGGGTACAAGTAGTAAAAATTACTACTTGAACCCTTCAATTAGTGTTGAGCTTACTGGACAAAAAATTTCAAGAGAAAAAAACTACTTGAATGGTTCAAGTAGTAAAACATTACTATTTGAACCATTTAAGTAGTAAAAAATTACTATTTAAACCCTTCAAGTAGTGACGAGCTTACTGAAAAACATATTTCAAGAGAAAACAATTTTTGACGAGTTCAAGTAGTAAAAAATAACTACTTGGACCCTTCAAGTAGGTGACGAGCTTACAGGACAATGGATTTTAAAAGAAATAAAACTATTTGAAGGGTTCAGTAATTACTACTTGAAAGTAGTGATTTTCTTACTGGACAATAGTCTTTAGGAGAAAAAAATTACTTAAAGGGTTCGAGTAGTAATTTTTTACTACTGGAACCCTTCAAGTAATTTTTTTTCTCGTGAAGTCTATTGTCTAAGGAGAAGAGTGTTGAAACTTTATAACCAGTGTAGAACCAGTATATTCAGACGAGAAACCGCATTAATCATGTTGGTTGAGTTTTTAGCTAGTTTGTTTGCTTTTTAGGTAGTTTGTTTGTTGTTGTGAACCATCATAAAACTGACTGCTGAAATATGGGATTGTAAAAATATAAAATAACTTGTCATTTTGTTAGAAATAAGAATTGTTTTTTTATTTCGTTATAATGTTGTCTCATCTCATCTGAATATACCGATTTTACACTGGTTAAAGGGTTCCAACACCCTTCTCCTTAACACCTAGTGAAGAGCCTATAAGACAACAACAAACTTAAAGAGAGAAAAAACTACTTGAAGGGTTCAAGTAGTAATTTTATACTACTTGAACCCTTCAAGTAGTTTTTTTTTCTCTTGAAGTTTATTGTCTAAGGAGAAGGGTGTTGAAACTTTATAACCAGTGTAGATCGATATATTCAGACAAGAAATCGCATTAATCATGTTGATTGAGTTTTTAGCTAGTTTGTTCACTTTTGTGAACCATCATAAGACTGACTGTTGAAATTATGGGATTGTAAAAATATAAAATAACTTATCATTTTGTTAGAAATAAGAATTGTTTTTTGATTTCGTTATAATGTTGTCGCATATCGTCTAAATATACCGATTCTACAATGGTAAAAAGGGTTCCAACACATTTCTCCTTAACACCTAGTGAAGAGCCTACTAGACAATAAAAAACTTAAAGAAAAAAAAATTACTTGAAGGGTTCAAGTAGTAACAACTTTTGGGCATCTGACATTACTTAAAATAGTATTTTCTCAACCCGAAACTGGGTTGCGATGAGTAAGCCCCGATGCACACGTAGATCTCTGAATAAGCTTCGATTTGATATCTTACTCTACAAGAAATAAAGGCTTTAGTGACCAACATTTTGGTCGCTAAAGCCCCAAAAATTCATCGCGAACTTCATCATTTTTGCTTCGTCAACAAAAGTCTTTCAGGATGAAATACAGATCTTGTCGCGTTAGCCTTTAGCGATAAAAAAACTGGTCGTGAAAGGCTTTCGCGATGAAAATAAAAGTTTGTTGCGAAAGGGTTTCGCGACAAAAACAAATTTCGTGAAAGGATTTCGCGACAAAAACAAATTTCGGCCGCCAAAGGTTTTTCGCGATAAAAAAAAAGTATCGTCGCAAAAACCTTTTGCCACCAATTTTTTTTGTCGTGAAATATTTTCGGTGACCAAATTTTATAATACTATAGCAATTAATATTATATATATATATATATATATATATATCATTAATATAGTAGTTCATTATAAAATCTTTGAATCATAATTCATTAGAATTTGGTTCACAAATTCATCCTAAGAAAAATAAAGAAGAGAGTATTTAAACTTTGATGTTACAACTACAAAGCTTAACAAATATTCTACAGCTCATGTTTCTGTTGTTGAGTCATCATCAGGAGGTGGAAAACCGGTTTGACGAGCCCAAGCAAATAAGCTTTGTGCTTGGCTCTCCATCGACTTCATTTGTTTCTTTAATTTTATATTCTCAACTCAACCTCGACTCTTTTTCTTGGAAGATGTCGATGGGGCCCATGTCCAAGACCTTTATTTCGTCTGAGGACTTCTTCAACTATCTCTTTTTCGGAGCGAGGTGTGACATTCTTAGCGATAGACTCATCTCATAAAGCACACATGTGTTCATGTGTAACATCACAATGAGCCAAGCTCTAAATTAAAACTAACAATATTATCTTTATACAATGAGCATCAATCAGAAAGTATTCAAACACCATCATCAAGCATGCTCAGATACAAAGTGATAAGTCCCTCCCACCCACACATCAATTCAGGAAATATTAAAAAATCATCTAACACACTCAGATACAAAGTGATAACCCCCCCTCCCCCCACACACACATTGAAACTAACATTATTATCAAGATAAGGAGTATCAATTCAGAAATTATTCAACAATCATCTAACACGCTCAGGTACAAAGTGATAACCCCCCCCCC